>JAWWES010000041.1:40380331-40421904 GCA_035583135.1 Lophotriccus pileatus | reverse complement strand
AGGCTCGAAGGCCTTATCTGCATATGCAGGTAAGGACCTTCCCCGGCTCTTCGTTCGCGAAGGCGGGCCATTATTATTATTAAGGATTAGCACAGATTTCAAGCCTGCAAGGAATCTTCTTAGCTTGACCTGCTTGTAGGAGCTGTAGACTTTAAGCTGGTAAGTGACATATCCGGTCTATAACTTCTGAGCTAGAGATTTTTTAGAAAAATTATCTAGGTTTTATTTAAAGACTGCAGATGATGTAAAATCCAATGCCTCACTAGAAAAGCTATTTCAGTGGTTAGATACTTTGTGTTAAAAAATGTCCTCCTCAATATTTGTCTGAATTTGTCTTACATTAGCCTCCAGCCATTGCATACTGTGAAGTTTCTGCCTGTTAAAGATGCTCATACTTTAAGAAATTTATTCCACACTTAACTACAGAAATTAATGCAATCACCTTATTTTTCTCTTGAATAAACACCAGATATGGACATCATCTTCAAATAATGATTTCACAAATGTCATGCAGAGAAAAGCAGTAGGAAATGATATTACTTACACTTGAACCTTTCAGTCCTTATATTCTGGTTACACATAAGAGATTCACCATAACATTCCCAAAAATTACATTTACCATAAGGCAATTTCAACTGATTATCATACAGATGACTGTCTCAGTACATTTTTCTTAGTCACCGCTTTTTAAAAATCACTCTCCAGTTTGTGTAGCCTATTGACCTTATTTTTATTTGCACAAACTTTGCACAGAACATGGATATTGATAAGAACTAATCTTTCATTATTCAATACTGCAGTGAGTTGACCTTGGCTGACTGCCAAGTGATCACTCAGCCACTTTCTCTCTTCTGCTCCTTAGCAGAAGAAGGGAACAATATAAGATGAAAAAGCTCATGGGTTGAGTGAGACAGATCTTTCACCAGTTGCTGTCACAATCAAAACATATTCAACTTGAGGAATATTAATTTAGTTTATTGGCAATTAAAAATAGAGTAGAATAGTGAGAAACAGAACCAAAACTAACCACACCTTCTCACCACTCTCACTTCTTTCCAGACCGAAATTCTTCTGACTCCTCTACCTCTGTCCCCCCACTCCAGAGTGGTGCACTGGGATGGGTAATGGGGTTGTGATCTATTCATAATGCTTTGGGTCTTCTGCTCATTCATCCTCATGCTCTTCCCCGTTCATTGTGAGGTCCTTCCCATGGGCAGCAGCTCTTTCGGAACTGCTACAGTGGGGTTCCCCCATAGGCTGCAGTTTCCTTCAGTTACATCTATTCTGCTGCAGCATCAGGTCCTTCGTGGGATGCAGAATGGATATTGCTCCAGTGTAGTTTTCGAAGGCCTGCAGGGGGACAGCCTGCCCCACCATGATTTCCTCCATTGATTGCAGGGGAACCTCAGCTCTAGCATATGAAGCAGCTCCTCCCTTTCCTTCTTCCCTGACCTTGGTGCCTGCACATCTGTTTCTCTCACATTTCTTTTACTCCTCTCTCCTAGCTGCCATGTAGCATCTTTTACTTTTCCTTAAATCTGTTTTGCCAGTGGTGCTATCACCTCAGTCAGAGCCTCAGCTATGCCCTACAGGACACATCAGCCATCTGGAACTGGCTGTGACCAGCCCAGGGCAGCCCTGGCCTCTCCTCAAGGGGCCTCTGCAACCCCCATGGCCAACACTGGGTCATCTGTGCCCCAGATATCCACCCCTCACACCTGTGAAACACATATTTAAGAATTATCAGAAAGTATACATTTATCATACAGTCTGCACAAATTTCACTCACATCAGTAAACAGAATTGCTCACATCAAGGTTGAACAGATATCATGACTGCACCAGCTACGGTGGACAACATATTTACACCATACCTATCATTCCTATTATTCCAAATTACAACAACAAAACATTCCTCCCAAATATTCTGCTTTCTGGCAGTGTCCAGATCAAGATTTGCCTATTACCTTCTGTCCTTTTCTTGAATTCCCCCAGAGCCCATGTGTCGCACCAGTAAAATCTGTGGTGTGTTAACCTGGCTGATCTCACAGCAGCCACCCCAGCAGGTCCCTTGCTGCCAAACTCTGCCACACAAATCAAACACAAATACCCTTTCTTTTTTTGTGTCATCTACAAATTTAATGAAGAACAACTTTGTGTTTTCTCTCAATAAACATACTAAATACATACATCCTAAATAGATTCCTCTGTATTCTTTATTTTCATTCTTTATTTTTAACTGTCCTCTCAGCTTAATGACAAATGCATGTTGTATTTTTATCTGCTCATTTTCCCTAGATAACTGATAAATGTATTTAAAACTTCCAAATCATACACCAGTTTTTGTGGCAAGCAGCAATTAATCATCTTTCTAGAATTTCAATACCTTTTTTCATAAACCTTTGATAGTATTCCTTCAGACAGTCTTCATACAACATAATAACATTTGATACAGATGATTTAACTGTGATAAGAGAACACACTACTGAAAGTTACACTAAAGTGTAGGGCCATATTTTAACTGGGAAACTTATTAATAACTAGAAACTGTGCTAAAACCACCTCTGGCAAAGTAAGGATGGACAAAAGAGCAAAGAGTGTTTTTTTTCTTTTCTTTTTTTTTTTCCTCCCCTCCTCTGCTTAGGAAAAGTTCATTTTCACAAATGTTTTTCAGAAACTGTGCTTGAGGCAGTGGAGGCTGCATAGCAAACACTCCCTCCCTTCTTCAATGAAGGGTCTAACTTAGGAACACAGAATCCTTGTCTGAATAGGTCAAAACCCAGTACCATTGGCACTGTTGGAATGGTAGCAGTATGGCAAAAGGAAACCGAGAATAGGTTTAATGATCCTGACACCTAGTCTTATATCTTGTGGAATATAGTCTGTAAGACTTTATCCAGGAATGTGCAAAAGTGTAGCCTTTGGCTGCACTAACAGATGTTCATCCTTCTTTTCCCTCATTGTAAGAATCATCTTCTCTTAGCCTATTACTACGTCAATGCTTTTATTGCTGTGACAACCCTGTGACCCTATATGTCACCCTATGAATCATGAAGGATTTGCAGTCCTGGTGTAGGGTCTCCTTGAAGTTTATCTCTTTCAATGAAATGAAAGAGCACCATTTTACTCTATCATGACTCCTTGTGCCAGCTGACTTGGAGAGAATAGAAGCTCTCTCTTAGTGTGAAAACGTTACCCAAATCATCAGGCAACGGAAACACATGTTCACTATTATTGCCATCAATACGAGTTTTAAAAGGATCTTTAAACCTTTGGAGTTGCTACTATAATCGTAACCAAAGGTAATACTTTGAAATAAAATACTCTATTTAAAAAGAGAATGGCGTATTATTATTCCAATAGTAGGAAATACAATACTCATTAGTAAGATTTTATGTCTTGAAAGTCTCTTTCTCACATGCATACTTACTGTAAATGTGGATCAGAATAACTTTATACTGCATTCTTAAAGGTTTTTTTAAGAAAACGAAGGTGGCATGGTGTTTCAATTTCAGAAATGTTGCATTTCCTTAGTTCTGATCCACATACTATAACCTGAAAATTACTCTGAAACAAGAAATAGAGCTATTTATTATAGTGATACTTCAAATAAGCAGATTCAAGGAAATACTATGAATAAAATCTTGTCAGCAAATTTAAAACTTTAAAACCAGAATAAGTAAAAATACCCAAAACACATCCTGGCAACCTCATTTCACCAGACTCACACTGCAATTTCTTTTTTTCCACTGCTTTCAAGTTGAAGTTAATGAACAGCTGAAATAGAAAAGGCATTTAAATTCAGATACATACCCTTAATCCTCTGATGAGTTAAAAGTCTAGTCTCCTTCTACAGGAACTTTCAGAGAGGTATACAATCTTCAGAGCTCACCATGAATTACTGAGTACAGAAAAAGAACAGGTTCCTACCTCATGTAGCCTACAACAGTACATAAAATAAAGTTGAACTTGATCGTGCCAATTTGGTCAGTCAAGGAACTTCAATAGCAACTTTCATGGGACTTCAGGAAAGTTGCTAGAAATTTGATTTTTCTCACTTAGCCTGCCGCTTATTGAACAAAATATTAATTTTTTCCTTTGGCATAAGAAAACAGCTTTTGTATGAACAAACTTCTGTGCCCTGTTGTAGCCACATGTCAGTCAAGAGGGAATTAATCAGGAAACAAAGAGTATTGGCTTCTTTCAGGGTATATATTTGCCAATGTAATGTCAGTAATAATAAAAAAAGTGATCTGTGTTTTTAGTGTGAGTTTTCAACTTCTCTATTGAGGAATTGTAAGAAAAAAAACCCAAAATTGTGCTGCAAATGAAAACAGACAGCTTTTATTTTTGCCTACGGAAAAGAATGGTTTCCCATTTTGATTTGTATATTTATAATGAAGATCAGATCTCTTCCATTGGGGTAGGTTTTAGAAATGAACAAACTCAGTTCTTACAGCTTTTCATGCTATTACTTTTGCACTCTGAAAAAAGTTCTATTTTATTTGCTTGGAGTTTTATATTTCAGTTCCCAGTATTAATTTTTATTCTTTAGCTAGGTTCAATTTTTAAGTCTTCAGACTTTTTCATAATAATATATCCAACCACTTTATTTTTAATTATGTTTCCTGTTTTAACTGCACATCATTTCACTTAGGTAAACTTTCTTACACATTTCTGATTCCTTTGAAGGGCCTTTGATTCTGAAGTAAAATCTGCCTCTTTTTATTTCATTCTTCCCTTGTAAATTCTGCTTGATTTATTCTAGCCAGTCTGGTTCTGATTTATGCTTCATTTATTTATATTTCATTATTTTCACCTTTTGAACTTTTTTCACCCTGTGATTTCTCATTTTCCAATTCTTTTCAACTGCTTGCAAGTACCTCTCCCACACCTATTAAAAAAACTTGGGTTTTGTTGTATTAGCTTTTTTCCTCCATGCTGAAAGAAGTCTTCCTTCAAATATTTTTCTTTTTTTTTTTTTTTTTGAACACAGTTTGTTTTATTTTCACCTTCCTTGACTAGTCCTTGTAAAACCAGTTGAAAACTGATGCTTTTTAAAATATGGCTTGTGATTTTCCTATTTTGTTTAGCACCTAAGATAGCTAGCTTTTCTCTACCTAACACTTTGAAATGATTTAAGGTTTTATTGACATCTCATTTTACAAAATAAAAAAGAGAGGGTGAGAGCATATTAGTCTCAGATGGTATGTTTCTACTCACCATTTGATTGTGTTAAAAATGAAAAAGGAAATGAAGATCTGTTTTGCTTTGTAGTAAGATTGGCCCCAACATGGAAAGAGAAAAAAGGACTTGTTATAAAGGGAGACGACTGATAAAAATCATGATGGAATATTGAAAATAACATTAAAGGCAACATTGTGGCTCTACTAATCTTTTTTCAAAGCTGTTAAAAATGATACATAGATGTAAGCCTCTTCTCTGTTACATTTCACACTTTCTGGAAAAGCCCTCTTGATTGAGACAAAAGTCTTATCTCATATTTCTCTTTTACAAATCTATTTTCTATTTCAAGACTGCATTTTATTAACTATTTCTGAAGTCTAATAAAATTTTCTTCTACATATATACAATTCTGCATTTCCTTTTAGATTTCAATTTCACACCATTTGAAATAGGTGTATCTTTTAAAACTGGTGAATACACACTGTGCAGCAAGGGACAGGTACATTGCTCAAAGGAAAGGTTCCCATTTATTTTACGGGACACTAAACTGGTCAGGTTGTTGGTTGTTGGGGTTTTTTTTCAGATTATAATCATACAATGGCATCTGGAATATTCAATGGCTTTCACAGGAATTTCTTGTTGTCCTTTTTATTCTGTTTATTTTAAATAGCTTTGTAGTGTCAGCACCTCCTTCCCTCTGGTGTAAAGCAGGTAAATGATTTAAGCGTTTTGATCTTTAATCTTCATTGGCATGATAAGTTGTTGCACAGATGTTCCCAAAGCTACAGTATACATTACAGTTATTTTGGGTGGGTGTTGAAATGTGGTTTATCCGACCTTCATTCCATGAGGCAGACTGGGTGAATGTGTGTCCATAACAATTCATTACATGGATTCGTATCTATTGCAGCATCCTGTAATAAAGTACATTGTTTTATACAGGATGATTCTCAATTTGTTTCCACATTAATTGCATTCCCTACTCACAGCATGAAGCAGAGAGGAAATCTGCCTCATTATTTTAATTTGACCAAAGTACCTGTACAGACCACACAGTGAAATGTTTCTCAAGGTCAAAACAGGAAAGTGGTTTTATTTTTATTGCAGGATTTAATATTTGTACTTTCATAAACTGAGTTACTGTTACATTTTAAATGTTTATTTAAGAAAAAATTAAATCATTACTTCTTTTATAGCTGCAAAATACAAATTTCAGCAACTCATGCTTCTCCTGTGGATTTTAGATAACTACATAACCTAAAAACTCAGAAATCTCTTTGTTTTCTAAGGTCATAGTATTACCTTTGGAACAAAATGAAGCACCAAATTGACGTTTGTGTGCAACCAAAAATTTCATTATAATGACTTGCTTTTTTTTCCTCCCTTTTTGAGCCCATATTTTCCCTGAAGTGTTTCAGCTGCAGAGAAATAAGGAGAATGATTCAAAGGCTCTTTACAAATTCAAAATAGAATTGCAGAACATGAAAACTTATTATCCTGGCGACCATTGTCATTAAATACTGTCAAAACTAGGTTTTATGGCAGAAAAATGAATAAGTGGTTGCTCCTTTGGGTGGGCAACCTAAATCACACAGTATTTGGCTTATTATTTGTACTAAGAAATATATTGTATCATTTTTAATAGTTAAATTAATTTTCAATTAAATGAAAAGAGTGCATAGTTTCCTCAAACGGTCTTGACCAATATGTAATTTTGGCAAGAATGATGAATCTTTAGCCAACACATACACAAATTTCTGAATTTTATGAACAAAAATGTCTAGGTTTCAGTTTCCCATATAAGAAAAATCAGTGTTTGGTTTTTTAGATTTGACAAAAAAATGTAGATTTCCCATTAAAAATTGTAGAGGAAAGGACAAAATATGCTTATGAGGAATGTTCTCCTTCTTTACTTTCCAATTAACTTTACTATTTTGCAAGAGGTTGAGTTTATAAAAGTCTGCAAGTAATAAAATTATACCCTGTAGACTGCCATTTGAACTTGCTCAATTTCTCAGTTGTTTTAACTGAAATCCTGAGACTTGCACATTTTTATTACAGATTCACATTATTAGGGTTAATAAACATTTGCATTTTATTGGCTTGCCTAAATTTGGTTCCTAAAACATTATTAACAATTATGTAAAATTTACATTATTCAGCTGATATACATGAGTTCTATATTAAGTGAATAAATCATCATATGTGCAATTCTTTTCCATTACTATTATCAGACTTGCAGCAATTTCATAAGGGCAAGTTACTTCAAGAATGAGGACTTGCACAGGTCTGAGCTCACATGCCAACAGAGGCTAAATAAATGAATCAGTGTATGTTTTCACACTAAGAAATATAGATCAGAAAGTTATTTAATGGTCAATCTTTGTAATACACACAATATAATAAAAAATACTAGTTAATCACTTTGCCCCTATATGTCATCTGATGGAATGTGTGCTATTACATGGATAACACAGCGGATTTATATTTTTACTCCTGGGCGTATCTGTGAGGAGTTACAATGTAAAAGCTCACTTTTTCTGGGTGTTGCTTAGTTCTCATTCTTGTTCTTTTCAGAAGTAGCTGTGTATTAAACAGAAAAAAAAGTTGTGACAGGCACATAAACAGGTGTCCTCACTGTCAACACCTTCAAATATAAAGGTATCCCAAAATTTCTTCAAAGTGATGAAGGGGAAAAAGATGCTAAGGAAAATGTAATAGTTAAAAAATGAAAAGTCTGTAGTTGATCAGACTAAAATTTCTGCCTTTAACCCCTCGTTTCCTTCATTTTAGCTTAAGGTAATAAAAGCCACATAACAAAATGTGTGAGTTCAATATATTACATAAAACCTCAATATGAAAACTCCTTGGTTTATGTTTCTATATATTGCAGAGCCACAAATGTATAACTAGATGGACATATAGGTAAACAAAAGTGTAAGGCAGAGACTCTCAGTGGGGGAGTAGTCTACCATCTCAGCAAGAGAGAGTTCAGTGGAAAAGGCAGTAAAAATATTAAAGAAAAGATATCTGGATAATGTAAAAACTGGAGTTTTAAGTTTAGTACAGAGTTCCAACAGAGATGGGGAACTAACTATATTACATTAATGCAGGACAGTATTGCCTGTTCTTTTTGCCGATTGCTCTGGATTTCATTTACAGTTAAAATTTGGAAAAAATACGTTTTTCCTGAAGGGCAGATTTCTGAGTGACAAAGTGGTATGGGAAGTACCATTAATTTTCTTCTTTGAACAGCATCCCATTGTGCCAGAAATGTAATGTTACAGTTTCAAATAAAAAAGGAAAAATACTATTTTGTTTTTCCGTGGGACTTTTTTTTTTTTTTTGCTGCTTACTTGTGTAACATTTGTTAAAGAGGGCATAAACATCTGCCCTGTTCTAGGAAAGCATTGCTGGTTTATTTGTATTATTTATTAAATGAATTTACTAATTGAGTCAGATTCTTAAACACTGCAAGAGGCAGTTCATCATGAAGAAATACAGCAGTGTTCAAAGTTCACTGGTTTCAAGGGGGTAAAACATCAGTACTATGAGACCACTGTCTTTGAACAGCTGCCTAAAAGCTAATCACTGTACCTGACCTTCCTCACACAGTGTCCTACTGCCAGGGTACCCGTGGCAGCCCTGTCTTTACACTGGTTGAAACTTTGTGTCAGGACTACCCAATGGGTCACTCTTACCGGCCTAATTTCTAGCTAGGCAAGTCATTCCCCAGGATCAAACCACCTGTGTTTGATGTGCTACAAGAAGAACAACAGCAAAGCAAAAAGAGGCTCTCAGAACTCCCTATCTTGTAGAAGTTGGTTTAGTATGAATGTGAGTTGAAAAGGTGCTCAGCCGTATGATTAGGAGAGCAAGGTATTAATGTTTTAGCGGATAGAAGATGGATGGCCATCACAGCTCCAGCACCGGATGTCTTGGCAAGTGTATGAAAGGAGACTGAGCAACATCTGGGTTTGATAAGAAACACACATAGGAATAATACCATGAATGGATTACAAAAGCGAGACAAAAGAATGCTGTTGCTGAGGGTGCAAGAGCACACTATAATAAATGCTTTGTGGACTGGACTTTTACAATAAACTCCTTGAATTCAAGCAGATGAAACGTCTTACACAGCATCCATCCATGACTTTTTTGTAGCATCGACAAAAAGAAATAGAAAGATGTTAGTTCTGCTGAGTCAATCAGTTCTAGGGAATTCTTATGACCATTTCCCTCTGAGGCCTAGACACAACATATCCAGAAAAACATCTGTGGGAACTATCTGAGACTGCCTTGGGATCCCTTCAAAATCAGGCTAAAAGACTGTTTTTTATGAGTAATGATCTGTTGGAAGCTTACTGTAGAGGGAATACAGGATTATCACAGCTGGGCTTCACCCCTAGTAAGTGTTCAGCTGACAGTCAGAAAGTATCATGTATACCAGTCACAGCAAACAGGTCTGTAATAGTCCTTGTGTCTGCCTTTGACCCCTACTTTTGCACCTTGTCAGTCAGTTCCCAGCATTTGAAACAAGCTGTTTTAAGTAAACATTAACTGTTTTTTCAACCATATAAAACCAGTTTTGTGTACAACGGGAAAACATGGTATTCAGACTTTATGCAAAGCAGCCTCACCTCAACTGCTATGTTCAAGTTAGCACCATTAGCATCTCACGTTGTTTCTACCAGGATCAGCCTTGATTTTAAGCTGCTTGGGTTTTCAGTTGGAAGAGGTTTACATCAAAACTAATACAAATGCTCTTTTATATTTTGAAAGAAGACTAGATGTTTTTTACTATTCTCTGTACCTCATAGAAGGTTAAAAGTAGACCCAGACTCTTAGAGGTAACTGGTTCTTACAAGAAGCTCTGTACTTATAAAAATATTCATATTCAAACTTGACATTTTACAAGCCAACACTCCTTACTCTCAGCTTCATCTACCTGTTTTTCCTACTTTATCCAGTCATAACATGCCACTTCATACAGATATCAAAGGAATTCATACAGACCACTGAAGTTTGCATTATTTTGATTCATCCTGGGCTGTTCCCCCTTACAGAAGAGGTAAAAACAAAATATCCTACAAATTTATTAAGCTTTATTACCTACTAAATAATGATCTGCCTTCTGTATCTTTATATATGCTCTAGAGCATCCTTGAATGGGCCTATCAAGCTGGCTTCTTTGATAACAATTTCCAGCAGCTGTACAAGGCATAGTCTCTAAATCACCTGGTGCTGACTCACAGTGATTCTTCACATCAGACAAACTTAATAGTAAAACAGAAAAGATTTATTTAGGCAGAGAGGCAAAAGATTACAAGCAAAACAAATATGAAATGCAGGCCTTGCTTAAATGCAACAACCAGATGCTGCCACAGTATTTTTGAGCTAGCCTCCCTGAGATACTTCAGGAAATGCCACCTGCCTAAGGATGTCCATCAATTCTGAAGATAAAACTTGCTAGAAGCTGCAAGGTTTTGGGACTGATGACTGGGCATCCTCTTCCTCTTCTGAGTTATTCATAATCTTCTTTTCATCCTTAGCCTGGTTTCATGTTTAATATACGTATGCCTTGAGATTTACATTTTTATCTCTTAATTACTTTCTAGATTTTAGACTGTGGATATAAATTCATATTCCTTTGATGGCTCAGTTCAGTTGAAAAAATGGTTATAGTTTAACCAGCTGTAGAATCTATATAACTGCAAATATTTTTTTCATTTTCCTGAGATAGGGTTGCTTTTTCTTTTTTTGAACTGCTAGCTCACTCTTTCTGCCAGGCCTGAGCAGTTTAATTATACCTTTAAGCCTTGTTAGAGGCTAATTGCTATTAACATACATTTAAAGTTTTATGTAAATAATTTACATATGCAAGCATTTAGCCAAAGTTCTGATTATCTGTTTTTGACTTCTTTTCTGTAAAACCTTTACAACAGAAGCTTTTAATGTTACTAAGAGATGTGGTAACCAAGCACTTTGTTCAGGCTACCTCACTGAACTTACATCTCTTTGCTTTTCTTTTTTGACCTCGTGACATTGTTGTGGGTTTGTCTTGGTGACAATTTTTTTACCACACCCCCCAACCAAATTGCTCTAAGTTGAGAGAAGGTATATGCAGACAAAACCAAATTCAATTGGGGAAAAAATAATATTAAAATTTATTACGACATAATAAAAACTAAACAACTGCATCTACTAGAATACTAAATAAATAAAAGCACTATGTATCTACAAAAGTACACAAAAGTACCCTTCCCCCCTTTTGAATCAGTCCAGGAGGAGAACTAGGCAGATTCCTCCAAGGCACTCTGCAGCACTTGTTTCTTCTTTGTTATCTCTGGGACAACTCCTCTGCCTTGCTGCAGTGGGAACAGTGTCTCTCTGGCCCTTTTTCTCCTCTCTGTCGATGAACAGGGCTGGGCTTACCTCCTTCTTCAGTTAAGGCCGAAGGCTGGGGTTACCCAGTCTCCTGTAGGCCCTCATGGACTGCAAGGGGACACTTGCTTCTCCATGGGCTTCACCAGAGGGTCACAGGGAATAATGGCTTTTGAGTCCATCCCTGTTTCCTATGGGGGTCCCTTCCCATGGGAATAGTCCTTGATAGACCTCTCCAACGTGGGTCTATCCCTCGGGCAGCAGCTCTTCCATTCTCTGCTGTCCTTTGGGGTCAGCAGCTGCACCAGCACTGGTCCCTCACTGGGACCACACATAGCTTCCTACCCGAGCTGACTTTGCTCCAGTGTAGGTCTGCCTCAGCTGCACCTTGTTCAGATCCATCTCTGGCATCCCTTTCTCCTCTGTGTGGGCCACAAGTCAGCAAAAACTCCTTCCATGGAGCTATTCTGCATCTGTTCCATCATAGGCTCCTTCATGAGCTGCAGACGAGAGTTGTCTCTGCTTCCCAACAATCTCCCACAGGTGGCAGGGATTTTAGAATTCAGTCTTTTTCCCTGCTGAAGGGAGAGAGAGAGGGAGGGGAAAGAAGGAGTCGTCTCTCCCCCCTCCTTTCACAGTTTCTCTCTCCGGCTGCAGCTAGCACTGACTGACCTTGAAGTCTCTGTTATCTCTCCAGCTGAAATTCTTTTGCAAAGTTCTTTCAAGTCCCTTTTTTTTCCTTCACTCCGCTCCATTCCTGGATCAAGGGGGGCTTCAGTGCAGTGTTGCCTCCTGCCCCCGGCCCAGGGCCGGGGGAGGAGGGAGGCCTTGGCCCCCCTTGGGGCCTGCTGCCTCTCCCTCACATGGCTACTCAATTTCAACTGTGCAACTCCCTTCTCTTCCGATTTTCTTAAAGATGTAATTAGCAAAAGGCGTTACCAGAACTTCTGATTGGGTCTGTCCCAGAAATTAACTTGGACAAACCATCTCACAGTCCCCCAGGGAGGGGGGACCCTGCCAACCCACGACAGACATTCAACAAGACCAAGTGCAACGTCCTGCCCTGGACTTAGGGCAATCCCCAATACTATTAGAGTCTGGGGAATGAACTGATTGAGAGAAGCCCTGTAGAGAAAGACTTGGGGATGCTGGTGGACAAAAAAATTGGACATGATGTGCTAATGTGAGTTAGCAGTCCAGAAATCCAATATTATCCTGGGCTGCATTTAAAAATTGTGACCAACAGACTGCTGGAGGTGATTCTGCCCCTCTTCTCCACTCTTGTGTCACCCTACCTGGAGGAGACTGGATGCAGCATCCAGCTTTGGGGCTCCCAAAGAGAAGGTAAAGAAGGTCAGAAGACTGGAACACCTCTCCTATGAAGAAAGGCTGAGAGGGTGGAGGTTTTTCAGCCTGGAGAAGAGAAGGCTCTTATTTTGGCCTTTCATTGTATAAAATGGTCTTCCCCTCCTCCACCAAGTGGGTCACCTGATCATAAAAGGAGATCATGTTGGTCAGACACGACCTGCCCCTCCTAAACCCGTGCTGGCTGGGTCTGATCCTTCTTTGGGACCAGCATGAAAGTATGCTATGTTCCGTGATCTTTTTGATTAGTTTTCCATATAAGAGCTTATGAAAAAATTACACTTGCAAAATTCAAGCCTTCAAAATATTCCTCTTTTTGGAACATATTCCAATCAAAGCATGTTCTACTTTTTCTTGACTGCTATGCAAAGGTATTTCTGATTAAAGCACAAGAATCCTACTATAGCTTTTAGTATTTATTTCAAGGCAGCTACTGGTAGCAGATAATTAAGCCAAAAATATATGCAAGCTTGAAAATCTAATCTCTGATGTCATATGTCCAGGTCCTGAACCAAACTAGAAAATCAATACATAGACTCCTATTGAATTTGATGAGCTTGGAAGTCCAGATGCTTGCAAGGATTATTGTTTTAATTTTAGGGAATAGAGATGTGGATATGCATTCGATAGGCGTAAGTTTAGACACCTAGCTTTAATTTACGTAAAAGGTGGATTATAGAACACCACTCCAATATTTGAAAAATATGTATTTGACTCATTCTACTGCCAATTGACTAAGTCTGTATCAGTTTCTGAATATTCAGTGACAAACCCAGTATTAAGGAGAAGGTACTGCTGATTGCACTTTTTAATATTTCAACTTATAAACAGATTCATGCCTATGAAATGATTCCCACTATGTGCCTTAATTATGACACAGAAAAAACTTTCAGGTTTACTACGTGGCATCTGGATGAAAGAAGGCATTCAACTGATGCTGTGTTTTACAATTTAGTGTAAATGCAAAAATCCCTCACGTTCATAAGGAAATTCAATTTTATTGGGAAAGAAAAATCAAGAATGGCCACTTGGTAAACTTCAGCAGCTCTATCTGTCTTAAAAACAAATATCCCCTCTCCCCTTGTAGGTATATCTGTTCTCTGTAAATAATTATATTTCACTAACATTTGTACTAAAGCATCAAATTCATATTATGGGACATAAGGTCATCTAGGTTAAAGTAACAGGATATATATGTTGCAAAAATTAAGCATTGGTGCAGAAAGTCCTATTGTCACAAAGGAGATGAACACAGTCATTTTTGTGACTAAATTGAAACATCCTTCTTCAAATGACCATGCCACAATTTATCATGTTGTAATTAGTTAAATATTATGCACTCCTTACTTCCTTATCCTGTTATCATAAGATATGCATACTGGTTATCATGCTGTGCTTTAGATATTCAGGGTTTGATCCTCTATAAATTTTTCAGTATTCCAGGAAAAAAAAATCCTGTGGTATAAATATAGTTTTGTATGTATAAACATTGTTTTATATTTAAAAATATTGTTTTATATACATATATACTTACAGCACATACAAAATCTATAAGTCTATTTTTTTTTTTTTCTGCTAGGTGGTATAAGATATCCAAAGCCATGCAGGTCGAATAAAAATTCTGTATGGCCAACTAATACTGGCACACATCTATCTCACAATCAAAACTTGCTTTTAGGCTTAAGTTAAAAAAACCTTTCAAGACAGTGATTGCTGGAAATGCACTATAGCAATGTCATTCTTCAGAATGAGATTGTGTAATTAGTGTTATTATTTTTTTAATAAAGAATCATATTTTTCTTGGGACCTTTAAAAGGGTGGTCCAGTCTTGCCTCTTATATCTCTTACAATGGGGTCTAATAGAAAAGTGCAAGGACTGATATTTTTTTGACCTGACTATTGCAATTCTTAGATGAATGATGGCCTGTGTCAGGTGACTAGGCTAAGTGTTTTGAAAACAGAGCAATTAGGTTATTTGACACTAAAGTGATTTTAATTGGAGTACATGTTTGTTTGTGTATGTGTGTGTGTAGGAAATGTCTTGGAAGGGGACAAGAGACATTAAAATATATATAAAAAGGCAACCAGGGAGACAGGAAGGAAGTGCTGGCTGGCCTCGACCATTTCCAGGTATGAGGAGCATGTATTTAGACCAAGCTAATAATTTTCAGATCCTAAAAAGGAAGAGTTTTAAAAAGGAATTTTAAGGGGAAATTGGGATAGTTTTGTGAATGTTTACAGGAAATTAATCCCAAGAATATCAAGCAGAAAATATATGCTTAAAAAAAATCCATCAACGGTGATGGAAGCAAGGTTTAATGACCAGCTGAAAGGTATTTACCTTCTAAAACTGAAAAAAAGACAACAGCAAGAGGAAAAAGCAGTGTCATTTTAATTATCGAGGCCAGCAGAATATACTAGAGGCCATAAAGAGGGTGAGGACATTGATTGGATTCAATAAGAAAAATGATAAAAGTAGGCATATTTTTCACCAAACCAGTCTACCCCAATAATAGGAAGACAGTAGATTCTGAAATACTGCTAGTGGAACACTGAAACATGTTCTTCTGATGGATGTAGTTGTTTTCAGAATGATGTATTTTAATGCAAAAGCAAGGAGGTTCATTTGAGATTTGTATGTATGGTACATTGTCCCTGCCTTTTCTTCACCTTCTATACTGTGCTGTATCCCACAAAGCTCAATTTTAAATGAAATACAAGTGTCACTGTTGAAAGTACCAGAATATAGAACACTTTCATATCTGAATTTATGTTTGAAACCTGCTCCAAAGCCCCATCTCTGTTCCAGCAAATGTCTGATACATTTAAACATGGACTTTTAAGAATTATGTTTTGTTTTGTTTAACTTTTCACAAGTCTCATTTCAAACCACCTCCCTCACATTTATGAGCACTGTTTAAAATCTCTGAGGGGATCTGAGTCTAGGCCAGAAACCCGAGCCAGTGTTTCTGAAGTTGGAGGGAGATTCACTCAGTAACGCAGAAGTTGTAGACCCCTCTGAACCTTCTCAGATACTGAATTTTGTAACAGAAGGGCAACAGATGGGATGGTTTGCAAGGACAGTTTGATTGGAAGGTGATAAGGTAGAAAACTGCAGCTTGGTATTAAGAAGATGTTAGAGGGAAGATAAGAAAATGATTATGGACTTCCAGGGAATATAACCACTGTGTGAAAATTTGAGATAGTTGGCTGAGAGCATGTTCGGTAACTAAGAAAGGAAAGCATTTGGTAAATCGGGGATGAGAGAGGACTGGCCTGGGAACTGCTTGTACAATTAATCATCATACTGTCCTAAATCATGTCACAATCCAGAAGTGATGAAAGACAGCCTGAAAAATGCTGCCAGGCCACCAAAGCCTTTTGTCTGTGTTCTAGATTCCTCAGTCTCATGGATGAGTCAGGGAGAATAAGGAGACTCCAGGTAGTTCACCTACTGAAGTTACGGGGCTGTACTATGAAGTCAAAAATATGTATTTCAAAAGATTTACTTGGTGAGATCTGCTAGAAAAGGAAGAAAGAACCAGACAGTACAAAATGTAAGAAGATAAAATATAAGCCCCTTCTTTTAAGTAGTTTAAAAATATAAGTATAGTAACTTTTATACTGTTGCCTTTTCTGCACATGATGTTATTTTGTATATTTTAACTAATTAAATTTAATCTTAGATGGGGTAAAGGTGCAAAATCTTTTGTTTCTAAAGCTATTTTCTCATGTTTAAATTTTATAAGAAAATGTTATTGAAAGCTTTTAAAGTTCATAAAATATATATTCAGAGACTCTTACTGAAACATATAATATCTTAGTTGTTTTAACACTATAGTTTGAGAGACTATTGTTTATATAGGAATGGAATTAATCTAGTCATCAGTTTTGTAGGAAATTCAGGTTTTTTTTGCTTTCTGGGAGAGTATCATTACCAGTAAATTCATGGGATATTTTCAAAACCCAATTGAATATCTTAGCATCTTATTTTAACTTCAGAGCTGATCCTGTTTCGAACAGGAGATTGGACTAAAGACCTTCTGAGGTTCTTTTCATCCTGAATTACTCTATGATTCTATGACAAAAGATAAATTCGAATGATAGTAGTGTGGACATTTTAATCCATTATCACTTAAAGGTCTTAAAAAAGGGCAAGAATGGTAGGTATAGTCCATAAAAGACATTACAAGAATCTGGGACACTGAAATGAGAAAAAAAAAATCTCTTCACATCAGCAAGACTAAGGAAAAACAATAAATAATAAAAAAAAATCTTTATATTTGCTTATTGTGTGCAATTTTATACCTGTCATGCACAGTTCTTTGCTAAGTCAGAAATCATTGAGTACTATTATAAGTGTTAATTTTATCTCCATAATATATTATATATTTTACCTTTATTCTATTCTCCTAAGAAATGTACCATAACAGAATTACAAGAAGAAATCACTTAGAAAATGCTACGTTTTAAAACAGTGATAACCTTAAATTCCCTTTGGGAATTTAAGCCCCATTTTATCATCTGCAAGATTAATATGTGCTAGAGAACTATCACAGGAAATTAATGCCTCACACTGTTAATACACTGATAGATCACTGGAACATGCTGGTTTTGCTTTTTTACCTGTCTCCTCTTTCTCCACTTAAATAAACAGAAATTATTTTTCCTGATTTTAAATACTGAGCACTGCACATCATCCTGCCAAGGAACAGCTGTCTTTCAGTGTGGCTAGTCTTCCTAAATTTTCTCCAAATCTTTCATGTCTAATCCCATTGCTCATGAGGCATATGCAGTGAAAATTTGTTTCAGAATTTTTTATCTCCGTTCTTAAAAATTAGGTCAGAACTGATACCTATTAAAAACATTTGATGATGACTTAGTTATGTGACCTTATGTGATTTTTGTGATATTGATCATATCATTCATTACTTACAATTTTCACCCATATGTTTTTATCTTTATCTCTTGTTTTCCATTGCCTCTTTCAAATGTCTCAGCTGAAATGGATATGTTTGTCTGATCAGAAAGGCAAAGTTGTCTGAAATCTATCCACTGATCAAATGAGAAACCCTGAAGAGTGGCCAAGGTACCAAAGGACACAGGCAGAGTTTTGGTCTAATACAGTGCCTTGGAAGGAGAATGGACTCCATAAGGTCCTACTGCAGTCCTGTTCTGAGATACCAGATAACAAATGGAAAAATAGGAGGGAAGTGAGCAGAAATGCACCAATTTGTACAGAAGTTTCCTGACTTCTTTTCCTTTAAGAATGATCAGGAAAAATCTAGGAGCTTGCTTAGTGATCAGCTTTGGCCAACTTCAGGTGGCTTGTTACTCCTGGGGGCAGCTCCTGCAGGATATTGCTTGTCATAAGACTGCAGTGGATGGTTCCCCACCACATCCATAGCCAAAATGGTTAGATATGGAATAGATAAGGAGAGAGAATAAAATAGGTAAAAACCAGCAGAATTACTGGACACAGAAGGTTGTGAACAATTTACAAAGTCTAACTGGGGCCTGATAAGAAGTGACATCTCTCAGGGGCTGATATTGGAGCAATGTTGATAAATACAAATGTAAACAACCTGAATGATGAGACATAACATATTCTCAGCAAGTTCTTGGATGGTAAAAAGCTAAGAGAAAAAGCCCCTGGAGGGCACTGCTGCTATCAGAAGTACCTCTGCAAGTTGGTAAAGTGGGCTGACAGACATTTCATGACATTCAATGAGGTATGTATGCACCTGTAATGGAGTAACCACATGCAACAGTTCAGGTTGGACCTCTCTGGGAGACAGCAGATCTTCAGAAAGTATCTGGAGGTCCTGCTAGACAGCAAACTGAACATAAGTCAGTAGTGCACCTTTGCAGAAGAATCCAACAGCCTCCAGGTCTTAAGACTGGACTTCCCTGTATTCACCACTTGTGAGGCCTTATCTGGAGGAATGTGTCCCATTTGGGCCTATCCAGTACAAGAAAGACATCGACAGACTGGAGTAATTTCAACAGAAGATCAGCAGGATGGCTAGAGAACACAAGTTTGGAGGGGCTGAGAATGGGGCTTGCTCAGCCTGCAAAGGAGAGAGACTCTGTTGTTGTCTTTGTTGGGTGTCTACTGGCTGTGTATTGCAGGGTGTGGAGATGATGGAACCAGACTCTTTTTAAAATGCATTAATTAGATAGAAAGAAAACCTTATTCTCTGTGAGGGTAGGGTCTCTATTCTTGGAAATATTCAAAACTCACCTGGAAAAAGGTTGAGTTGCCTTATCTAAGTGAATCTGCTTTGAGCTGATAATCTCCCTTTTTCAATGTAAATTATTTTATCTTTCTACAAAGTAGGAATGCTGTTCCTTTTCCCTTCCCTTCATTTCTCTTTTTAGTGTAGGCAGCATCTAATGTTGTGGGATCCTCATTCAAGATCTGAGCTTTCTAGCTGTTCAAGTAACATAAATAAAATTAATTATTGTAACTAATTCTATCCAAAATAAACAATGTATAACACACACAAACTGCAACTTCTGCCAGGTTCTTGGATTGTCACAACATCTAAATGATCAGATCAAAATGCACTAATAACAAACAAATGGTAATGCACTATCTGGGTTCTACTATTTATGGCAGAAAGAAGATTTTAAAACAGATTTGTGTAATTAATGCATTACCACATTGCTTAGTTTCATGAACTCTGATGAAAAGCATGCATCAGCTCAGAGCACTTGTGGTCAGACTCCAAATTCCCTTATACATGTACTGAACCCTATAATCAGCACTGAAGTAATGGTGTTTCAAATGGAATACAACATGAGTTGCATTTTGAAATTGTAGACAGTTCTCTAATTATACTCTCCACAATTATTGCAATGAACATGGATTTTGTTTTCAAAAGAGAGAAAGGTGTTTTTTTAGTAGCAGCTACAAAGCTATCTGATAAACAACAGAAAACTAAAGTGATTTTTTTAACATTGCAAAAAAATTAAAAATATCTATACATTCCAAAATTTTTCCCAGAAATCTTAGTACTGACCTCATCAGCTTGAAACCATTTGATGGAGCCAAGATATCTGATGGTAAGCGAATAACCCATCTCTCCATAAAGTCAGAGAAGTCATAATTGGTTATATCATGAGGTTATTTGTAGGAGAACAAATGCTTGTGGTTGCAGTAAATTTTGTCTCATCAGCTTTCAGTGCCATATAAAAAAATATATGCTGCTTTTTGTGGTTTCTTGCAGAAGACTTGCAGAATGTAACCAAAGTATAGCCCATGCACATCACTTCATTCATCATACCCTTCCTTTTTAGATAAAGTAGATGGAATGAAGAGTTGAAAAATGAGAATTTCTGTTTTCCTTCAAAGGAAATAAGTAATCCTTCACAATGATTTCCAACACATTCTATCTCACTTGCATTCTGAACAGCTCTCCAAAAGTACAAAAAATGCGTAAGTGTCTTGCTCTCTGAACAAAATATGTGCCTTTGACTGGAACTGAGGCAGAAATTCTTCAGCTTTTTATTTCTATCCAGAGTTTTCACATAGAAATCTGTTTGGTTCCCCCTCCCCACCGCCATCCCTCCCTCCTCCCTCATTGAATAAGTTTCAAATTAATTACACACCACTAGTGGTCTTAAAGAAAATTGTGTAAAGCTGTCTTAAGTTCCAAATCACAGCATCCCTAGTGAACAGGAATCATCTACTTTAAGAGTTTTATGAAACAGTATTTTTTCTTTCTCTACTAAGTTTGAAGGTCAGGGAAAACAGTATCCTGAGAATACCCAAGGAGGACAATTTTAGAATAGAAAGCATAACTTTTCAAGGATAGGATGCATTAATTTCTAACTTTGAGTTGCAACTTATTATAGCGGACGGGGATGAACATGCTATATGGCTCACGTGTTCAGAGATCAGGAACTTTATTTTTGATGCTGGAACTTGAGCTTGAGCTTACAACCACTAGCAGCATGGCTGCTTATATACTGTATTCAGTAATACATGTACAGACACAATTGGTTTAGCTGTAACATAAACATCTTACAATTGGACACCTGTCCAGGTACAACCACGCATGTCCAACAGCCCTGACTCAGCATTCTTGCCAGGAAACCTAAGCTATTTCAGTCCGTGGTCATTACCTGACCAGGCCTTAGGGTTCCACCTTCAGGTTTTCAGTCACTCAGAGACCCCAGAACCAGCTGGGGTTCCACAACAACTTCTAGTTATGATAACAAGGTTTTCTGACTTCCTATATAATTTCTGCATTCATTCTCATATTTCATTCTCAGCTGCATTTGTGAGTGGAGCCATTACATCCATTTTCAGATAGAAAGCCTTAACCCTGTAGGTTAAAATACGTTTTCTGTGTCATGCAGATGATATAATTCCTTTAGCCCTAAAAACTGTAACAGTGAGATTAGGAGAATAAAACGAGATGAAATTTATAGTCCTTCACCACAGTTATATTTTTCAAAATATATTTCATCTCCTGGGAAAGCATACCTGGAAACCAGTTTTCTATGAAAATTAATTCAGCTGCAAAATAGACACAAAAATGATATTTCAAATTCATCATTATTTCCTTCCTTACAAAGGAAGCTGTTGATTTGTGCAATGGGACTTAAATGGCTGCATCAAATTGATGACACATTTCTGTTGGGAAATGTTCAGAGTAATTACATGTTTACCTTGTAGCACATTACCATTAAAACTCCTTGTGTCAAGGAACAGTTAAAATAAAATTTGATTAAGTAGTGATAAAAATTGTATTGAAAATGGAAGAATTTAACCGTTAAGTCCTGGGTGACCCATCCAGACTAAAATGGGAATCATTCAAATATACTCTGGATTTGTTGGACAGGTTGGCTGCTGATAGTGATTCAGACTATCAGAAAGTTAAGCACATTCTTATGAGAAGCAGATCCTGGCTCTGACATATATTGATGGGTACTGATGTGTATTCCCATTCCTTGGTGCTAAGAAGTTAGGTAAGAAGAAAACAGGGTTTGAAATGCTGACCGTCTCTGCAAGCTGTTTTGTCTTTTGTTTTTCTTTAGTCTTGACAAAGTGGTGACTGAAATGCCATTGTATTCAGGTTGAGTAAAACTAAAGACAAAATTAAATTCCTGTAAGTATCTGCTTGTGACTTTTAGAGACTGTTCTTTTCTTACACCCACAGACACCTTTGTGTGAAAATCTCTACTTAAAAGTCAGAGACTCAGACTGTGTAATCACATTTTAGGACAGATTCTGACATGCCTTGTCTCCCAGAACATTTCAACAGAAAACCACTGGATGCAAGACTGTATATAAAGGAAAGAAGTCACTTATTTTATAACAAGACATTGTTGTACAACTAATTTTTTTGTGTATTTAGTAATAAAATTTAGTTGCAAAAATATTTGCACAAATAAATAACTATGAGAATCTTAAGAATAATATTTTATGGTAATGAAAAAGTATAAGAAAAAAAGTATAAGAAACCCTATGTAAGATTTGAAATAATTTTAAATACTATGAAGCTTTCCATCTTAGAACACACAGCAGCAGCAGTGAGAATGTTAATACATGAGAAATGTTATTTACTTGTGAGCAGCCAGGCATGCAAATTATGTGAAGCCCACACCATACATTTTCTCAGGAATTTAAATGTTTGTGATTAAAACAGTTTATACAATAAAGGCAGTAAAAAGCTCAATTCTTATATGGCTGTCATACTTACAACAGTGCGGCAAAATGATCTTTATCAGGACTAATTTGCCGAAAAAGTATAACACTGGAGAAATACAAATTGCTGAAACAGTTGCTTTTCTTCATCCAGTGGTTACATTCCCCCTCCACACCTCACCTACTTCCTGCCACACATATACGTTTGTGTACAGTTACAGCTCTGTAAATTAAAGCACTGCATGATCTGAGATGATATGGGGACACGGATACAGTCTAAAAACTTGCAGAAACAATACAGCTCAAAAAACAAGAGCCAAAAAGAAAGTGGGTCACAAGTAAGAGGACTCTCCAACAAAAATGGTTTTCTCAGATTTTTGTAAGGTAAATCACCTCAAAGAAACTATCAGAAGAAGAGCACCTTGTTAAAAGAAGGATCAAATTCTCATTTAGAATAAACAATTATTCTCACAGAGTTCAGCAGGTGCTTCCAAATTGCAACACTGATGCTTAGATTCATACACTTTGTGAGTCCATTGCCAGGAGATCATGGTAGGTAGAGGCATAGAGCTGGATAGATACCAGTAAGATGAGCATATTCCTTTTGCCACTCTACAATGACACTAAACAGGGAGATGGAGATGATGGACAAAAAATAAGTTATGAGCAGTGAAATTAACAGGAAAATCATGTAGCTATTCAGAAAAAGACCCCCCTAAAAATTGCATTCATCAGATTGTAAACAAAAGCAATTCAATTTTGCAGAAGAAAAATGCTCTTTGTGAATAAGTAGCAAAAATTATCTCCTCACAGATTTTCTAATTAGTACCTAGGGCAACATCTTCCCAAGCAAAGTATCTATCTAAGCCCACAAGAAGTAAACCAAATGCCTGGCATTGGAAAATTATGAAAAACGTGCTGACTAATCCAACTTTAAACACACAGTCAAGCAAGTAATGCTGTTAGGCAGGCACTGCTTGAAAGCTCTGAATTTTGGGTTCCTATGAGGAAGGGAAATCCTGCACCTGATTGTAATCTACGTCATTGCATATCAATAGATATAATTTTCACATGATTTGAAATCTTGTCCTGGCATGACATACTCGCTGCTGCTGGTGACCCTTTGGAATCTTCCAGCAGTTTTAGCCAAGCTCAACAGGCAGTTAAAGTTTTCAAAAATTCAAATTTTTCTTCACTGCTTTAACCCTGCATCAGGTACACACCAGGAGTAACTTACAGAACTAGTGTGTCATAGGAGTTTTCAATTAAAAACATATATCCCTGAAAATTCGGAAGAAAATAAAAAGATAATAATAATAAAAAAAAATTGAGACAAGCGACATTTTAAATGTGTGTATGAAAACAATTGAAAACATAAGTGTTCTAACAAAAGGTACACAGCCAAGTGCATGATAGTAAAAGCTTATTGCTAGTTTTGCTGGATGTCCCTGCCTCTCTTTGGAGACAAAACAAACCAAAAAAGTCCTGAATGTCTCTATATAAAATGCAATCTTTAAACCTAACCCCTCACTTTTGTAGGGTGACATATTTCACAAAATATTTGCCTTGAACTAGATGCAATCTAACAGATTACATCCAGTTTATATACCCTATTACCGTCACAGCTGTATTGTGTCTTTCTTCCATGTTGATAGCCTTCAGCACAACCTTATGGATTTGACTGCTAGAAGGAAAAGGATTTATCCTCGACTTGGCTAGCAAAATATATCTCAAAACTCACAAATCCATTTTTGTTCATTTCTCCAAACCCTGTGGTTAAAAAAATTCTTACTCATAAAACTATTTTTAAAGTACATCTTTTCATATTTATCCATTAAATTAGCTGCAGTTTAAACCAGCTGCTGGGTGCCTGGAATAAAGATTCTCTTCCTCTTGTCTTTCATTTCTGGCTGCCATTGCACCCTTTGCTGTGGTGACTTCTCAGACAAATTTTATAAGGAATTGTATTTTTATGTAAAATTATTCCCCACCAGTGGTTTAACTGTTTCTTCTCTTTGCTTGAGGCATGGTGCATTATCTATAGAAATAACATGTATGTATCTAACATTATCTATAGACATAAATTCATACAGATTTGTAGGAACCTCTGGAAATTGTCTGGTCCTACCTCTTGCTCAAAGCAGGGGTAATTTATTTTAGGTTGCTCAAGGTTTGGACCAACCAGAAATGAACTACATGTATTTTTCTTATAGTTTTGGGAAATGTCTCCACATTAGTTCATGAAAAAGAATAACTCTTGAGTTGCAGCAGCCTTTTCCATTCTCCAGCAGATCATGGCGGATTCAGGGAAAAATAATTAATCAGAAGAGATTATATGAAAAGTATTTCAATAGTTGTGACAAATTCAGACTGTATTAACACTGTCTCCACTAACTGCATTTAGGGTTACCTTGGTGACACTTTTTGTTTTGTATAATAGCTTAACATTCAATTGTAAAGTGTCAGGAACGAATATGTAACGTGGCTGCGATGCAGAGACTAGGAACAGGCACAGGAATACTTTATTCCAGCAATATTGCTAGATTTATATACATTCAGGCTACACATGTCAAAGTGCAATTGGTCTTCTGGTTACATAAACAATTCATCATTGGACACACGACCACGCATGTTCTAAAACAATGACTCAGCAGGAGTCCAGGAAGTAAGCAGGCTAGCTGCAGGAAATCCACACTCTGTGTTACAGTCTCTCTTGTCTGATTTTGCCACCTTAACCAAGCACAGATGTTCCCTCTACAAAAACCTAACAGAGATCCCTGAACCAGCTGGGATCCCCCATAGTTAAGAGATAATGCAAGTCTGAAAAAGTGAGGTATGATATCAATTTATGCAGCATTAAAGAATGAACGTCCAGAACGCTACATGCAAAAGCACTTAAAAAGTTACACTCCCGTCTCACTGCTGAGTGCAAGTGACTGATGATAACCAAGCATTCACACACAGCCCCTGCGACCTGCTCCATTAATATATGTCCTGAGTTGAAAGAAATCTCATGAAGGAGCCCTTTTCTCAAGAATACTGTCTGAAAACTGCTGTCTGCTTGAAATATTGACTGGTGCTAGGTCAGGAGAGGATGAAGGGTGGGCAGTGAGAGAGGGGACATTGAGCAACAACTGGGATAAATAGAGGAACAGAGGAACCCTACAGTGATTGCCATCAGGAACATGTTCTTTAAGGTGTGAAGAGATAGTGGATGCATAGTATCATACATACTGTTCTTCCTCTTTAGGCATTTTAAAGTTACTTTTCAGTCACTGAACAGTTTTAGATGAAATACCATAGAAGGAATCCTCCAGTTTCTGTCCAGCTGTATAGTCTAACTTTCTTTTTTAGCTGCTGAAAGGTTTTTAAGTGTTAAATATTAAATATTAAAAGTGCTATCTCTGTATCTGTTAAGAGCCTGTTAACATAAATTATTATTTTTCTAAATATTTTATTAAAATTAATTTTTTTTCACTGTTAGTGAACACTGCATTATTAACAAAAAAAACCCACGCACCTCCTAACTCTTAGTAAAAGAATAAAAGTTAACTGTACTGTTTTAGATGGCTTTTACTGTTTAGCCTGTTAAAGATTTACTAAAACATTTGTTTTTTATTCATTGTGAAGTTCAGTACTTCCCAAACTACATGGCAGGATAAAACATTTTTCATTAGAAGATGTTTTTTTCACATCCTGTGTAATATTCTATATTAAATATTAAGGCAAGTGGGATATTTGTCTAGTCTCTTTTAGTACTGAATGCAGTTTTCTGACAGATGTTTCCAAAAGTTGCTGAACTTGCTTACTTTTGAACTACCGTGTGATGAACTATTGCTGGCAGTCCTGTAAATTTTTATGAGTAGCCAAAGGAAAAAATAGAACATTTTCATAGACAATCACAACAAAAGAAACTAATTAAAGTAATTTTTTATTTTTTTGTAGTACCTGAAATCGTTGTGATTCTATCACTTGCAATTGGATTTGGCTAATTGCCTTGCAAAATTTTTAAACTTGCAAATAAAACTGCTTATTTACTAATGATTTCTTAGCTATGTGGTGTTTTACCCAATATGAGAACATCTGAGAAAAGGTTTCCGTTTTTTTCCTTTTTTATCCTTTTGTTCTATAAACTTATAACAGGTATTTTTCATAATTCAGACAAAAATGTACCTTTGTTCTGCTTCACACTCTGTAAATTACATGAAATAACACTGGATTATAGTATTCCCTAAACATCCCATAGTGAGATGACACATGAACAGTAAAGAAAAAGTACAGATCATAAAGGAAGAGGAAAGTCTGCAAACTTTGTGAAAGTCAAATGCCTGTGTTTTAAGAGAACACCAGTATGTGAGGTAGTCATGGGAAGGCTATTAATTAACTGAACTGAAAAAGCATCAACTAGAAAAAGAAACAGCAATTAAAAAAGTCAGGAATTGGGCGTAACATGAAAAGATGTAAAGACTGGTGTGAACAAATTGGAAAGGAAACATCAAAACAATAAATCAAATAAAAACCAGAAAATAGAAAAGCTAACCTTCAGCTTTAATTTTTGTTATTTCCTTTTGAAAATATGTTTATGAGGTCATAAGATATAATCGATTTTTTTTACAGATCTGGCATGTAAAAACATAGATTAAACTCTGAGGGACTGATTAGAAAACAGAAGTTATGTTGCAAATCATCTAGCTTAATAAATAATAAACAAAGCCACATCTTTAAGTTAAAATGGATTAAATAACTATAACTATTGGCTTCAGGCAGCTCTAAGATTACCTGTTGGAAAAGTAAGATTTCAATTCCCTGTAGAGGGTCTAGAATGTGTGCTGTGGTCTACTAGATCTGGTAAACAAAATGAAGATTGATGGGGGTGGCAGAGGGTGTTACGTTTGTACTGTCATGAAGTACAAACATCTAACCAAAAAGACCTCAAAAATTTACCTTATCATCTGAACATACTCTGCATTATAGAATTTATGTAATAGAGAATGCATAAAAAATTACCTTTGATTTTCATGCATTGAACTTTGTCCTTTTGTTACTGTGCTTCGACTAAGCACAGAAATACACTTCTAATACATGATTCACTAAAAATAATATGGAGATTTGGAAAAGAAAGGCAAAGCCTAAAGAAGACTACAAAGCCACAATAACCTTTGGCTGGAATTTTATTGTTGGTAATCTTCAAATAAAAGGAAATATGATAAAATGGATCTTTCTTTAATATACTGCAAATGCAATAGTGGAATAAATATAAAAAACCCCCAAAACATATTTTGAGCAAACCCTCAGCACAGTATGTTCACCAGAAATGTAAGGGGCAGTTCTAAGGAACATGGTTAATCATAAGTAAATAAAAGCAAGCGTAACTCATATTGCCTGTCACTGCAGGTGTTTGCAAGGACAAACTCTGCTTTGTATGTGAAAGGGATCATGTCAAATATCTCCTGCACTTTGCTGTTCAAAATTCTATTAGGTTTGTCTGAACGTCTTACTGATATCTTCTAAAATGCATGGTGTTACCATTCATGTTTGGATTATTCTGTAAGGACCTCTGTAATTTGATTTAGATTTTCTCGTAAAAGTGTCTATTCAAAACATTTTGTCTACTTTCAAAGTACTTTTTTGGTAACTTAATTGTCTTCTGTAGAAAATAAAAATTCAGTTAGTTATGAAGACACTCAAGTTTATAAAGCTTTATAAAGCTTTATAAAAAAAATTTACTTAGACAACTGAAAAACAGAAAAAAATCACCAGTTAAATAAGTTATTTTTTTACAACTTACATACCACCTCTGTACAGTCTGTGCTTTCATGCACAGTCATGAAAGCCTTCCTGTAACTTCAACACAGTTCAGTCTGTAAAGGATGACTCTACAGTATGTGGTAAACCTCAGATACAAACTGTAGACAAGAACATCATGAAATCTTTCCTTGGCTAATAATAGCTGGTTAGGACTGGCGCCACTGAATTGACTGGCACACAGTAGAAAATCCATCAGGACCAACTCCTTTTCTTCCTTGCCAGAGTAAACACTGAAAATTATTTCATCCATTTCTCATTCAAGAGACAGAAAAACTTGCCTAATATAAACAAGGCAAGCAAACTCACATTTTTAACAACATGCTGCAACACTAGCTTTGGGGCTTTCTATTATCCTACAAAAGTGTCTAACCCATGAAGAGAAAAACACCCAAACTTCACTTTCTACATATTTGTTAGTAAGTTTTCTAATGTCAGTACATTTCAATCTGTTATAAAAACCCCAAATAGTACTAAATACTACTTGGGGATTTGTTTCCAAGCTGGAAAAACTATACACTACAAAGCAATATGGTAGAACTTTTTCAATTACACAGATTTCAAAATTATATTAAAATACATTATATTTTACGTAAGATATTTTTGCAGAAACATGAAGTTTCCTAGTATCTGTTGAATCTTTCACTTCACCTAATTAATGATCTGTCAGTATTTCCACTCTTCTAGAAATCTCTGTGGTAAAAGTGTTCAGTTTATTCGTAAACAAAAACCATAGGATTCAACATGACAAAACATTTTTATTGAATAAAGAAAACAAATTACAAGTAAGCTTTCAAGCCAGAGTTCAAAGGTCCTGGTTTCTTTTTATTCATATTAATAAGACTTTCTCATAAGTAACTCAAATAATGTCTTCCGGTCCTTTTGGATACAATTTTTTTAAAATTTATTTATATATGTGTACACTCTTGGTTTTTGGCCAGGACAGAGTTAATTTTTTCACAGTGTCCATGAGGGGGCAGAGCCTGGACAGCTTGTGTGTATATGTGTGTGTGTGTGTGTGTGATATCACCTTATGCCATGGCTGGGGGGAGAAAGGGATTCTCACTTCCCTGAAGGAGCAGGATGTGGCTTATGATTGGGAAGAAAAAGGTGCAGTGCAGAGGTCCAACACCATTTAGTTCTTTGTCTCCGGGGTCGCATGGTGCTGGATCAGCCGGTCACAGAGCATTTTTGCATGTAAATCACCCTCTTTTTGTATACTTTTGTTATTAGTATTTCCCCTGTTTCTGTTAATTTTCTTATCTCATTGCTATTTCCAGTAAATCCTTATCTCAACTTGGGATCTTTGCCTTTTATCTCTCACTGGAGGGAGTGAGGGGTGAGGAGCAGCTTGTGGTTTCCATTTTAGAGGGAGCACTAAATTAGGGAATACTGTTCCTAACCCATGACAACTATACATACTATTACGACCTTAAAACATGAAATTTTCAGTGATATCTGCATTAGCATAATCCTTTACTCTCCTGCAGTGTCTTCTTCCTCCATTTTCCTTCCTTTACTCCCATGAAATACTTTATCTTTACCCTCTTCTAAAACATCATTGTGAGTCTGTGACAAGTAGGGACATAAAGTGAGATAGTTGTCTTCTCCTTTGCCTTGTCACTGAGAGAAAAAGTGCTTTCAGTAGTTGAGACTGTACAAAAAGTGGGTGGAAGTCAAATTGCCTCTTATTCTGCTTTTTCTTTTGCCAAGCACCATAACCCCATCTGGCAAACAGAGACACCTCCACTTGTATGACTTTTGAAGAGGCTGAAAGGCTCAATAAAACCCAGAGCTAGGCCTGGGTGGCTGTGGCAGAGATCAAGAATATTCTGAAGAAAAATACGAAATCATTGAAGACACTTATGGGACAAAGAAACTTAATTAACTTGCACTTTGAAAAACAACAGGATTTAGATGAGCAAGAATTGGAATAGACTGGATAAGATCCAGATTTTCCATTTCACAAAATTTTCCATGGTTTTTATAGCTTCTCTTGTTCCAAATCAAGTCAGAAACCATTTAGAAGTCCTTCAAAGCAAGTTATAATCCAAATAGGTCCAGGCTTATCAAATCAACACATTTTGGTCATACTGAAGATTTTAATTCCATTTTTATGATTTTTAAACTCAATTTTAGACCTACAGATAGACAATTCCATTTTTGTAATATGTATAACTGAAAAAACCCCTAAAACATATCCTGTTTATACAACAGGGAATAATGAAAATTACATTATTTGTGTAAGAAAAATTTGAAATATTTCTGATCATTTCTATCCAGATATATCATAAACAGCTACTTGTGTCAGTAGAACTGAAGAGATCTTTAGCAGATTATTTTGTAATTCAGCATACGAAGACAGTATTTCTCCCACTTGGACTGAATCACACATGGAAACATTTTGGACATAGTAATGTTGGTAAAAACATGGTTTTAATAATAAATTGCTGCAGCTTTCCTTGACTAGATGCACGAACTGGATGATGTATGATAGACTAGGAGCTATTGGGGCAAACAGAAGACTTCCTTTAAACACCTCCAACACTACACACATTTCTTTTCCCTGCCACATCTCACTTGCAAGGGTATCTGATTTCCTTAACATACGAATCACCGTATGTGTCAAACCATATGTTCCATTTTTGAAATGACCAAGATTAATCAAAAAAAACCACTTTGTGGTTTAACTACATAAATTTAGAAATTAAATGTCAGGAAGAGTAACAACATTTCAGTTTCTGCCATTTCTTAGGGTTTTTTGATTACTCTTAACTGTATTGCAAATTGTGACATCAAAATGCTTACATCCTTGAAGTATATGTTTATGAATAAAACTGAAATAAAGAAATAAAAATGTCTGTGAAGAAATAAATCTGATCAATCTGTCAACCAATTTACCTAGTCTTTATTAGTCCTATGCACTCTGGGATCCCAGGTGTGCCTCCCTGTTCCTGAAGTGGGCATATGGCTTATCTGTGACCTGATTGCATTATAAGTTAAGACTGAGGTGCATACTCCTTCCCTTCTTCATTAGATCTGAGTTTCTATGGGAGTAAAATCAAGCTGTGCAGGCTAGAATCCAGATGAGCCCTGCTCAATAATTTCTTCGATTACGATAATCTGAGGCACAGGAAGGATGGGCAAGCATGACTGACCGAATCTGCTGCACAGCACATATTGGTTTGGCTTAAATAAAAATACAAAACTGACTGCCAAACTATATACAAGTTTCAAAAAGAAAGGGAACATTGTGGCTTGTTTCCATCATAAGTACCTGCATTATGCTGATTAGGCATACTTCATAGCAAGTGTATCTTGCTATTATTACTGAATAACTTTCAGCTTTTATTTTGAAAGTAAATTGACATTTGAAGAGCAAAGGAGAGCTGAGTAGCTCAGAAGGTTAAAAATATATTTTTCTATCTTCCCTGCATGCCCTGTTCCAAAGCATCAAATGCACTTTCTCCTAAACTTGTATAATGACTTCAGAAACACTTTGACAGTGGTAAGAATTAGAAGCCTTTATGCCCTTGCACAGTAGTGTGAGTGAAAGACATGCCTAATCAAGAGAGTTTGATAGAAGGGAATTCAGAAATTCTGTAAGTAAAAAACTACCTTCTTTAGGACAAAACAAGTAACAAGTTTTGAAGTATCTTTTGCTACCTCACTGATTTTCTCTGGTTACAGAAACAAATTAGAACCTAGATCTTCAGATACAGGCTGGGATTTTGAAAAACAAAAACACATTGAAGATTTTTCTATTTCCTTTTTGACTTTTACTTTTTCTTTTTGTAAATACTGGACATCTACTTTGTTACACATTTTTTGCTTCTATTGAGTTTTTTTTCAAGTATCATCTGTAAAACTGATGTTAATCTGTTTTGATTCTGTCAATACTCACTCTTCTAAAATGTGCTCATAAATTGAGATAGTGCATGCCAAATTTCAGCCCACAGGAAACCCTGTGTTGAATCCGAACAGCAGATTTCAGTGACGCAGTTAAGCTTGTAACAGTACTATGAATGTTGACACCATCCTCGGAGTATGATGGTGCAAGTTTCTGCACGTGGATGTCCCAAGGAAACCTACGAGAAGAGATTACAGGACTGAGATTATGGCATGTTATGGGAAGATTCCTCAGGGATGAAGAAAATGTAATTGCTATAACGATCATATTGTATTACATTACCCCATATGGAAGCAAACTTTCAGTATTGAATTATTTGTTATTTTCAGGGTGGAGGAAGGAGGAGGGAGACAGTTGGGCAGGGGACTAGGCAAGGAGAAATACACAGTTGCCAACACATATGGTATCACAACACTGTTGGCAACATGAAACATCGTGTACACTGCAGTATGAATTTCATTTAGCATTTTTATATGGTACCCTACAAATCGAAAAACAGGAAACCACCAAAATAAATCCCTTGTCTTCTTTTTCAAAAGTAATTTCTACCTTTATTTCTTTTATAACACAGACACTTTTTTACTTTTAACTGAGTCACAATAATATCCTTAATTCTGTTCATTCATATTCTTGTAAATTTTTCTGGGTGTTATTCAGTGTTCATTTTTATTAAATCAATAACTCTTCAGCTGTTCTCAAACCATGATGCCTTCGGTGCCATCTGTTCCAGTCATACTTTTCAGCCTTTGATTTTCATACATGATGATTTCGTTTGGGCTTAACCCCAGGTTTTTTTAAGTAAATCAACTGGTGTAATTAAAGAGGAGTTAAACTACTAAGAGACCAATGAAACAGTCAACTACCTGCTTAATTTTCTGCTTCCTAAGCAGGGTAGAAGATCATTTGTAGATTTGCCATGGCAGATTCTTAAATAAAATAGGAAACAAAGAACATTTTTAAAAATGTTCATGCCTCTTTCAAAGCATTCTCCTAGACTCTTATTGATGTAATATTGACTAAACAAAACATAAACCGTCATATTAATTATTAGTGCAGGTGGTGTGCCATGACCCCATCCTGTCACACTGACTTTCTCTGGAAGTCCCTATTTCACTTCTGGATCGCTCTTCTGCATCTGTGTTGAAGACTCTGTTCAGAAGGGCTTTGCATCTCTGGAGACTAGATTTCTGTTTAGAAAACTTCTCTTTCCCTAGTGAGACACATCACATAGCCCAAAGAAGTTTGGGTTAGACTGAAAGGAGATACAACCTAGGGATATAATTTAAAATTAATAGAAGCTTATATCATTGACTACACATCTTTGACAATGCAAATAGGTTTTTCAGCCACAAAAGCCAAGACTTCTGGCCCACACCTCTTCCACAGTCGTGGAAAAAAAGATTATTTTTTTTCCCTAAACCTGTCAAATTATCTGTTTTGAACTTTTACATCAAGGTGATCTAAACTCTTCCGTAAGTGTTAAGGTCCTGAATGGCTTGGGGAAGGAGCAGAAAACACTGCAACCCTTTCTACTCTATAGAGCTGTTTAGTGGGTGGATAGATGATCCCGCCTGTTGTGGGTTCCAGTGTACATTGCTAACCTACTCCCAGGGGAATGAGAATAAAAGTGGCACTTCTTAAAAATTTAGTCTAATAAAGCAGTCTAATTTTGACAAAATGAAGGTTTAAGTGCCAAAGCTGTGTAGTGGGAGGCTTTGGAGATTCACAACATAGCTCAGCTTGTTGGCAGTCAGTCTGTCTGCATCCAGGTGATATCACCTCAGTTAACATTTTCCTAGAACACTACTAGTATTCCACACATTTGTTAAAATATGCTTCAGAGTCTCACAGGTAATGGATATCTAGCTTAATAACGTCCAGGGTATTATCAGAAAACACCTTGAAAAGCTACTGGCTTTTCTTACCTCTGCCAGCCATGTCATCATGATTGTTACTTTTCTTGTTTGCAGAAAATTAAGCCCTATCTTGACTTTTACCCACATTACCCAAAGTATGGAATTATTTATCTGGGTCAACGTTTACAGGATCAGCACCTGAAGCAATATCAATACCTGATAAATATATTCCAATATGACAGATTGCACCAGGAGAATTCATAAGTAAAATGATTTCAGGTTACTTTACATACTTCCCAGCTGTTTTTGCTCCCTGAATAAATATGTAATTCAGACTTCCCTTTTTGTTTTCTATTATACAGAGAGAAAAAATCTAATTGCTTTTAAAATTAATTAGGGAGATAATTACAGATTGCTCAATATTACAAACAGTGATTAATTCAAAATGATTTTGCTGCTATAAACAGAAATCTTGTCTCTAATGACAAAGATCTCTTCTGCAAGATAAAATTACAGTTCTTTTGGATTGGAAAAAATATGAAGCATTAAATATTTGAAGTTTAAATTAAATAAGTGTTTTATAAGGTAGCAGTGAAAAATATGCAAGTACACCACCTACAGATATTCATGACAGCATGAAAGATATTCCTGTGTATTAGATGAATAGTCTGATTTGCAATAAAGCCCTATATTCAACTTTTTTAATTGAATCGACTTTATCTTGAATCCAAGTAAATATATCGGACAAAATATGTGAATGGTTATGGAAGATCTTTAACATCTTGCAGACAAAGCCCTTTACATGTATAAAGGCAAGAAAATTAGGACAAGATTTAAGGTTTCCCATAACAGGGGTGGTTTTTTTGTTTGTTTTTGTTGTTTTGTTTTGTGGGTTTTTTTTTTTTTCTTTACTCTGGGATGTGAAGTAAGAATCTGGAAGCTTGACATTTGGTTGTTTTGTTTCAAGCCTTTCCATTCCTCCATCTTCCATAGGGAGAGGAAAAAACATTCCTTCTGCCTTCTTGCAGACTTTCTGTAATCAAAAAAATCTTTTTTAGATTTTCTTCAGGCTCCCTGTTGTAATCTGGAAATTCATATTTCAAGTCAAATGAGTTACGAACCCTCAAATGACAAAAAATGTCAGCTTACTGAACTGAAAGACAAAATTGTTACTTATTAATTAATGGATGTATAATCTTTAACTCCCTGAGCAATGAAAAAAGAAAATTTTCAAGATTTTTCTTCACAACACTTCTGTGCTTCTCAACTAGCTGTCTATGAGCATGAAACATTCTGTCAAGTACAAATAAATTATAGTACATTTACTTAGGATGACAGAAAACTTGACATTGTAAATGAGTAGTTGGGGAATAGTGTCGCACAAGGTCAGCTTCCAACAGAGGTTGACTGTGCCATTATGTGAAACAAGTTTGCTTTTCCATCAAGTTAAAGGTAGAAAATTAAATGAATATAAAGAGAAAAAAAGAAAAAAAAAAAAGAAATAATCAGTGCGGAGTACAGGTTTTCATTAAAAAACAGTTAATCTAAAGCCTTCTGTTTCTGATGGCTCCAAAGACAGAAGATTAATAAAGGTTTAACCTAGACAGCAACTAAGTACCACACAGCCATGTGTTCACTCCCCCCACCCTGGTGGGATAAGGAGGAGAATTTGAAAAAGTTAAAACACATGGATTGTGATAAGAACAGTCTAATAATTGAAAGAAAATAAACTATAATTTTAATGAAATAGGTGAACTATTATTCTTCCGTCAAGTCTAGATGAGATGAATTTCTGCCTTTATAAATGAGACTCACTGGACATGTTGTACTGTATATATTCCACTGTACTATGATTCCTGTGCAAATTGCATTTTGATGTTTATACAGTTCAGAAGCTCTCAACAGCCTTATGATGTAATTAATTACACTCCAGATTCCCTAACATACTAGAAGTTTGAAAGGATCAATATGCATAAGGAGAAGCTTGCATCTCTCACTTTTATCCCATCTTGATTGTTTATAATATGATCAGGCACGTGCGTGCATGCAAAGACATTTTATGTTCAGACTCTGCAACAGTTTCTGGTAGTTTTTACACTTCAGTGGAAAAGATTCCCACCACTGATTGCATGTTGAGCCACTGTCACAAAAAAATTTTTAAAGCTTGGTAATTTTGTTAGTCAAGGACAATATCCCATATATTCATCCTGCAATAATAGAATTAATTACATTTAACTGAAAAAATAAGTAAATTAAATTAATTACATTAATAAAATTAATTAGATTAATTAAATTAAAATAATTTAATTCCAATTAAATTAGAGCAATATGTTAGTATTACTGGTCTTTATCAGAAAAGATCCCAATCTCTGTTCATAACATAGATGTTCCTGGCCAGAAGATACTGATAAAACAGCTCAACGTGTCCACTGTGAGAGACTGAAATGGCTTAAACATTGTTAAAGTAACTGGAGGACTTTTGTTCACGGTAGCAAACTGTGCAAAGTAGCAACTGCTCAACTGCAACCACCAATGCCCACCCCCAACCTGATGCCTCCTGATGGGAACTTGAGATAAAATAAGGGTGGAATTATTGTCCACAAGCCTGAGGGTGGGGGGGAGAAGAATGTATCCAAAAAAAAAGGCATTCTTAGCAGCCAGCTGAAAAAGAGGTCTGGCTGAGTTCAGCAAGGGGAGGTTAGAGCACACCGACTCATTTGCTGAGGCCAGGTTTGCACCGCTTACCCCTACCTCCCACCCTGGGGAGGAGGATCAGACCCTGCAAGATGGGATGGTGTTCTTTATCATGATCATGTCCTCCCTTACAGAACTCTTCTCGATTGAAAAACTCCCCACCCTCTCCAGCAAGGGGAGGTCTAATGGGGAAAAAACTGGCTTAACTGCACAGACATGAGAAGCAGTTGTTATGTCTTAGAAGGTGTCATAAACCGTCAAGGACCCCTGAAGCCCCCCTCGCCCGTCCCCCCCCCCCCGCCTATTCCTGAGGTCTTCTACCAGAGGACTGCAAATGATCCAGAGACAGTATAAAACTTTTCCCCCTCCACAGGGGAGGTACCAAGGCATTGGTACCACCTAGACTGAATGTATATTAATCCACTGAACTCCATGTTCCACGAGCTTCCCCCATCACCCGAGGGATCCAGACTGTGACCATCACTTCAAGACTGCAACCAGTCTGTGAGATCCACATGTGGTGAGATCTTTCTAGTCATAGCCTTTCTTTCTCTCTCTTTCTTTTCCCTTACATACTTTCTTCAGTGGTATTTTTATGCCTTCATATTGCCATATTACTATGGATGATAATAACCAAAATGGATACAATCTTTTCCATTCCCATCACATTGTTCTAAAATAAACTCTATGTATATATATTTACAAACACTGCTCATTCAGTGTTGTTTCACTCTAATCTGCCCCAAGGGATCTATTAACAAGAATCTGAGTTACCCTTGCCTCCAGGGGTTGTAACATCACACAAGTTGACAGTTCCAAAGACAGCAACTATTTAGGTTTGAGAATATCTCATATTTGAGATATAGGTATAAAAAACTCCAACAGAATTTTAAATTCAGTTTTTTCAGTGGTTCACTGGTGGGTTTAAGAGTGTATTCCATGATTCTTAGACTTTAAAAACATGTTTCTTGCTAGAATTTTGAATGTCTACACTAAATCTCTTCAGAAGAAAGTGGCAGTGTTTTAGCAATCCAATGAAGATCTATTGTCCTGTCCCTTGCCCTGACCCTTCTCCTGAGGATAGTTGTCTTGAAGACTGGACACTTAGATTACTGCAGCTCAGCACAAATCAGTTGCTAATGAAATTAGATTGTCCTGATGATCAGAGATAATTTCACAGTCTGCCCTTTGCTACTGTTAGTTCTCAGAAGAGTCTGAGGGACAAAATTGCTCAAAAGGAGCAGAAAAAAGGCTAGGGAAGTTCCTGAGTAAGCAGGTCTGTGAGACGAGACAAGAAGAATTTTAAGATATTCCTTTTTTTTTTTTTCCAGCTCTGCTTAGAAAGTCTGTTCTGACTGTCAAGTGTTTAGAATAAGGGAAGAACTGTGAAGAATTAAAGTTTGAAAACCGTCATTACTTAAGAATGATACTTGGGAGGAGATTCTTAAGAAACCTCTTATAATTAGTTCTTTGGAATTTCTTCCATCTGTTTGTCCAGACACAATGGCATTTGTGGCCAATTTTGAATTTCTTCTCAAAAAACCATACACACCCCCAGTGCTTTTGGGGAAGATTTTCCAGACTTACTTTGTGTTTTTGACTTCTGTTGCAAAACAGAAATCTTACCCTCGATGCCACCCCCTCACTCAATCATTCTTTTTTACTATATTTGGCTAGATGACATAAAAGATCTTCCATTTCTCCACAGAACACGTTATTATTGCAACATTGTTTATCAGCAAGTCTGCCTCCTTGTTTTCCTTGGACAACCTATACTTTGAGATTTTTTTTCACCACCTAGTGATTGCAGGCTACATGCTCTTACTTTAAATTTTAGAACTGCCTTTTTCTCTTATTTTCACTAGTTTTCCACAGATGTAATGCAGTGCATGAGCTCCTGGTTTACACATACATAAGTAAGAAAGACAACTAGAATATGCATACTATAACATGTCTGAGCAGCATAATATTTCTGCATATATGCCAGATAGACCAAAGAAATTTGACAATAATGTAGAAGTCACATAAGATGTCAAGGCATCTCTTCTGTCAAGATGCCTCAGTCTGGGAAAATAAGCTGTTGATATTTCCTGTGCATTACCATATGAGGTTCCTTTAAGTAAGTTTCTTTTAAAAAATGAGTACTTAGTGTGTTCAGGCAATCAAGAAGTCAATTGTCATAGGATTAGTCAGTCCATGATTTATTAATATTATCTAAATTTACAGCCCTACCCTGGATTCATTTACATAAGTAAATCTAGAGAGATTAACTTTAAAAAATTACAAATGTTCTGGTTTTTGGCCTGCTATGTGCCCTGTCAGGCATTTGTGTTGAAGTCAGAAAAAGGTTCCACGTCAAAAATTAAAAGGTTAAACTGGAATAATGGAAAAATCCTCCAGCTTCTTCTCATATATATTCTTTGGTACTTCATGCAGCATCTAATTCAACTGCACAGAATACAGCACTGAGTAAAGTGATTATCCGTTATGTTTGTTTATCAATTTGAAATACTTTCTTATGACAAATTCCAGCAGAAGCTTTGACTCCCATTTGTGAACTCCACAGCACGGAATTGCTCCTGACAGACCTGGTGTGGAAATGGAATCTGTTGCTGGATCTCATACATGAAAAAATGGTCCCTCTGTGCCACTTCTTTAAAAAAGACTTATTCTAGCTCTGATTCTTGATTCTCATATTTTGAGAATTACGTGTTTAGTTGTTTGGGGGTTTGTTTTTTTGAGGCAGTCAGATCTCAGAATCACTGTATAATAAGTAAGGTTGGAAGGTACCAGAGTGGATTATCTGGTCCAACTTCCCTGCTCAAAGATGGTCATCTTGGAGCACATTGTACAGAATTGCTTCCAGATGATCAGAATAGGATGTGAGGGCTTAGGTAGGCATGGATTTATTACTTAAATAAGCTTTTAAAATCTGATTGAACCACTAACTAGTTTGTTCTTCTGATTAATTCCAGCTAAGCATGTTAATAATACAATATCTGAAAGTACCATCTTTGAGCTGGGAGTTAGAAAGGTGGGAATGCCTTTTTTACTTTTAAAGTTCAAAATAGAATATTGAAGAACTACATTTCAGAAGTTAAATATGAAACTGGTATTTCTAGAGGTTAGCTAGAGCATATAGAGCACAAAATCATGCTAGTATAGGATGAATAGAACACTCAAAGTGATTTATTTCTAAAACTGTAATCTGTAATCTGTAATATTCATGAGTTGTGTCTGGTGTATAAGAAGAACTAAACCAAACTCAGCATTTCAAGTTTACAATCTATGAACATTGACTGTATGAAAAATTGTGGCAGTGCTAAAACTCTTTTGAACATCATGGAGATCACTTAGCTTGACTAGAATGTGCAGCATAAGAAAATAATATTATATTTTAAGAAGTCAGTGGCAAGGTGTTGTTTCATTTCACTAAAGAACATGGAAGTCCTCCAGAATTTTAGCAACTTTGAGGACTATTCTCTGTACCTACTGTTCCATTTGAAACAAAGGACAAACTAGGTCAGTAAGGCTCTATTTCAGAACTGCCAATGCTTGTCTAATTGTCTGCAGAGAAGTCAAACTTGTCCAAAGCTGTAGAAGAAGACTGACCATCAGTTGCAGTTGAAGACAAAGGGGATGTCTCCAAAGCACACACTAGAATTTGGATCAGTCTCATGGTACAGTCACTTTATGTACCAGGACATCATTCTATTCCTGGTCAGAACTGGTGAAGAAATTCCCATTCTGCACAGTTCTATCTTGAACAAAGGGAGAGAATACTGGCTCAGAGCTGCAGAAAGGCTTACATCCAAGGCTTGCATGAACAAGGATGTTAAGATTCCTTTTTCGAGGTGTATTCTGCATCTGAATGCTTTACAAAAGTTGTAGTATTTGGAGATTTTGTGTAAAAGGGACTAAATGAATGCTTCATTCTCATAAAAAGCAGTGGGAAAAAGGGATGACGTAGATTACATCTACTGCTAAAAAGTAGATGTAATGCTCTATTCTTAAAAAATCTAACACTTTTAAAAAATACATATATCTAGAGCTGTTAACTATGACTTACTGGAAATATCTGTTTATATATGACAAAAGAAATTGCATGAGTTAAAAGAGCTCATAATTAATAGGGAGGTTTTTTTGTGAAATATTTGCAGTACAAAGCAGTTTGTCTGGTGAACATTTATGGCTAGCACTTCTATGGTTTTGTGCAAACAAAACATAATGTTGGAATGACTCAGTCCTATGGAATTATGGCATATATCTGCAAAAAAAAGAACCTGATTCTTATCCAAGTTCCTACCCAACCCAATGCAACTCAAAGATATATTTAACAGCTTAAGCAATAATATTTTAGTTTACCACAAGTAAAATACTTACAATTAAATAGATTTAATTAACAAGACAGAGGAAGAGTTCATGTTTGAAAAACAACTGGAATGATGATGTACAGTCAGGGAAAGAATACTCAAGTTAGTCAAAGCTAATTAAAAAAAAAGAAAATAATTACACTCTTCTTGCATATGCTTGGTTAATTGTTGAAAAATGTTGCATATTTTTATTATTCTCCCCATCATGAAAGTAATAAGTTGGTGTAAATTGATCTCTGGATGGGATATTTGCACTGATGTAATGTAATGGCCCGTCTTCGCGAACAAAGAGCCGGGGAAGGTCCTTACCCGCATATGCAGATAAGGCCTTCGAGCCTGCGC
>JAWWES010000041.1:40361786-40380231 GCA_035583135.1 Lophotriccus pileatus | reverse complement strand
AGGGCTAACGAGCACCATCTGCCCGGGGAGCTCCCTGACCGGGAATCGAACCCTGGTCTCAACGGTACCAGCCCTGCATCTTAACCACTAGACCACCGGGGGCTCCCGATATTTGCACTACTGTAGAAAAAAAAAAAAATATGTCTTGCAGGGGAGGATGTCAGGTATGATTCGGGAAAAAAACAACGAGCTGATGTTTCCTTCAGAAAGTATACACTTTTCCTGAGTGAACCTAACAGGGTAGAGTTGGAAATATCAGAACTTGTTTACGCAAAGTTTTGTTTTCTGTGTTCAGAACATTATATCTGTTATATATATATATTTATATATTAGCTAATTTAACTAATTTTTCTAAATGTATTCTGGCAGAATTAGAAATTCCTCAATTATTAATATTTTTAAAATGTAGATAAATATCCTGAATATGCCTTGTCACCTTAAGGAGCATTGTAGTTGTAATTTTGCAATTTCTTTTGTCATGTCTTCAATGTTGCTTTTTTTTTTTTTTTTTTCCTTCCCTGGGTGTAGAGCTCATTACTAGAACCATACTCCATGTATTTAAAATATTTCTTAAACCACCTTGGAAGTGCCTATGTTTGTTTTGCCTCAGCTTTGTAAAATCCTGATTCCTATGGTGTGGTTCCCTCCTTTCATGGCTGTAATCCCACTCTCAACATATAGGCAGGCTGCAGCCAGGACCATAGGCACTGCAGAGGTCAGCTCTCCTGAAGTCCAGGCCAGAGCCAGTCGTAAGAGAAGACTATATCAGAGGCATGAAAAAATTTTTCAGGAAGCAAAATTATATTTTAATTATCTGGGTGCCTGCTTGAAAGTAAGGAGCAATCGAGCCTTGATAGCTAAGCTATCCATCTCACTGGCAATCCTTCATTTAACCATCCTTTACAATCTCTTGTGGACTGTGATTTGCCTTAGATGCAAATCTTAGTTTGTCCCAGATGAAAGCATAGAATGCCATACAAACCAATTTTCTGCTTTCACTAAGGTTTCAATGTGAGCAAACACCTTTGTTAGGACTTCAGTTTAAAAAGGTAACATGGATCAACAGCTGTTGGAAATTGTAACAGGTATACTGCAGCAAATCTTTCATAAAAAACAGAGCGTGAAATCTAAGAGGTTTCACAAGAACATTGCAATTTCTTTGCTAATAAGTTGAGCTAAAACAAAAAAAAAAATCCCACACCTGTACAGGTGAAAATGAAATATCAAACACACCATAGCCACTGAATATGTGAGTCTGATACCAGCACAATAACAAAGACTATCAGAATTTTTCTATAGAACAGTAGTAAGGAAATAATAGACTAGACCTAGGAAAAGAACATAACTAATAGAATAAGGACAGTAAACATATAGTGAAAGGCATATGAGTTCTGGTATGATGGATAGAGTTAAATCTAGAAGGAATTCAGAATTTTAAGGTAAAAAGTAGATGCAATTCCCTGGATGGATGGAGGTCAACATGCTTCCCAGTATAGCAATAAATATCTGCTTAGTACATTGCAGTACTAAGATCCACTCTAATAAGGGAGAATCAAGATGTTCTGCTGCTGAAGCCAAAAATCATATGGAGTCCCCTCCTCATGTGCCAAACCGCAATCACCAGCCCCCTCCCATTAGGTGCACCAATCAGAAATAAAAAGTATTTATGACTAGAGCCACTCAAACTCCACCCAAACATAATGAAAATGGTATAAAAGTAAGTTGGGGATAGTGGGAAAGTGGGAGAAGACCTCCACCAAAACTACTGGATCAGTCAATGGGCTGAATCCACCTTCTCCCTCTCACAGGGATGCCTTGGGTGAGAAATATGCTCTATGTGCTTTATATACTGCTTTTAGGACTACAGCTTTGTTTGTGCTTACCCCATATTAATTACATTGCTTCATATCAGAGCTTGTCCTTGCTTAATGTATTGGTATATTGCTTTAAAACATATTTTTGCAATAGAAACTATCACTAACAACCTCTGAACCCTATTAATCTGCCACAATTTGTATTAATGAAATGTTATTCCATAAACTGTTAAAGTGAGTCCTTGCAGTTGCCAGCTGCTGATAACACCTTGGCAGGACCCGCTGAGCGGTCCTGGCTCCATCCTCTTGACACCCTTTCCTTCAGACACTTCTAGACACTGATGAGGTCCCCTCTCAGTCATCTCTGAGGCTGACCAGATCCAGCTCTCTCAGCCTGTCTTCATAAGAGAGGTGCTCCAGTCCTCTATTCGTCTCTGTCACGCTATGCTGGACCTGTTCCAGAAGCTCCATGTCTCTCTTGTACTGAGGAGCCCAGAACTGGACACAACACTCCAGATATGGCCTCACCAGGGCTGAGTAGTGGGGCAGGATCACCTTCCTTCATCTGTTGGCAGTGCTCTTCCTGATGGACCCTGGGATACCATTGGACTTCCTGGCCACAAGAACACACTGCTGGCTCATGGAAAACTTGTTGTCCACCAGCAGCCCAGGTCCTTCTCTGCAGAGCAGATTTCCAGCAGGTGGGCGCCCAGTCTGCACTGGTTCAACACAGGTAAAGGATTTCTGTAAGAAATATCTAATATAAGGGAACAGAGTCAAAGTAGTTAAAATATAGGAAAAACTCTGACATAAGGTTTCCCATCCTATATTGTTTTACAAATGGGTGTATGCATATGTCTGTATAGTTAAGAATAAAACTCCACAGGCATATAAAAATAGTTTGATTAATATTTTTTTAAGAAAAATTAAAGACTTTCAACATTCTGATGCCTGCAGATAGAGAATAAGACTAGTCTATCACATAATCATGCCAAAAACATAACATTCATGCCTTGTTGGTAGTTTAAAAGCACTACCATTTCCAATAATAGGATAACAGTCAGATGTCTTTGAAAATGGCCAACTACTGTGAGCTACTGTGTCTGTAACAAATGTTAGGCATGCACATAATTTGGAAGAATTTCCTATATTTTGCAAGCTTGATCTCAAAACTTTTCATAGGCTACATGATTTCATTCCCATTCATGTCAATACTATTAAATTTGAAGGAGCTAGTATGTCGTCCTTAGAAACACTAATTTTCACTGAAAAGTTTTTGGATTAGAAAAGTTGAAAAATCAATATCTTCTGCAGTCTTGGGAATTGTTGACTTAAGCTGCACTAGAAAAACATGAAAATGGACTTTACAGACTTTGCAGTCTCTAATTTCTATCATAAACACAACATTACTTTTCAAAATTAATGGTCTTTTTTATGTGAGGTAATGTAGAGGGTTGTTAAAGAATCAAATTAAAGTGGTCTCACCATTTCATAGTCAGAAAAAGAAGGTGGGAAATTGTGGTCATGCAAATGTGCTAAGCAAACTTGAAAAAAGAAGCAAGACCATGGATCAAACAGAAATTTCAGAGACCCAGAAAGATGTTTCTGTGATAGAATTGGGTCCAGCTAATAGACATAATGGCTCAGAATATCATATGCCATGTTACTCTAATAATTTTCCCAAGTTTATTAGTACCTCATCCTGTTGATTATATTAAAATTTCATTTGGCCAATTTCTTTAAATAGAAATTAAAGTGTGTTAAGAACTGATTACTACAATTATTAGAGAGATGCTTTTGCCTAAATTAAGGTCTAAATGGGATCATATGCTGAAGCTAGTAGTATGGATTTTATTCAACAGTGAATGTGAGGTGTAGAGAGAGCATGAAATAGAAAAAAGGGGTGGGGGAGGAGAGAAAAAGAGTGACAGAAAGACAGATTAAGTAGAAAAATATCACCACCTGTGGATCCAGATGGTGTCTTATTGGGCCTCTATTGCTGGTCTTCTTGATGGTGGGGATTCCATGAAAGAGAGAGTTCACATAGTATAGTAACTCACATTCAGGTATATGTGGGAATGGCAAGCACCTCCCTGTGGTAAGGAGTTTTACACTGTCTTTTGCAACACTCTGGGTCTGTTGCAACACTGTGGACCATGTGAAGTCTTCTGGTGGAGAGCCTCAGAAGTGAGCCTGGGGACACTGACCTCCCCCTGCCAGACCCAGACAGAGTTGATTTTCAGCACAGCTGTGAGTTGGTTTTCCTTGCGACTGCATTCTTCTCCCCCAGTGTTGTTTATTTCTCCTTAGACCTGAGAAAATTAGACAATAGTACCACTTTTATTGCATCTCAGGTTCCTGTCAGGTGGGTTAACTCACAGTCGAAATTCCCAGAACCCAGGAGAGATGTTTGGAGAGGGAAGTGGGATTGGGGATGGCCTTTGGTGGTTGCCCATGAGCCGCTGCTTCTTTTTAGAGTTTTCCATAGTGGGCAAAGTCCTTCGGTGATCTTAACAGTGTTTAAGGCAATTGTGATCTTTAAGACTCTTACAAAATGTAAATACTTCCAAATGATTTCAGAGATTCTAGTGTGACATGCAATCCAGGGAAAGAATGAATTTCATTCTTTCCTCTGGGGTTTTCAATTATACTAATGAGCTGATTAGCTTTAGTGAATGCCTAGTCATAAATCTTTCTTCTTCTCTTTTTCTTTCTTTTTTTTTTTTTCCCCCCTTTTCAGAAAAAACAATTTTAGGGATTTTTGTAATAATTCCTCAGAATGCACTAATAATCATGCCAACTAAAACTGCAGGCATAATACATGTTTAACCTTTATTTAATAAGCGGTGCCTTCATTCAATAGCGTACTATTGCAATGATTTCCAACTCTTATTGCAATATATCAATTAAGGCAAAGAGAAGTGTGAACTTTTAAGCAGCAGGAACAGCTCAGCTTTCCTACACGTCCTTATTCACAGAGTCCTGTTGAAGCTGATCCTACTCACAACCTTAAATAGCTATATGTAAAAAAGATAAGATATAATTTCAGTGTTGATAGGATTTCCACGCCATTAAGGGAGCACAGAACCTTCAGTTTTGTAAAAGCGATATTTGACGAAAACTTTTGTGGAGAACCATAGTGAAGTTTTTTCCATCAATCATTACCCATGTTACTTCAAGATACAGTTTCTTTTCTATTTCCCATAAACACAAGAAACACAGTAAGTAAAAGTTCAAAGTCATGTTCTCCTAATACACTGAGTTTTTTTCAATGATAGAAAGTCTTTCTTTTGAATAGGCTAAAGGCAAATGCCAGCTAATGATACCAAATTTCATTTTACTGAAAAAGGCAAAGATGCATGCACTTTTGTACAAATTTCAGCTGGATAGAATTTCTCTCCTCACAAAGACATCTTTTTTTTTTGTCTCTTTCAGCTTGTGAGCAGCTATACTAATGACCAAGTGTGTCAATTTTATTTTGGAATTAAATTATTAAAAGAAAATGAAAGACAAAACTTGAAAGAGCACTGTGTGATGGAAATCGCTTCTTACTCTGAAAGCAAATTCGTCGTATTCATTTGACATATTCTATAAAATTATTAAAGAAGAGCCCCCATGACAAACGTAAACAAAGAAATAAAGCTGTATATTTAATGGGAAGTTTTTTTATGTTATTTGCTAAATTTCTTGAAAGGCAAATCTTTAGACTAGCAGGATTTACTGACAAGAGCAATATACAAACATAAAATATTTCATCACTGAAGAAAATTTTATCTGGGCCTTTGAGTGTATTTTCTCTGAGCCCAAAGGCAAACTAGCTCAAAGTTCAACAGTACCAGAAGCAGAACTCTGTTCCAGCATTCATGATGATGATGATGATGATGATGATGATAACAATGATGTTTTCAACATAACAATCTTATTTTTATTTTCAAGCAAACTTCCATTTATTTGATTTGTTGAGAGTTTATTTCAAATAATGAACTCTTCAATGTGCTTGTATTGGTTTGCTCTGTTGCTAGGCTTGTCAAGAAATCCTCTAGACTAGAATTACAAGTTGCTTGCTGTACATTTTAAAATCCAGCTACCTATTGTGTGTTTGATATTTTGCACTAATAACATGTCTTTGATGTTTGCATTCCATTTAGGATAACACTATTCATTTAGGGATAATTCGGATGGGACTGAAAGTATGGTTATATTTTCCTTTGCTGGTTAGTAAAATTAGAACTTAAGAAGGAAAGAAATTTTAACCAAATTCTGATAAGTGCCACTGATGATTGTCAGCTTGGCAAAGCACAGCACTAAATTGTCACCACACATACACTGGTGGTAAATTCATTGTCTGAAAGTATAAATCTAAATAATTCCTTCTGTGATTCCTCTGTTATTAGGAAAGAGACATAGGCACTTAAAGAAAGGCAAGTGATTAATCTTAAAAGTTTCTCTATTTGCTGAAGGTTAAAAGAGGTATTCACCTCAGCTGTACAATTTTCAGTTGTGTCAAATGGAAAAGATGAATGCAGCTTACTTCTTTAAGAATCTGGTGCTGAGCAAGGACGGTAATATGATATATCAAGTTCTCTGTACATCCCTTTCTTTTATAAAATGATGATCCATAGGTACAAATATTTTTCAGACCTGTTTTATGGTTTAACGTCTAATTTATGCGTTCAAGTGTCCCATATATATATATTTTGTATATATATAATATATATAAAATTCTTTGATGTATAACATCCTTCAGAAGTGAATTTCCTTACGAGATCTGGAAAGGCCATGGGTTGCAAGCCTTCCTATACTCCCATATGTTTATTATTCCCTTCTGATTCTGCAGTCAATCAGAGTGATAGTTTTCTCATGGAAGGAAACAATTTTATGGCATCTGGGTATGCTGCAATACCATTTGAAAAACCTAGTATCAGGCTGCTAGTTGATAGTGCTGTAGTATATATGTAATAATACAGTATTATAAAATACGTGGTCTGAATGGAAACTCTGCTGTGTACAAGTAATTTTCATCCAAGCATGCTTCTTCCTGCATCAAAAAGATAACATCTAACTGGTACAGGACCAGAGTATCCGGGAACTTAAACTGTTCAGCTTCTGACCAATGTGAAACAAAAAGGGAATTGACTTAAGCAATAGCTTATTTTATTGTTGTTTCTTTCTCCTACTGTACAAAACAATTAAAGATGTTCACTTTAGCTTGAGCAGGGGTCTATATAAGGTGTAATCTACTTTATTATGGGTGTCTTGGACAATCATCACAATGATGACTCCTCTATGAAAACTGCAATAATGCTTGGAAATATTTTTGTTTCATTTCCTATGATTCCCATAATGTAGAAGTCTTGCCTATCTGTGTTATCTTTCTTTTTGAAAGCACTGGATATTTTACATATGATTCATATGGTGAATATAATGCATCTTTTTGTCTGCTTCTCCATGAGTACTAGGAAAACAGTTTGAAAGCAAATCTACTGAAGGTTTTCAGTATTTTCTCCTTTTGTTGAAATTAATGGTATTCTTTTTGCTTTTTTTTCTGTGTGTAGTTTTAAGTGCTCTCTGTCATGAGTAAATATGTTCCTGTTGCCTTACCCTAAGTTCACTAGTCCAAATGGGTAGACATTTCCAGTTATTATAAATTATTGCAGAATCTGTGATTTGATCCAGTTATGGTTTGTTTAATTTAATTTTGCTTTTAAATTATTTTTTGAGTTGTGAAGAAAGTGTCTACCTGTAAATAAGCATGGAATTTGCCTCTTGTATTCATCAAGATAACATAATTTAAAAAGATAAACAAAACAAAATAAAAATCCTGACAAATAACAAAATTCACTAGGATGACAGTGAAAGTGATAGAAAGTAGTGTTGCCCCTGCAGTGTGCTTCTTTTTCATCTTCTCCCACTCTCTTTCTCTGCTTTCTGCTAAAACATGGTCTCTAGAATTCTCCGTTCTGTAGAATAAGCATCTGACTGCACATTTGGAAAGCAGAATGAGTTCACTAATCTTGTTAATGAATTCTGCAGGGCAGTTAATTAAGACACGCTCCCTGTATCTTGTTCTTTTCTAGAAAGGATTTTACCTTATGCTTATTAGTTTTGTACCGATTAAAATTAGTGTATTTATTGCAGCTAAGGAAGTTGTCTTTTTTTTTTTTTTTTTTTTTTTTTTTTTTTTTTTTTTTTTTTTTTTTTGGTGTGGCTGTGACAGGCCAAGTTGTGATTTGTGTAGGTTGTTTCCAAGCCCATGTACATCACAGGTCCTTGTGTTGTGACTTATCTGTAGCCACACTGAGTGGTGATTGGGTCTGTAAGGCATAACATGTCCACAAGCCCTCGAAATTTGTCAGAAAAAATCTCCTTTAATGGTAGATGTGTGGGTTCCCTTGCAGTTTTGATAGGAATACTAGAAATGGTTGAATTTCCCAAGAGTTTTCTAAGTAAAGCTAAACACAGTGTAGCAGCAGAACTTGAATGGAACAGCTGGATAAAAGTAGAAACCGTTATGATAGAAATAAATTATGAGTGATTAATGCAGAAGTGGTAAAAATATGTTCATATAACCAACATGTTGACAAAGTTGCAAAGGAGGTGGGTATCATACATGTGGAAAGCAGAACTTATGTTTGCCTACTAAATTTGACCTGGTGATTACCAGCCACATTAATATTGCAATAATATTAAAAGGCTGGGGGACTTACATTTTCTTCCTTCCCTCAGTCTCCCTGTGTCACAAGCTCTGTCTGTCACAGCAAGCTCACACAGTGAGCTTGATATGCATGCTGAAAGGCCGTGTGAGCTGAAACCCTGGAACAGTGCACATCACATATGTCTCAGGCAAACTGAAAGAGACGTAAGCAATAGGTTGTCATCACTGCTATTATCAAGAGTGGCTTTGGTCTGTCTGTGACTTCTGGGAAGGGGCACAGTGCAGCAGCTCTTAGGGTGTTTAGAGACAACACAGGGCCTAGGAACTGTAGCTTTGATGTGGATGAGGCACAATAGTCTGGAACACCATGCCCGAACACTCCTCACGAAAGGTCTATTAGAGCTGTCTACATAGGGCAGTATAGCAGTATAGTGCAGGTAACAATTAGGTCTACTTATTTAAGCTCTAATTCACTCATCAGGTATCTGTAATAAGGAAAGAAAACTTTTAGCAAAGCATTGTTTAAAAACTTTTACAAAAGATTAAAATTATTGTCCCTTGAATTTGTGATAGATTTGGTAATGATAAATTATACCTGTATCTTCAGCCTGCTTCTAACACATACCCTCTAAGGAGCTGGAAAGGTGAGAATATAGGCAAATAATCTATCTATTATATAGATCTGGAATAGAAAAAGTAGTTGATGTACATTAGAACTATTTAACAAATTATAATTAAATAAATACTGGAGCTGAATAGTTAGGAAAACACATGTAGCAACCAGATAAAGCCATTTTCAAGCTGTTCTGTGAAGAGGACCAAGTGAAGGAATACTGCATGCATCCCTTATGAAAGCTTACTTTTAAACACAATGACTTTGAGTGTTAAAGTCACTTTTCATACTAATATTTAACATTCACTATTAAAATCTTAGGCTTCCAGCTGCAGTTGCTAAGCTATTGAGACAGTTTTTAGTGCAATAGCTTTTGAAGTATTAGCTCAGAAAATCTAGTCTGCATAATTTTGCCATTTATAGGATAAATTTTGATTCTTTGCAGCCCTGTAAATGGCACTATACAAACTATTTAAAGCTGTTAGTAGGATACTTATTGTTTGAATTTGCATAATAAAGATTGGGATTTTAACCAAAGCAACATAATAAATGGTTTTACCATGATGGAAAATAAAATAGTAATGTACTGGTTTTGGAGAGTTAAACTTTGTGAATTCCTTTCTTGTGATACTGCCATTTTTACATTAATGTTTAATTTGAGTTATTAAATAATTGCAAGATTTTTATTTAAGGCATGTGTGCAAATGTTTTCATTGCTTGTCATGGTCACAATTTCTCATTTCTATTGATGTTTTCCAAAAATAGCAGGCCACTGTTATTTTCAAAGGCCACTGAGCTAAATATTTTATTATTCATTGTTTTCTGCATTTTGTGCCATTTCTGGGTTTTAAAACTTCTCTGCCAATTTCTCAATTTAAATTACTACAACTCTGATGTCAGACATAGTAAATTACTAACAATACTTCTTTTCATTAGGAAAAATTTTACTTCATGAAGAGATGAGCCATGTGGGGCTAGGGGAAGAGAATTGTACTTCTTCACCGGGAATACAGAGATATTTATCTTGTTTGTTAAAAAACATCTTGAACTAATTGGGAATACAGTTTTCTATCACTGTCAGATGTAGGGTGACATTTTAAAAGCTTTCTTTACAAGTGGTGCAGAGTTCAGTGAATAGCTTTTTTAGACTCCATAGCGACAGTGAAATACGAAGTGCTCATTTGTATTTTCCTGATTCCGATATAACCTCCCAGATACTTCAAAACAATGGTCTGCGTCAGCAAACTTTTACAATATTTTTTCGCCTCTTTCAGATGGATTTCCTAGCACCTTTGCATGATTTTTTATTTCTTCATATAACATCTCTTAAACACCATAGGACCGGGTTTTCAGTCATTTAGAAGCTTTGAATGCTGACTTGAGAGAGAGATGACCTCTGTTAGTGTGAAAGACAGAGACTTAAAACTTATTGATCAAATGTTAGCCACACCAAGACAAAAACTACTGCAACATCTCCTTTGGATATGACCACAGAGAAAGCAACCAGGCACGTTCATGACCTCTCAACACATTACAAATGCATTTTCTCTTTGAAAGACACATTAAATGTCTTTGCTCAAAAGGAATAATAATCTGACCAGAGAATTGCTAGTTTTATCACAAACAAGTGGTATGAAAGCAGCCATGTGACTTCTCCATTGTTTAGTACTCAAGCCAGGTAAAATCCATAGGTAGATGTGAGTTGCCTGGAGACTCAATTGTAAGGGCAGATCAAATTTATATGTTCATATAAAGCAACATCCAAGTGTCATATCAGAGCCTCAGTTGCCAGTTGTTGACTGTGTGACACCATGGCAGAAGAAAATGATCCAAGTGGGACTATTTGCCCTGTACACACTGTAAATAGATGTGCCTTTGATTATGTGTGCCTGCATTAAGGAATAGCAAAATAATTATGCTTCCTGCTGTCTCCCAAAGCCTGGCAGAATTCTCATGAGTAAGAGCTTCTAATTTACAACACATGAAGAAGGCAAATTTGGGACTTCAGTGCAGATCTGAATCTATCACAGAGATATTGTACTGAGGTATCCTAAAAAATGCCTGTATTTGCCAGAATGCTGTCTGGCAAAGGTATTTCTTTTTATAATATGACTACATTACTCTTGTCTATTTAGAAACTTGGCACATGGAGACTTAGATGGATATGTACTTCATGAACACTATTATTATATCATCAGTTATACTTGGATTTATTTAGAATTTTTCCACAGCAGGTTTGTGACTTGTAAACTACTCTTCTCTTTATTTATCATAACCTACAGTTTGTGCAAGAGACTTCCTTGTTGTGCTGATTCTTTTTTTTTAACAGTTTTATGAGACTTCCTGTATTACATTGAGAAGATATATGAAATCCAGTCTAAAATTTAAAATATTTTATTTGTACAGTAATACTTATGCACGATAGAGGTAATGTGCTGACTCCTAAAGTGGGTACAGAAGGACATGAATTGTTGGAGGTTTTAGTTGACCTTCTTCTGAGTTTGAACCCATATAAAAACATACACGCCTAAAGACAAGAATGAGCCTAAAACTGTCATCTCTGATTTGGCCTCTGTTATCAACTACCTAACCTGTCTTAACTATGCTTAAGTATCTAAATTGCTGCCCAAATGCCAAGTTACCCAGTATATTATTTTACATCAGAATGCAAGAATATAACTCACTGAGGTGCTATATTACTCCAGAGAACCTCTCCCTACATTACTTATAAAGACTTCTTGAGACCCATTAAGTACAATTAAGAAATGTTTCAGTGAAGTAGAATCAAAGAATTTAGAAGTCTATACAAATGCAAAATATACATGTGTGTGTGTATTTGTATTTGTGCTTTAAACCTTTTGTTCAAGGAAATGGGTGTCTCTTCTGCAAAGAAAAGCAAGCCAGGAGCCAAAGGTAACAGCAAGGCAGAACAATGTCCGCACTGACAGAGGACACAGCCCACAGTACCCATATGCAAAAAGCAGACCAGGTCTGGTGAAGATGAGCATGATCAGCTACCGCAGTCCATCTGGCCAGGCAGGTCTACAGTGGCAAGAGAAGTCCCAGGTCATCATGAAAGCAAAGTAAATAACCAGGCACAAACATTCCTACAACACTCTGACTGTTCTCTCTGACTTCTGTATAACTTTAAATTAATAAATAAAAAATGAATAAAATTAATAAATTAATAAAAAAATTATTTTTTGTTCTGGAATTGATTTTGCAATCATCATGATTTGGCTTAACTGCAATGAAGCTGGTGGATAAAGTTGTCTTTTACTCAGGGTAAGTATAAAAAATGGTTGAACTCTTTAAAGAATTACAAGCTTAAATATCAAGAGCAGTTAACCCAAACAGTAAAATCTGAAGTAGTAAAATTGTACAAAGGCATTTTAAAATTTCTCATAATAAGCAAAATGTAGGGACAGTGATTATTTTGAATCTTCTAATGAGCAATACATGTGTGAAAGAAAACATTCATGAAAAGATTCAGAAGTTCAGAAATATCCAGAGAAGAAAATTTTAGCTTGCTCCTAAAAGAAAAGGCATAATAAAGAGGTTGGGATCAAGTACTACTCAATGAGAGGCTCTAGAAGAAAAGAATTTTGAAGTGCTAAATTATGTAAGAAACAAAGTAATTAATGGATTTGATTATCATGTGACCACAGGCAAACACAGAGTAGCAAAACTTGTCTTTGAGGATTGTGCATGCAAGATCACAGAATCATACAATAGTTGGGATTGGAAGGCACCTATAAAGGTCACCTAGTCATCTAAGTCATCATCTAGGTCATCAGGGACATCTTCAGATGCCTGTCTCAGGAGGGTGCACTCAAGAACATTTTTCAAAGAAAGCTTCTGAAATCATTTAGCCAATATTCTCTGCCATACCTGGAAATATCAACATTTTGCTGCTAATTGTGACAACCTACAGGATGCAAATAGAGAATATGCAAATACATAAATGTGTAGCAAGATGGAAGTGAAAAAAATAAAATTAAGGACAGAAGCCACCACCTAGTGGGGAGCTAAAGGATATTAAGAAAAATGAGAAAAACAGTATGTAAGGGTTGACTCTGGACCACCTTAGAAATGGTTAAATTAAGACTAAAATTTTATCTTTATCTCTTTTAAAAATCAGCTTTGTGTAAAAACAATCATAGAACTCTTTAATGAGTATTACATGTACCCTTATTTTATTCTACCATAAACTTTACTTTTGCATTTAGATTTCAAAAATGGAACTGCAGTTTGTTAATCAGAATATTTTTCTCTTTCAGCAAAACATAATGGAAAAGAGTTTGGCTATATGTTAAGATGTTGCAACAGTTCATTGAGTCAATACTAACATATGAAGTTCACAGCTTTTATATTGCTGAAAGCTATTCCCAGAATATTTTTCTGTATACTAATGTTATGCGTTGTTAATTTTATTTTCAGCAGTAGAAAATTCATCTGATTCAATTATGTGTTGTACAACCTGATTTCACTACTTCAGAATAAATGTTATAAAGCATCTTTTCCACAGAATATTCTGGAGCCTTTGTATTTTTCTGTCTCTCTTTTTTTTTTTTTCCCCTCTCTGAATTTTAAAAGGGAAAAAGTAAGCTGAAATGCTGAAATTCTCAGTTTTCCAGATATTAAAGACTGGAAGATTCTTAAACATCTCTGTCACATCATTGAAAATTTATTTTGAATTTTCAGCATGCAAATAATTGGATTTTTCCCTCAGAAACTCAAAGACTTATCATCTGTGCTTTCATTCTCATTTTCATCAAGGAAAGCAATGGAAAAGATCAATGAACCTGCTTTTTTGAGTACCAATCAATCTTGGGAACTGCAGGAAATAAATTCACTCACCCCAAAAATGATACTGTCAGTGAGATAATCAAAAGGTGGGGTTCAAATAGTATACACATGAAGCACTATACAGACTACATATGCCTGACATTTACTGAATGATTAATTATTTTTATATCTTCCTCCTTACTTAGAAAATGAGGTAAAGTTCAAGTGAATCTTCAACAGGCAACTTATTACTAATGCCAAAGAAAAGGAGGAATGAAGTCTATGTCAAGATTTGATGGATAAAATAAATTATATTTATGACCAAGCATTTCAAACCTGACTGATAAAAAGGTTGATTGAGATGAGTTAGTAGTAACGTAGATGTCAAAAATATCAAGGGGAAGCCCCTTTGGAACTATGGAAAGAACAGAGAAAAAATACTCAACTGGGGTATGGTCCAAGGAGCTCTAAGTTCAGTTGCAAAATCCCACTGGATCTAAAAAATTAAGTTGCTAGCACATGGATTTAAGAACTGAACCCACCTGTAAATCTTCAAGGCCTGCACATGTAAATGAACCTCTTTCTTTCTCCTGTCTGAAAAGTTCTCTTGTGCCATTTGGATGCTGTGTTCCTGTATGAGAAGCTGCCTTATCTCAGGATTTCACTTGGTTCAGTTTCTTTTCCGTCTCTTACTTTGTTATAAATAATACATGTGTACAGACTAAGAATTCTTTCTCCATTTGTCCTTTAGAATGAGCTAATTATTCAATCTCTCTTACCATAGTTTAACACCATCAACTGGCAGAATGAGTAATTGTTAATTGAGAGTCCATTTAATGAGCTCAGAAAGTCATGTTATGAGGACAGAAAGTTGATAAGTTTGTGAGGGTAATTGTTAACCAAATCATCTATGTTCTCCATGTTGCAATTTCTTGCTAATGGCTTAAAAACAAGCCATGCTGACAGTACAGTTTAAAATCAATTTCTCCCCACAGCTTTTTCCTCCCCCCTCCTTTTTTTTTTTTATGATTCTGATTAAATAAGGCTTGGTAAATGGTGCATTTTGAAGGTAAATTCACAAAGTCACAGAATATTCTGAATTGGAGGGGACCCACAAGGGCCATCAAGTCCAGCTCTTAAATGAATGACCCATATAGAGGATTAAATCCGTGACCTTGGCGTTATTAGCACCAAGTTTTAATCAACTGAGCTAATCTCAAACACCTAAATTTTCCTTCTTGTTAAGGGTAGCAATTTGTAGTTCCTATTTCAGATGCTTTAGAAGCTTTGAGTTTGCTGAAATTTATAAGGGTATTTGCTCTTGGAATATATTGAAATCAATGAGGACTTATCACCTGAAGTTACACTTCAGGATTCAGGAGCAGGGAACTGTAACAATACATGAGAGTATTGGACTAGAACATCCCTTAACCTTTGTATCCAGCTGCATCCTTGTGGCAGAGGAACCATTCTGTACAGCTTTAATACAGGATTAGGCCTGGAGTCCCTCTGCAATCCCTTTATTGTGACTATTTCTTATAAACAATAAGTTTAAGATGAACGTGGTCTGTGCCAGGTCCAAGACAAACAGGAGAAGTCTTCCACTGTCTTCATGAGTAACATGTAGACTCTTCATGCTTCTCAGAATCACAGGAACCTCCACAGAAATGGGGCCGAAAATCATTCCTTTTGCAGAAGGTGTGCTGTTGTTGATGAGTGACAAATGAAGGAACTACATGAGGAAGCAAATAAGCTGCACAGTATCTGTGAGAATGAGTAAAAGATTGACAGGTTATTATTCTCAGAGACCCTAAAGTCTCAGGAGTCTCAAAGACCCACTGAAATGGGGATGCAGGTGGACTTGGAACCCTGTCAAGTAGTTAGTCAAAAGTCTGTTGAACATGAAGTCTTGGAGGTTGGTCATTGCTCATACTAGGAGTAAGTGTCCTCCTCCTCCTGAAAATTGAAGGTAAAAAATAAGACTGGTACCTTTTATAAGCTCTGGAACTAGAAATACAGTCAGCAGATGAAATGGATAAAGGTTCCCTCTGGGATAGAGGGGCTACCCTCTATCACAACCCACCCTCTACAACACAACATCCTCTATATGTGATAGAGAGTCTGGAATACAAGGAGTTTGCAGTTGGAAAAAACATGGTTGAGAGCCTCTGTGTAAAGATTAAGGGACAGACAAATAATGCAGATGTCACTATGAGAGTCTATTATAGATCACCTGGGCAGGATGATGATGCCGATGAATTATTCTTTGAGGAACTAATGAAAACCCGCAAATCAACTACCCTTGTCCTTATGGGGAACTTCAACTTGTCAGACATTAACTGGGAGCACCACACATCTGGTCAAACAAATCCAGAAGCACCTGAATGATAACTTCCTGCTACAGGTACTAAGGGAGTCGACTAGGAAGTTCCATATTATATTAACTTTAAATTATTTGAGCACAGGAGCTCTTTAATGGCTCTCCCTTCCCTATGGAAGTCAAGTGGTGATGCAGCAATCTCTAAAATTAATAGTTCAAGTTATGTGCCTTCTGTGATCCCTATGAAATGCTAATAAACCAACAAGTAGCAGAAATGACTGCATTATAACTAAAAGATTTGCAAAATATTACAGTGTACATTTATAATTGCAATTTAATTTACTTTCTAAGCAAAAATGTGGAGACATTCCAATCTGTTCACCAATGATAGTTCAAAGGGTTCTGTAATCATATTGATACTCTATTAACATGTCATGAACTACTGAGAAATTAAACCTTATGTACAGTATAGACAAGTGCTCCAAGATGACAAAGAAATAGGACAGCACTTGGCATAGATTTAAAAGTTCATTTGGTCTTTAAAATTAACATTTGAAGCACTTGCCCTCCTCATCAGTAGGGGAAATCAGCTATGAGAGTGAGTCTAAAAGGCAGCAATTCAGAAGCAAAATACTGTTGATTTAATGCACTTTATGGAGAAATGCCTTAGAAAAATATTAGGTGAGCTTAGGGGGATATGTATGATGAGTGTGAATTTCTTTATTTCATTGGTCTGGGGAACAATAGATTCTGAAAAACAATTGTGCGCAGAAGAAACTTCCTACAAATTAAGAATACTGGGAGTTGAATTTTCTTAGAAAAAAACCCTCTAACTCAAATGAGGGGCTGTCAGTCTCAAGTTCAAGACAGAGAAGAGAAACCAATACAGCTAGACTTTGACTGAGGAAAAGTGAGTTAGTGGAAAGCCATGCTGCGACTAGAGGAATCCCATGCTGACTTTTCTCATGTATGCTAAGTTTTCATCTATTTGCCTCCAAAAAGTTTATGCTTCTGATGTTGTAACACCAAAGAACATACAGAATAATCAATCCTGGATGAATTTATCTAGTTTCTTATAATGTACTACAAAGTCATTTATGGTCAGCTTTGAGAAATACCCTTTTAAATAGGGTATTTCTGTTTCAGTCAGAAAAGAGTCTGCTATACTTTTCAGTGGGATTAAGGCATTGCATACAGAGAAATTCTAGTCACAAATGGATATAGACTGCAATACCATAATTTAATTTTGAAATATTTTCACTGAAGTACTTTCTAATAATACTGAGTTTCTGCAAGAATTCAAATAAGACAAGAACCCATTCCCAAAGGCTTATTCAAATTACACTTTATATCTTTCTATCTGCTGTCACAAATACAAGTAGCAAAAATCAGAAAAAGGTGTTTAGTTAAAGGCAGAATCAATGGGAATTTAAATACTATGAAACTACTTAGTTGAAAGCCAAAAGAGGGCTTTTCCCAGTAACCTGAATCTTACTGACCTCTTGGATCTAGATAATATGCACTGAAGTAACTTTGAATTTTATTATTCTGGAAACACACAGGTAGACTTTTGCCAATAACAACTGTAAAAGTCTTCAACTGCTTTTGGAAACAATCTTGGTTGCCTTTTTTTTTCATTACAAAAATGGGCCTCTGATCTTTGACTGGACCTTTGAGCTCTACTACAGTGCAAATAATAAAAAAATGGTCTATTTGGTACTGAATTTTCTTCATCTAAAAGGATCAGTGTATTAGCGTACAGTGTATCCCACTGCTCTCTTCCTTCCCCCAAGAAAGAGTTATTCAAGCTAAGCAAAACAGTTTTAAAATAGAAGGAAAAATTCAATACCTTCATAAAAGATATATCACACCAGGGAATTCCCTGAGCTCCTCTTCTCACCTCATTTGCATTGGACATACAAGGAAAGGCAGACATCTAAGTTCATGAATTTTTTCTTAAGTGAAGCATATCAGATTTTTGCCAAGGGGGTTAAAGGAAAAAAAAGGTTAGAAATGTATCCACTACTTATTAGGATGTATTTAACTATCCTCATTTCAAATGTCAGTCAAGTCAGTCTTTTTCTAATGTTATAAGGTTTTCAGATAAATTTATCTGAATTTGAGACTATTAAAACATTCTTCTGCTCTGTCTTTGGTACATGACTGAAAGGCAAAAACAAGGAAAGAAAGAAAGAAAGAAAGAAAGAAAGAAAGAAAGAAAGAAAGAAAGAAAGAAAGAAAGAAAGAAAGAAAGA
>JAWWES010000041.1:40341913-40361686 GCA_035583135.1 Lophotriccus pileatus | reverse complement strand
AGAAAGAAAGAAAGAAAGAAAGAAAGAAAGAAAGAAAGAAAGAAAGAAAGAAAGAAAGAAAGAAAGAAAGAGAGAAAAAGAGAAAAAGAGAAAAAGAGGAAGAGAAAAAGAGAAAGAGAGGAAAAGAAAAAGAGAAAAAGAGGAAGAGAGGAAGAGAAAAAGAGAAAAAGAGAAAAAAGAAAAAAGAGAAAAAGAGACAAAGAGAAAAAAGAAAAAAGAGACGAAAAAGAGAAAAAGAGAAAAAGAGAAAAAGAGAAAAAGGGAAAAAGAGAAAAAGAGGAAGAGGGAGAGAGAATTTTATACTTCACACCAAGTATTTTAAGTCTTAAAATAACTAAAAAACCCTTCACACATCTCCAATTTTCACCAGGTAAAGAAGTATAAATATGTTCCACTATAGGGTAGTAATACTTGTGAAGCGGACTTTATGTTGGACTTAATGACCTTGGAGGACTCTTCCAACCTTAATGACTCTATGTGTCTTTTGATTCTATGTTACCTCATCTAAGAACCAGGAAGCAGATTTCTGAAGTTACATGTTGTTTTGTGTAATTTCATGGAAACTCAGTAAGTGTTTATCAAACCAGTCTCTTATACATGTAGCTGGTCAATTAGCTAAATGCAGATATTGTTATCTTTTCTTAGATACCAAACTATTACTGAAACAATAGGTTTTCCCAATTCAACTCCTTCACTGGAGGACTGTATTTTGTCATCGATTAGGAAGAAAATATGTTGGAAAATGAGGGGGAACACAATAATGAATTAGTTGATACAGAAGGCTTCACTTTAAAATAATTAAATTAAAACTAAAACTTTCTGAAACATCCAGATCATACAAAATTAGTATCTTTTCTCCAATCCCTCATGAAGAATATAATATCTGTGGTACCTATCTCACTGTGATCTCTTTTGTCCCTTCTGTATTTTACATAGATATGTATCTATAACTATCTCATGGTTCTGATTTAAGAATCCGACAGCATGTAAGATTTAATTATAGCAGACAGCCTTGCAGAGTTATTGCAGACCTGAGTCTCCATAATATAGCTGTTACTAGAAAATATTCTGAAATTTTGGTAATCTGAACAAAATATAAATTGGTATATTTTCTTTGCACTTTTAAATTTTATGTCCTTGGTTGAATAAGCCTGTCTTTCAGCTAAGGAAGACACAACGAAAACTAGTTCTTTTACATTCTTTACTCTGCTATAAACACCTCTTTTTGACATCAGGTGATCAGAAGTATAACCATCTTTAGGCCTTTTCAGTGACTGCAGAAACTTTTCTTTCTATTATTCATTTTGCTGGCCTGTTTGTTAGGTTACAAGTAGATTTCTGAAAAAAAAAGCCTTTTCAAATACTCATAAAAATGCTTCAAAGACTGCAAACAGGCATTTTCATTAAAGATTATTAACATTTCTCAATAATATACTATTTATTTGGCCAGCAGGATCTGGAAAACTCCAAACACTGTAGACATACTTTCCCCAAAGAAATAACACTTAGCACATCTTTGGTACAAATGTCTTAAGGGAAAGTAGGTGAGGAGCTGGGGAAAGAAACCCTCATGCTTCTAAGGAATCTCTTTCGTTTAGGAACAGTCTTTGTGGGCTGAGTTAAGATTTGAAACTAGAAGAATAAGATCTAGTACTCTCTGACATGGGTTCCCTAACAGGTGTCATTCGCTCTGTCATGTACCCTCTCCCTTCTGAAATTCTTATTTTTAGGATCTTTTTCTTTTTAACTCCTTAAATTATACTACAAAATTGTTCAGAATACTGGTTGAAAGTGTATGAATATTGAACAGGAAAATTATCTTTACTTGAACTGTTATTACAATTCTTTTACTTTAATATTTCCATTTTCCCAGTGTATTAAATATTTCACAGTCCTTTCGCTTTTGATTTATCAAGGAGGTACACTTTTGTCTTTAGTGGAAGAAGTCTGCATACCTTTCTGCAAAGCTGGATTTGCTCCCATACAGTTGAGAAACTGATGACAAGTGTTCTGTCTAGCCAAAAGTTTTGTGAAACCTCCCTGTGTTTGTGATCTACAACACTTTAGCACAATTATGTGCCACTGGGTTTGTAGCAAATACTATTGCCACCATGTCTAAACTATGTAAGAAATATCCTTCCAGACATTACAGAAGAATAAGGTGATTTCATTTCATATAAAAGCTGAAACAAACCAGCTTTGCCTCAGTTACTCTCCCTTTCTCACAATCTCATACTGAAAAGCATCAGGATGTGCACAGCCAAGGAGCTTGTCCACCAGTCAAGTACCTCAAGGCTTGTGCAGGTGTGAACTCCAGGATCCACTGTGATGGCATGGTGGAAAAGGAACATGAACTGTCAAGTCCTCCTCATATCTTCTAGGTTTCTCCTAGTTTGGGGACTATGCAGGTTACCAGTATGTCTATCCTGATGATGGGTGGCAGATGGCTGATCTGGTAGCCATTAACAGAGGCCATTCAGAGAGCCCTGTTTCTGCTAATGAGCCCTGAGGCCTATCCATTCCTTCTGATGCCTGTGCATCCAGACATTCCCATTCACTCTTCATTCACATCAATTTTAGCCTTCCTATTACAATTCTATACAGGTTCAGAAAATCACTGAAATATTGAAATAACAATAAATAACGTGACAACTGATTTTTCAGAAAATATGTTCCAGTCTTCCTCACTGTACTATAACACTCTTTTTGCCAAGCATGAGTCAATGGTTATGTTTTAAACTACTTAAGGAAAATTACTGGTGAATACACATAAATCGTATACCAAATATAGAAGAGCTACAGATGTGTAACAGAGTACCTGAATGAGGAGCTGCAAACCTGGGAGACTTATTTTCCTCTAGAGGCAAAGTTGTTCTTTCTAAACAGAATCACTCACATACAGCTGTATGCAGGCCAATTTAAATTATTTTTGCAAGGAGATTTTATTTCATCTGTCTCTGAACAATTTCTGTCCCTGTGTAGCTGTTTTCTTGAAAGTTTTGTTGCTTTTTAAGAAATGGAATACAATTTATCAGACCATGGCATCATGGAAATGAATGTAATGAAAAAAAGACGAAAGGTTGTGGAATAATATTAACTACCACCCCTGGTGATCAACATTTTTATCCTGCAACATTTTGTTTGTGCAAAAAACCAAACTTCTCTGGAGTAAACCTACTCAAATATCTAAAGGAATAATTTCCATTAGAAATAAATGCCTCTGGGGAAGTATTCTTTAGAGGATTTAGCTCTTACTTTCGAATCTGTAGTTCCTCAGACGAGATTTGTGTAATTGTAAGAAATATTCAGAAAGCTTCCAGGCTTCAGTAGCAGCTGAATCAACATCTACTTGATTTCTTCTGGCCTACTGATGAAATAGTGTACTACTGAATAAAATGTTTCCTTAACTCATGTTTTCTTACAGTCTAAGAAATTATTCTTTTTTTTTTTCCTGAGATTTTTTTACTCTAAAGAAAAGGAGTAGAAGTTAAATTTGATTTCTCACACACTTCCTCTTTCTTTTTGCTATATATTTTATTGGTTGATTTATTTTGGGGGGAAGGGGTGTGGTGGGTTGATCTTGGCTGGATGCCAGGTGCCCACCATGCTCTTCAGCTGGGAAGGACTAGAAAAAACCTTCATGAGTCAAAATAAAAACAGTTTAATAAAGCAGAAGCAAAGGAAAGCAAAAGATTGATTCTCTACTTCCCATCAGCCGGCGATGTCCGGCCATTTCCTGGGAAGTAGTGCTTCAGTACATGGAGCGGCTGTTCTGGAAGATAAATCTCATAAATACTGAATATCTTCTCCTCCTTCTTTGTCTTAGCTTTACAGCTAAGCAGCTGCCATATGGTATTGAATATGCCTTTGGGTTTGGGTCAGCAGTTCTGGCTCTGCCCCCTTCCAACTTCTTGCCCAACTGCAACCTAATGGCCTTTGGAAAGGAGAATGCTGGAGAGGCAGCCTTGGTGCTGTGTGAGCACTGCTCAGCAGTGGCCAAAACACTGGTGTGTTATCAACAGCTCTGTAGCTACCAACACACAGCATAGCAGTATGAGGGAATGCTGTGGGGAAAGTTAACTCCATCTCAGGCAGACCCCATATGGAGTGTGTGTGTGTAGTTACTATATTGTGATAATCTGTTCACCTTCTTCTATTCCATAACAACAATTCAAGTTCTGCTAACTGTCACCTGAACCAAAGCAATATTTTTCTTTTAAATTAATCCCCTTCCCCAAATATAGTTTCAAAAGCTTTTTTTGATACTGGGTTGAACACTTTCCCACTGACACGCTGGACCTCAATACCTTTTCTGCCAGAAGGGACTCAAACTACCACTCCCTGGGAGAGTCATGTGGCCACTAGACTGTGGATAAAGGGAGACCACTTCTCTTTTTGTTCACTCTCTTCCACTATGTGTCAAAAATATATGGTTCACTAGACCAGAGAGAAGGGACAAAAAAGAAGCAAGAGTTCACGTATTAGTGTTTGGGGATTGGCCTTTCAGCTATTGGGATGCTTTCCAGACATGATTCAAGGACTGCATTTTCCACTAAGTAATGGTTGGAAAAGTCACATAAACATTACCCTGAACAGGAACCAGTGCTTACAGTGAAGTAGGTGAATGTTCCAAGGAGAGACCTACCAGATCTCCAGTTATTCTAAGCAGAAAGGAATAGTTCCAGTGCATGACTTACATCTTGCTCTGCTTTCTGCCCTGCACAGCATCTATCACAGAGCTGAGGGAAACCTCCTGGGAAACACATGCTCACATTTCTGTAGTCTGGGGGAAGCACTTGCTATGCACTGTACTGCTGGGCAAAACAAAGCACTGGAGTGGGACCAGGAGCTTTGCCTTCAGAGGACTTCTGAAACCAAATAATTCCTTTGAGAGTGCCACCCATTCTGGGCAGGCTGGCTCTCAAAATAGAAGGCAAAACCCTGAAGTGCATGGGGTTTCTCTTGAATTAAGTGGCAACTGAGTGAGAAATTTGGATCTTACCATTTGTACCATATGTAAGTTGAGCGAAGTGGGAATTCCCCCGCTCCTCCTGCATGTGTATTCTGGCTGTTTTAAATGTTAACTCTGATTCACATGACTACACCTTTAACAGTTTACAAGGCACTCAAGGCACTTTTTTTCCCCCTCTGCTTTTCGTTAATAAGTTTCCAGGATTAGAAATTGGTAATGAGCAAAGAGTTCATTTTGCAGAAACATGTCACAGAAGTGCAGCCTTCTCAGCTCTAGCCTTTAAGCTGAAATTGTCAATAAATTTCAACTAAAAGTGCAGACTTCTTTCTGGCTGTGGGGATGCTAATTTACATAATACAGATTTGTCACCAAGATCACTAATCCTACTTCCAAGATACAATCATAGTTGCTAGCTAGTAAACAAACTGGGCTATTTGAAAATTTTTTTTATTCTTTGTAAGGCTATGTCAGCGAAGGTGTTAAGTAAACTTCTCAAAAAATACAGTCATCTTTGTTCTGTTTGGCTTATTTATTACTGTCATCTGTCAAGAAATTCTAAAATGAATTGGGTAACCATCCCTTCTCATGTATTGCATTTGTTGACTGATCAATAGTTGGATGGATTCTGAACTTGTGCATTAAAAGAAAACTAACAAAATCAAACCCTAGCTTTGCTCTTTTTAAAAGGGCAGCTAAAACATCCTTTAAGATGGAACAAGCTTGGGAATAATAGGATATACTTCTCCATTACATACTGATTTCTAGCAGAAAAGGGGAGATAAATGAGGTGAAATCTATAATACTGAGACACACGAAGACTCATAGCAATCTTTACTAAAAGAATTTATATTAGTAATTTTCAGTGCCTTTAAAATGTCTTTCTATCTGGAATTGGGGGTGGACAGGGTTGAAAATAAAAGTGTGTTTCATATTGATATGCCAGTCAGAGTTAACAAGCACTGTTGGGAGGTAATCTCTTTCAATCAGTTTCTTTTTCCCCAGCAGGCTGGGAGACAGCGTTTATTACTGTGCAAATGAACCCACCAACTGCTTTTTGCACTGGTATCAAGAGGATACATGAGTCGGAAAGCTGGTTAAATGGGGTCATTAAGGAAGTGTAAGCAGCTCTAATGGTCAAGATGAATAGTAAGACACAAAAAATATTTTTTCTTGAAAAACAAAAGGAGGAGAGAACCTTTTTTTCTCAAAAATAGTTTGCAGTACCTTCGGTTCTCTGACATATATGAAAAATATGTCTTACTAAAAATAAAAACTATGTTTGTTATAAATCCTCTCTCTTTCTCCAGTCCTTCCCTTTGTTTCTTATTTCCTTCCTTCCATGGCTGAAAGTGGTACTTTCTCAACAGTACATGAGTGTCTTTCTAAGCAACTATCCTACCTGTTCTACAGCTGCCTCATGAAGATGCAGACTGTATCATATTATTGACCCTAAAATCTATCTCACTGAAAGGAATAGTGCCTGCTTTGAAACACAGCCTTTTTTTCTTTCAAAAGAAGTTCTTTCCTCACTGTGCCGTATGTAAAGCTAACCTAGAAGCTTTTCCTGGTATATCAGCATAAGAAAGGGTATGCATCTTTATCAGCCTTTTTCCTGGGAAAACATGAAACAGATATAATTGTCACATCATTTTGTGCTTTGGCCAGTATAATTTCTTGTGCTTGCCAAACCATTGCAATCAATATAGTTGACTATAATGCCAGCATAATTATACTGGCAAAAATTTAAGTGTTGTGTGGTTAAAGATAAGTTCTATTTCTTTTTTTCATGGATACTACACTTTTCGAAGAGGGGGGAAAGAGTTTCCCTGTACCTTACACAAGCTGAATAAAGACAAGACACACTGCTGCTCTTAAATTCATGAGAGAACACAAATACACACTGCACCTTAACTATTTCCACAGGATTATGACCAACAAAGTATGTATAGGGAATATAAAGGCACAGTAATAGTAATATGAGAAATTTTAAAAAGCAGCTAAGCTTATCTGCTTTCTACCTATGAAGAAAGGTTATATTTCTCAAACTGTAAACTCTGGTCACTGTCACTAGCACTAGTTTAATGCCTCCTTCAGGCTGGTTATCAAAGGCCAGTAATGTATATGTTTCCTACTTTCTATCCTCCAGGAAAATTCTGTCTCAGAAAAATGTGACTTTTTCATTTCCATCCATGAGACTGGGCCGGGCCACTGTTACATTCAAGCAGCGTGATGTTGCATTTCCAAGTCTGAAAATAGTTTCAGTCAACATATTTCTTGTTACTGCTAGTGGTTTCTTTATTGTATTTCTGTGAGAACAGACCCGTTCTCTCTGCAGAGCAGCTATTTGTTAACTTTTCCGTTGAAATATGTAAATGGAGTGAGGTGTAAATGGATGTGCTCCAGAGTTACTTTAGGTAATTGGGATTTTCTTTTTCTGTAAGACATTTATGTTTCTATTCAAAACATGCAAAACTATGCAATTTTCCATGAGTTAATTTCAATGCAAAAATTATCTTTGCTGCAAGGGTTTTGGATTCCTACAAGAAACTCCTAGTCTTTCTCATGGGAAAGAAATTTTATTTGCAAGTGATAATACTGTGAGGCTTAGAAACCGAAATGAAAAGCAGTAAAATTGTAAGAGTACTTCATTTTCTAGGTATTTGCATAAGTTGAAGAAATGTAGTCAAGGGGTCTTACATGCTTGAGTTAACTCTCTTGTAGTTCTCATTCCAAATTAAAACATTAAAGTTTTGACCAGAATCAGATAGGAAGTGGTTTTCCCTCCTTACAAAACTTGCTAGAATTAAAAAAAAAGAACAAGCTATACACGAGAACAAGCAGTCTAGTCACTGACATTGTAAGGGATGCAGAAAATTTTTTTAGTTTGAAGATGGGTAATTCAAACTTATAAGTTCAGGCTTGTAACTAGGTTCATCCTAGTTGCCCATAAGAAATCTGTAGTGGATCTTAACATGTCTACTGTGAATGCTTTGACCGTCCAATAGTAAGATGATGTTCACTGATCTGATCAATAATCAAGAATGGATTTTCAATGAGAGATATAAAATAACAGCACACGCAAACAGATAAATGATTTGACTATTTGTGTATGATAAGAGAGACAGAGTTAAATGCTGTATATTTCTTTGCTTAAAAAAACAAAAATTAATTGTCATTCAGAATACAAATTAAGCTAGGTCTGTTAACAATGAATCTCTTATTTTCCATGAACATTCACTGTAAAAGATATGTTCCAACAGAAAAAAACCCCACCAGACTTTGTATAAATAATATTCTCTGATTAAAATTATCAGCCACTTCAAACTGAAAAAAATTTTAATGTAGCTCACAATGTATGAGAAAAAAAATTCTGTCTCATAAGGATCCTCCCATTGCTTTCAACTTGGTAACAGACCTCACTGGAATAAAGTGCACTTAAAAAGTCTTAGCTGATGCTATGCTCTAGCTTCCTTTAAATGGCATTTGCCTCTATTGTTAAAAGTTGCTGAACTAATTTATAAAAATTTTCATCAATATAATTTAGGAGAAAAATATTTATCAAATGATCTCACCTTCTTTTCACTACAGTCCCAAGAAAATATTTTTGTTTTAAACAGGGAAAAAAATATTTATTACCCAGTATTTCATTCCTTTGCAGCACACAAAAACTTTTCACAGAAAACAATTTTAGTGAATTCAAACTATTAAATGCTGATTAGTTGAAGACCAAATAAAATTCTCATGTAATTTTGGAAAGTTTTGACAGGAGTTTTTTGTTAACGGGACATCTTTTCCCTTCCAGAGGAAAACTGCTAGTCAGTGAAATGGGGAAATATATCCTACACATCTTTCAGATATAAAGAGACTGATTACCCCATGTCCTGATGTAGCGTTCTATACGATTAGAAAAGGACATGAGGCCCTGATGGGATTTATCTCACCTAGTTTTAGGTGTCTACATTTTAGTTTAAGGTTAAATTTGACTAAATGTAGGCATCTACTTTAGAAAGATTGCATGGTAGATTCAGTTGAGTGCAATGACAACATCTCCATAGACCAAAAAATATTTAAGAGGGCTATTTCAGATGTTTCAATATTCATGTCAGAACCCACAATAAACCAGATAAATCCCAGTGCTTGTCTGTAAATTTGACTTCAAGGTCAAATACTCGAGACATTCTAGAGTCAATGAAGTGATAAAGGCACTTTGAGTTGTCTGGATCTTTCTGAAACTTGACATCTAAAGCTCATCAGATGAATTGTGCTCTGTAAGTTTTACACTGAAAATCCCTACATTGGATCTTATTTGTTCTTGTACCTGATGTAACTATAATATTAACTTAATTTATGTATAGTAAATAAATACTGTTTAAATTTAATAATGGAATTTAAATAATGAATTTATATAAGGAATTGATTGAGTGACAGATACATAGTTCTTTAAAGTGGCTTTTGATGAAACTCCAAAAGAGACCTTGACTGTCATCCTATTGCTTTTGCTTCAGTGGCTCCTCCCAGGTAGTACAGATAACAAAAATAGTGCTTGTCTATTCTTCTTTCTTCTGTCAACTTCTGTCCTGATGTATTTTTATGGTAAGTAAAGATACCACCAAATTGTATTCACTTGAAAGAGCTGTCTGACTTTCCCACCAGTAGTCTGAATTTCATATATTTCAGATGCATTGTCGCAAAACTGTGGATCAAGGAACATACTACTTAACATATAAGCTTGAAACCAATGGTTTAATTCATAAAATTAATGTGTCTATGCATGAAACTGTGAGAAGCTCCTCTAGGCATTATTTATGTTGCCTAGCATATCCTATGCTGCTGTTATATTGAAGTCTACCACTAACATAGACAAAGCATTAGAGGGCAAAAGGGTTTTTTTTTATCTTCTCATCATTGTTATCAGCAATAACATAATTTAATGTAATAAAACTGTTTTCTGTTGACATATATGAGTCCATATCATGAATATTATTGGCATGGATAGAATATTGATGGCATAGATGGCAGATAGGACTTTTTTCAGCAAAATACAGGGCCATACAATTTTGACCACAGTGATTTTTAACATAACCTTGCGTTTGTGCAAATATAACACAAAAAGTAGTGCAGCCATTACGCAGTCTTGTGAGGGCCAAGTTATGTCTCATGCATGACAAGAACTGTTTTGCTCTTGTAAGATGAATGTGAAAGAATAGATGCTTCTATGCTTCCTGATATACCTCATGTTCAGATTGCCATATCATTGACCTCACAGCCCTCATATTCTTCCACATTACTGGACAATGGAAATGAAGATACATTAAAAAGTACTGTATAATTATCCCTTCAGCTTCTCATGATTATAAAACCTTCTGGTAAAAGTTCAAGCGATGACCATTTAATCAGAAGCCATATTTAATGTCAAAACTCTGAAATACTTTGGGCAAGACATGAAAAACTAGACCACACAAAATAAGTTTTTCCACTGAATATCTTACTATTCAGACATATGCTCATAATCCTAAATAGGCATAGTCCCTGTTGTGACAAAAATCTTATGTCCTATGAATTGTGCATTCTGTGAAGATATTCAAGATTTATGTTCCATATAAAATGCAAAAGAAAGAAAATACTAGAAAATATGAAGGAAATTAAATGGCATTAATCACTAATTTTTCAGGAAAATGGACAGTGTAATATTGCAATTTTTAATGGAATTTCAAATATCTCTCAGGTATTGATTCTATTGTTGCTCTGTCAGAAAACTAAACAGTAAGGAAAGATTTTAAAGAAGAATTATTATATCTAGTAGAATAACACTAGAATGAGATTAAAACAGCAAAGTGATTAATTGATTATAGAACAATCATAAGTGAAAAAGAATTGGGAATATTTAACATGTAACAAGTTAGCAAAATACTGAAGTCTTTGAAGATGTCACAGAATTATAGAATCATAGAAATATTTAGCTTGGAAAAAGACCTTTAAGAGTATCAAGTCCAACTCTTAACCCAGAACTGCCAAGTCCACTACTTGACCATGTCCTTAAATGTCACATCTACACATCTTCTAAATAATTCCAGGGATGGTTACTGCACTCTTCCAGTGCTTGACAACTCTTCCCATGAAGAATTTTTCTCTAATATCCAGTCTAAACCTCCCCTGGTGCAACTTGAGGCCATTTCCTCTCATCTCATCACTTGGGAGAAGATGTTAACACCCACCTGGCTAAAACCTCCTTTCAGGTAGTTTAGAGGGCAATAAGGTCTTCCCTCTCTTTTCGCAGACTAAACAACCCCAGTTCCCACAGGACTCCTAATGACTTGTGCTCCAGGCCCTTCATCAGCTTTGTTGCTCTTCTCTGGACATGCTCCAGCACCTCAATTTCTTGTAGTGAAGGGGCCAAGAACTGGACACAGGAGTCAAGGTGCAGCCTCACCAGTGCTGACTACACAGGGATGATCACTTCCCTGGTCCTGGTGGCCACAGTATTTCTGATAAAAGGCAGGATGCCATCAGCCTTCTTGGCCACCTTGGGTACACTGCTGGCTCATGTTCAGCTGGTTGTCGAACAGCACCCCCAGGCCCTTTTCCACTGGGTTGCTCTCCAGCCACTCTTCCCCCAACCTGTAGAGCTGCCTGGGGTTATTGTGACCCAAGTGAAGGACCTCACACTTTTTCTTATTGAGCCTCATACCATTGGCCTCAGCCCATCAATCCAGCCTGTCAGATCTCTACACAGAGTTTTTGTGCAGATCAACTGTTCTGCCCAGCTTGGTGTCATCTGTAAAATGATTGAGGGTGCCCTTGATCTCCTCATCCAAATAATTGATAAAGATATTAAGCAAATCTGGTCCCAGCAGTGAGCCCTGCAAAACACCACCAGCGACCAGCAGCCGACTGAATGTACCACCATTCACCACCACTGTCTGGGCCCAGCCATCCAGCCAGTTTTTTGCTAGCAAAGAGTGCTCCTGTCCAAGCCATGAGCAGCCAGTTTCTCCAGGAATGCTGTGGGAGACAATGTCAAATGCTTTACTGAAGAGTAAGGTAAATAGCATCTACAGCCTTTACCTCATCCACTTAGCGGGTCACCTTCTCATAGACTGAGATCAGATTAGTTGGCAGGACATGCCTTGCATAAACTCATGCTGGCTAGGTCATACAGAGGAAAAAAATTAAACCAAATATTTTTATAAAATTACCTCTGCCTGAAAGTTTGGCTAGAGTGAAAAGAGAGAAAAGTAGAGGATTAAAATAGTAAATGTGTAGAAAAGGCAAGCACTTTTAAATATAAATAAAAGTTTGGTGAAACAGTAAAAATCAAAGGGAATCAGCTGCTTTTTCAATTGGTAACCATAATTGTCAGGCTACTGGAATGTGTCTTTTTAACTTAGAGACTAAAATTCAGTTAATTGCTGTGGTCTCTTGCAGCATTATTAGCTGGAAGAACAATGGAACTATGGTCAAACTTTTGTGACTGATATTCTAGTGCAAAAAATCAAAACTGCTTTTAATTTCCAAGAGAAACATTGATGAGAAAAGGCTATAGAATCAAATTAAGTTTTCTTTCTTCTTTCCTGTTACCTCTTTTCATCTAATTTTTTTGTTTGTACAGATAAGACAGCTATTGTTGCTTTTCTCACTGCCATAAAGATGCAAGATATTATTCTGTATTTTGTGAACAGTAATAACAAAGTTAATAAATATGTGAGTGTGGGTATGTATAGCATGTTGCTGATATTTTAATCTATTACAATGAGCATAGGCAAATAAATGAGCACATTAAAGAAGAAAAAATATCAACAATCATAGATGCTTAAGACAGTTAACTCCATTATTACTCTTACATGTGGAATCTTAACTTGTAACTCTTAATTTAAGTCATATTTTTTTGTGACTTAGTGCAAACTCTTTACCTACATTCAGTGCTCATATTTTCTGTTTCTGAAGCCATAATAACCATTTGAAAATAATAAGAATAATTTTATATTTATACCTGTTTTGTATCTTATGACCTGGAATGGACTTTAAAAGAAGTGTAAAATCTGTGCCTGGAAATTCAAAAGTCAAATTCTACCCATTTATTTTAAAAATCTGAGAAAATCCTCAGTTTTCAGAGATGCACAATTGATTCAAATTTTAGTTTATTTTCATTAGAAGAGGGCTGGAGTTCCAGTTCATGCTGTGAAACAGAGAGATGGTATGATATTTTCACAAACAATTGCATTGATGTTTTCAGTAAGGGCAAAACAAAGATTTTTCTTCTCTGATCTTGTTCTCAGAAACCTCTGAATTGTTTTAAGTGGCATTTTCAAAGACATTTCAGCCTGAGGCACAGTCATTCTGCAGGGATTTATCAACTTGAGTGGTCCAAGTTCAGCAAAGTAAATTAAAACAATGTTTTAGGGTTGGTTCATAATAGAGGTGGATGTTGTTAGTCATGACTCGGACCTCATGTGATAAAAGAAAGTCACATAATTCTAATATTTTAATTCCTTCAGTGTTTATCTCCTCTTCCAAAGGCTAGTTTAGAGTTATCTTGAAACTGAATGGAGCTTACCTAAAAATGCATGTACACTACCAGTGTAACATTCCTCTTCCTCTTGTATTAACCCTGAATTTACAACAGGTAAACGATAAATAATAATGTCAGATGGACTTGTAGAAATCAGAAATTAAGCTGTATGTTGCCTACACTACTCAGTAATTATCTTGATGAGTCTTGTCAGTCTTGTTGAGCAAGATGACAGCCTGCTTATTCCTCTTTATTGTCTAAATTCTGAAAATATTCAAGACAAATTTCAAACAATTAAAATGAGAAGATGGAAACAGTGTCAGAAGGAACTGAAGTGCTCAGAAATTATCCCCTGTGTGAAGGACTAAATCATAGTTAAGTCTAGGACAAACCCAGTTAGAATATAATTTGGTAAAGAGATGGAAATAGTTAACAACTGAGAGCCTTGTTTTCACCCAGCATATTATGAGGGCCCAGTTGCATTCATATACTCACCTAAGTCACGTTGGAGGATGCAACACAGCTCTGATATTTTTCCCACTCTTCTATGCTTTACAAGCCACTGCTGGATTTATTCAGCTAGGAGAAGAGAAGGCTCTGGGGACAACCCAGCGCACCTTCCAGTACCTAAAGGAGGCCTACAAGAAAGTCGAAGAGGGACTCATTAAAAGGACATATGGAGATTGGACCTGGGGGAATGGCTGTAAACTGAAAGAGGTTAGTTTTAGATTAGATATAAGGAAGGAATTCTTTCCTGGGGAGGTGGTGAGACACAGGAACATGTTACTCAGAGAAATTGTGGACTCCCGACCTTGGACTCCAAGACCAGGCTGGGTGGGACCCTGATCAACCTGGTCTAGCGAAGGTGTCCTTGTCCATAGCAGCAGGAGGGAAAGAACTAGGTGGGACACCATCTCATGGTGAACTTGGCAGTGTTAGTTTAATGGTTGGACTCAATGATCTTACGTGTTTTCCAACTTAAATCATTCTGTGATTCTGTGTGGAGTGTTTAGCAGAAAAAAGACACACTGTGGGCAAACCACAGAAATGTAGGCCTTAGTTCGGCCTGGCCCGGACATAGCCAGAAACCTACTTGCAGGCAGTGGAAAAATACAGAAGCAGTGATAACAGGCTGCAGGGCTGCAAACAAAGAGAAACCTGTGCCAAAAATAAGGAGGAGTTTTAGGAGAAAAACAATGTCTTCATATCACATGAAAACCTGTAAGCATCCAATGGGAAGTGTGTTAGCAATGCATGCTTGGCTTGTGGATAAGAGTCCAGAACCAATAGTTTGAGAGGGATCACGCGCCGAGGGGTAATGAAAGTGTATAAAAGAACGGGTTATGTAAATAAAAGTTGAACATTGTGTAAATCATATTGATTTGTGTGCAAGTTCATTCCGGAAGCTCCTCCGCCCACAATTCTGTGATCTTTACGGACCCTTCCAACGCTATCAGTTCTATGACTTGATTCTATGATTCTGTGATTCTTTTCATTCTATTCTGAAAAATTTTCACAAGCAGGCAGTACTGTTGCAACAGCAAAGCTTGACAGCAAGGGTCCCTCAGATATTTGCCAGGTTGACTGTGGAGGTTCCGTGTCTCCACATTATGCCAATCTACTGTGATGTTCTTCCCTGTCACAAGAATAGCCATAGATTTGCCTCACCCCACGTGTACTGATGCTAACCCTGTTCAGTTATATTTTGAACAGAGGTAAAAATTTTGGCTATAATAATAGGCAGCAATTGAGTTGTCATTTATTTTAAGAATCACTTGATAAATCAGCTTATAAAATGTCTTCTGACTCAAAGTGATCTTTTGTCTTGGTGAAGCATATGTATGTTATGACTGTGTAACTAAAGAAGAAGAAAGTTTTATGAGGGAAATGAAGACTTGTTTAAAAAAGATATGTTTAATAAAAATGTCTCTTATTTATTCAAAACTGTAACAACAAAAGCCTACTTCTCAAACAACTTGATTAGGAAGTTTTACTCTTGTTTCTCATGAGAGCTATAGTTGTCCATCTGTATTTTCCTCCGTAAGCTGGCTTTTACTGGTAACCAACATTTCTACTAAAGCGTCAAGTCTGGCGTTGTCTGTGGCAGTCTTCAGGGGTTCAGCAAACACAGCAACTATGTGGTGGGAGGTATAGTACTGTCAGGAATCATATTCTATAGAGAGAAATGGTGGAACTTGACAGAAGTATACTTCTCATACAACACAACAATAGCACATTATGGAAACTGCCCATGGGGAATATTTAGCTGGAAATCTGCAGGGCTTTTTTTTCCCAGAAGTCAAATGCTATCATTCAATACATCCTGGACTTAAAGTCACACTCTGGTTTTAATAAATATCCTTCATCTGAACCGGTTGCTCACAGTCACCAGTTTGGACTGTTGCTAGGATATCTCAGTGAAATCCCAAACAAATTTCTTGGATTTTCCCTGTGGGCTATGCTCTTTCTCAGGGCCCTGAGTGCAGCAGGATCTAGCTGTCCTGAATATTTTTCTTTCTACTCATCCTTTGCAACTGAGGCAACTGAGCTGCAAATCCCTAAGCGGAAATTCTTAATTCCCATGTCTTTAGTCTTTCCCCTATTGTGTTCTGGGCTGTTCCATTTCATCAGGCAAAAGCCAACAAAATATGAGGCATTTTATGACTCTCCATAGTTGTTTATTTGAAGGTTAAGAGATATTGCAAGGTAGATTTTCTTCCCATATTATCTTTGTGTTGTTTTGCTCTGAAACTTTTTGACAGTTGGAGTCTGACATGATATCTACAAAGAAAAATTAAAAAACCCACCCCAAATTAGTAAAGTATACTATTCCCCTGTGGATTTTCTATCGGGTCCAATGATGTATCTTGATAATTTCCAAAGGGAGTTTGCTGCACAGCCCATTGCAAGAGACTTAATAGTGTTATCATAGCTGTTATATTGCATGCATATATGCATTTGATGAATTTGTACATTTCATAAAAATATTCATTGATTTTGGAGCTTCTGTGAGTGATGAAAAATAGCTACTAGAGCCAAATAAAGAGCAGTGTTATTCAGTCATTTCCATGAAATCCAATATGTTTTCTCTCATCACCTGTGATCATTTTATAGTGTTCTATCATCGACACATGTATGTGGTTATTCTGTTTGCATTAAGAGGAGGAAAAAAATGCAGTAAAATTGAAGGTGCCTAAGGCAAAAGACAATAAGGTACCCGAGCCCAAAGGCTCCCGCTGACACATAGCGACATAAATATTTCAACTATGGAATAGAAAATGCATTGGATGCAGCAGGAAAAAGAAGTTCCATATTTTTAAATAATTCTATTTTTAGTACTCACTCTATTCTCGGTTGTTATATATGGACTTTTGTTATTACCCTAAATGATCACTAGTGCCCTCTGGCAGATTCTAGCTGGATGGTAGCATGTCAGGAGGAAAATCTCCTACGATGTAATACCAAAGAACAGATTAAGGCAGACTGCTGCTGAAGAAGCTAACATAGACAAAAAAAAAAAAAAAGAAAAAGGTAATTTTTTAAAATTTATTTTCAGTGTGTACAGTACTAATAGTGATCAGCAAATTTGCCCTCTAAATAAATGCAGATGACACACTGTGTATGCTGTGCACTGCAGGTTAGTCATGGGGAGGACTACTCGCCTAACTGTGGTTACTTATTATGTCATTAAATCCTGCCTACGCTTGCACTCCATTAGATGCTGGCATAAAGGAGAGCCAGATGGTGATTAGCTTAAATCAAAATAATTTAATAGTGCTGTGATGGTGTGCACAACAGTGAAAATATTTACTGAATATGGAAACTTGTGTTGCATGATATTGGAATCAATGGGAGGTAGGTATATAAAATTTCTCCTATTGGGATACATTTCTTTTGTGATTCAAAACTCCAGCAGCTGTCCTAATTCATCCCTCTGCAGATATACAGGACCTAAAAGGGGATTTTCCCTTAGAGAATAATGATGTTTGCCACCTATTCCTGACAATCTATAGTGATGAACTCCTGAAAATTATCTCATTTTTTCAGGGAAGCATCTTTATTCTTTATTTCTAGAAGGTTTTCAGTTTCTAAGACTTACTAAGCAGGGGAGCTGATCTCTTCTAACCATTAAGGGTTTTTTTCAGTAATTTCTCTTAACTATTCAGAAGTTTTGGTGTATGCTTAGTATTGGCAATCTACACAGTGGATGTTCATTTTCCCCTGAAAAAATATGTATATGGAATAAGTGTAGCGACTAAAATTGTGACTGCATTTGAACTAGAAATACTTGCCAGTGTGACAATACTGGTTAGGACCCAACTCTTACAAAATTTTTTCCTGAAAGCAACTGAATATTTATTAGGATATTTATATAACAAAAATACCTTCTGCTAGTACATCTTTCTTCATTTAAGCAGCTACAATAAATAATACCAGAAAATTCAATGTTCTCTCAGTATAAATTGCACCTACCTAGAAAGACAGGCTTGAATATACTCAAATTTTGTCCCTGTTAATCAAAATCTATAGGCTTTGATTATTGATATCTTCATACGTAGTCAGCAATGTAAAGAAATAAATCTATTGAAAACAATGGATTAAATAGATGACAAATTATCTGTTCTTTGGTAGCATACAAAGTAAAGCTTCATTTATGTGGACCAAGATGATTATATAACTCTGTTGTTCTTTATAGCAAATGCCTAATTATGTAAAAGCTAGATACACTTTAATACTTCCCACCGGTTTGTTATTACATGCATATATCAGCAGCTTGCACTGAAGATGAATCAGGATAATCAGAACAGACATCCCACTGGACTGACTACTTGAAACGTTGTTACATCTGACTGAGGCCTCATGAGGATTTATATCTCAAAGGCATCAAGGAGGCAGCCAGAGATTGTATTTCGCTACAGAACAAATGCCTGGTTTATGCCTGATTGCCCCCAGAGTGTACTTTGTTTCTGAGCCTCTCACTTGTTGGAAATAATGATAAAAAGGCTGAAGGTCATTATAAGGAATCTATTTTGTTTAAAATACCTATTATTCTGCTGTTTAGTTTTGCCCTAACAGTACTAATTTTTCAGTATAAATTTTTCGTAAAACTGTATTACTTATGCTAAGAAAGGACAGCAGAAAATATACTACAGCTTCAGTTATTTAAACTGCTATGCTAGAAGCAAGTATCTGCTGTTAGTCACCTTGTAAATTCAGACTTACTCAACAAGTACAGTTTAATTATTTTTTAAAACTATTACCAACTTTTGTTGTAAATCTTCAGAAATGCTTTTTAGTATATTATTTTTCTTGTATGTTATTACAAGCATTTATGCATATGCTAATTTTAATTTTTCGAGCAGGGTCCTGTGGAACTAAAGTAAAAGGCCTAGAGTGCTTTCTGCTCATCCTCTTGACCTGAGAGGTCAGTTTGCATTCTGCTACACTCTTCTTCACTCCCACAAGGGGAGACGTTCCTTTTCCTTGGTATGCCACAGCAATATCATAGAAAAAAAGGCTTAATCACAGTGTGACCATTCCAGAGCAGTTTTCCAACTTCTTCACACAGCTTCATGGATAGCAAGGAATTTAGGAACTTTTTTCTAAAGTTGTGCCTACACCAGCAGGTGCAGGGTGATCTGAGACTGTTCAGCCTAGAGTATCCAAGGAAATGTAGAAATGTGTGTATGCCCCTTGTGTCTGGAATGAGTCAGGTATGGCTGAATGAGTTAGACAGATGAGTAGTACATGGCTGCCCTGAAAAGCAGGATGTTTAACTCAGACGCATTTTCTTCAAATGAAGTTGCATTGTTTCTAGATTTGAACTTAGTCCTACGAAGAGATGTTCTTTGCCATATTGGCTTGTCAGCCGTACCTCTTCTAGCTCAGGGACTGATCTTTATTAATCTTTTTCAGTGTAGATATACTTTCAAAGAAATCAAGAGTATTTTCTGCTTTTCTCACTCACAAGCCAAGCTTAAACTTCTGTAAATGCATTTATTTCCTCAGAAACACCGAACTTTTCGATGCACTGGCATACACTCAGGTACTTACACACTTGCCTTCTTGGAGTAAAGACATTGTCTCAGTTTAAGTGAGACACAAGTGTTTTGCTGGGAGTAAATTGAGGAAGACCCAAAACTCCTCCCTCTAAGCAATTATAAATCAGAAATTAATAGACTCTGATTGAAGAACAGTGTGGGGAAAGGAAATTAAAAATTATATCAAGGTAGGAATAACAGCCCTTTATTAAAAGGTCTATAAGTATTGGCAAAAACAACAAGAGAACACA
>JAWWES010000041.1:40265016-40341085 GCA_035583135.1 Lophotriccus pileatus | reverse complement strand
TTGGTTTTGTCCCGGAAAAAAACCGGCACAAACCATCTTACAGTCCCCCGGGGGGGGGGGGGACCCTGCTAACCCACGACACCCTCCGAGGAAGATTCAAGCAAAACAGCTCCAAAACTGATGCATGTTCACAGAAGCGACAGCCCCTCGACAACCCAGCAGCTCTGACCGCACAGACAGCCGCAGTCTTTTTCCAGCAGCAGTCCGTCAGTAATCCAGGCAAACAGTCCAGGGCAGCGGTTCAACAGCCCCGACAACTCTAGCCACCTCTCCCAACTCCCTGCAGCTTCCGAGCTACACAGCCACAACCACAACACACACTGCCAACCGCACCCAAAAACCTCCCAGTCCCCTCACCGTTCCCAATCCAGACCACCCAGTCTCCTCCCCTGTTTTCCTGGAGACAAAGCCAGGCCATTAACGTATCAATACTGCTGGCTAGCCCTTTATTCTAGGCCATTAGTCACTTAGAAACAGCTCTTGACTAATTCCTCTCCCCCAACAAGGGGGCAGGGGAAAGAGAAAATTTCATCTTAGCTGTAAGAACACACAAACCCATGACAGACATGTTTGGTTCAATTTTGAAGAGCAGCAGACATTTCTTTTCCTATTTCACTAACCTAGTTTAAGTTTCTTCCATGTGTCATGCATGAGAGGTACTGAGATCATGAAAGGAACAGAAGAGCAAGAACTATATAGAATAACCTTTGTAACAATATCCCTGTTATTATAGTTATAAATGCTATCTATTTTTATGTAATGACTTTGCAACTGCTATGTCACAGAATAGCATATAAAAATTAACATATTTCTTATTTTATTAGTTCTTTTTATCAAGATATTAATGAAGAATATGAATAAAATTTTATTCTTAAAATCTCTTTACAAGGGATTATTAAAATTGATTATTATTTTATAGCTTCCCCAAAGGAATCACTCCTGATGAGCTAGTAAATAATTAGGAGTTAAAGAGTAAGACTAAGATAGGAAAAAAGAGTTAAATTATTGCTAGCAAAAAGTACCTGTTTGTAAAATTTTGCAAAAGTGAGAACACATTCCTCCCAGGAAGAAATAGAGGATTTTATTTTATTCTCTATCTGGTCATTTCAATAGCTTCTTTTAAAAATAAGTCAGTACTTTTTCATACACATTCCTTTCTGTTTTTTTACAATAAAGCCTTCAGTGGCATAACAAATTGACAAATAGAGTTTAAGTGTAAATCCCTGATAGAAGTGTGAATGGTGAAAACAAAAGTAAACAGAAAACTAGAAAACATACTTCAAACAGCCAGGAGCTGAAAATGAGGATTAAGGGCTGTAAAACAAAAGAACACCATTAGAGTTGTTTGGACCTTCTTCATTAAAAAAAAAAAAAAAAAAAAAAACAAAAAAAACCACCAAAAACAAAAAACCAAACCTCTTGTTTTCCATTAAATTGTGATTCTTATTCAGTCTTTTCCAGGCAGGAGAAAGTTTCTGCCCTTTGTAAATTAAATTCACTGGTAAGTAATGTCAGTCACGAGGTTGGACCAGCCAAGGAAATCACTCAGGCTATTATGTCCTGAAATACACATTTCCTCTTTCAGACTACATGGTACCTGTTCTCTGCTTTGTCACCTTTGATGCAATGGCATAAATCTAAAATGAGGAAGAATCTTCCTTTGTGTGAGCCTAATTATATGCCTGAGTAGCGAAAGGTAGTTTTTTCCAAAATGATCTAATTCCTTTTTGAGTGTTCTAGAATCAGTTTTTTAATAAAGGACCATCTTTGTGAGCTTCCTTCCTGAGTACTGTAATTGAAGCCTCAAAAAATACCCTGCACTTGGAAGGTTAGTCCTTAAATGTGTGTTCTGTACTTCAACAGACATTCACGAACAGATGCTCCCAGGTGGAGTTTGAGCTTTCTCTGTTCAAGAAATCTAAAACTTTGTATAATGTCCCCTGCAACCATCAGTTTTCTTTCTGTATCAAAGTAAAATTAGAAAAAATCCAGCTGCTGCTGATGTCTTCTCTTATCTGGCAAGTATTTGTCATTTGTTGGTATATGTCTTTAGCAAGTATATCAACAGTTTAAAGGACAGCAAAGACTACTTTTATTTCCCCTCTTCCTGTCTTGGTGTCTTACAGGAACCATAGTGGATAACACAAAAATATTCCAAGTCATGAGGAAAATTGGAAATGTATTCGTTCAAAGATTTAAGCAGAGAGTTTACATGTAATTTCTTTTAATCAGTTCATAAAGAAAGATATAGGATACCTGAGTAAAAAAAAGATGTAGATTTTTTTTTCTGTTCTTACTTGGTGAGGCAGGAAGAAAAGTTTTTTACAGATTAACATTGGGTGTGCAACAAGTATATAAGCATTGCTGCCCAGTGTACAAGCACATCAGTAGGTATTTGTCTTTTTCTCTTTTGTTTTCATTTCCATATTTTTCCACATAATTCCATTATTTTTTCTGTGCTTGTTTTCTTTTTTTTTTTTTTTTTAATTTTGTTGTTTTGGATTTTTTTCTCCTCAGTTTAATCTTTTGTCTGACTTTAAATCACGTCCAATTAGGAACTTCACAGTATTTATGATACCATCAAATAACTTTTTATATATAAATATAAAATATAAATAATATAAATTTTCAGTGATTATGGTTTGCTCTAGTAACTGCTACAATAATGTCTTTGAAAATTATAGATGACTATTAATGTTTTTGTGCATTACCTGTCCTCAGTTTTTATGTTTATGTCAACTGGCTTCATGTCAGAATGATTATCTATTTAGGTTGTCCTTTTCTCCCAGTGAGAATTAAGGTGCAATTTATAAATTACATTCAGTTTTATTCTATTCTTAAATATTTGTAGTCATGTTTTTTTAATTTAAAAGAAGACTAGGCTACCTATGGTTATCCCTTTCCTGACTACCTTTACATCAATTAATTCTTATGCCATCCTTACCCTATTTTTAAATCACCTACTTGACAGACTATTTCTTTTTGTGGATGTGGTAATGATAACAAGAGCAAGTAGGGTGATTTGTCCAAGGTGACTAAACAACCTAGAGCAGCAGAGTCATGAAGGTAACCACAGTCTTCTGAGACACATGATACTTCATCTGTTGATGTCCTCAGCCTTCTTGCTAGAGCAAATTGCTGTTACTTTTGCCTTTTGTTGCACTGCAGAACCAATGCAGCTCTCAGGGAATGAACCAGGCTTGGTTCCAGCTGGCACCTCATCAGACAAATTCCTAACAGTCAGATTTCAGGGTCTTTGTAGGAGACGTGTGAGCCAGAGCTTCACTTTCAGAGTCTAGGATGAGTTTAGGAATGGAACAATTAGAGGGAAATACCACAGTTCTTTTACGTTTAAACTGAGAATGGAGCAGAGGTAATATGGAAGTAATTGAGAGACAATAAACAAGAAACCCCCAATCCTTTTTTATTTGTTTGGACTTTTATTTTTGGACCAGTTAACAGAGCAAATCCCACTTTAAGGATTGTAACTGCCTTGGTCTGACTACATCTGTTTGTCTTTCCAGCCTACTAACTCCACACATGAGAAATGAAATCCTCAAGACGTTAAGGAATACTTGCCAAAAACCTCTAATATACTTTAACTATATTTCTAATATTATTTCAGTAAAACAAAGAAAAAAAAACAAAACTATAGTCTACTTTTTATATAATCTGTTGTTTGCTTAGAGCCAAGCAAAATATTTTTAGGAACAGTTTATCTGACAAATTTAGCTCTTATGCATCATTCATGAAAAGATTATGCATTTTTTAATCATTTGTTGACTATTCATAATTGATAAAGTTTTTTATAAGAGTAAATGCAAAACTGTGGATTATGGCAGCTGCCAAGACCAAATGCTAATGATCTTCTAAAGAATGAGGACTTAAAGTGATGAGAGGGAAGAACAAAACAATTTTTGTTCTGGTTTGTCTTCTAGATTGACTTTTCATGGTTGACTGAAATGATGTCTGTAAACTTTCTCCAAAACTGTAAAGAACAGATTAAAAGAGATCTTAATATACATACACTTAGTTATATATGGATATGAGATATATGCTATTTTATATAAATACAAACAAAAATATTAGAGTAAGAATTTTAATAAAATATGAGATTGTTTAATCTTTACTTGTTATCAAGGTAGGGATTATAGAACAATAAATAGTAGTGAGAAAAATCCCAGATGTTGGCAATTTAGAGGTTGTCATAAACACTTGTGTTTATTATTCTCTTATCAGTCATGTTAGTCACTGATCAGTCTAATGCAATCGCAGTTTCTCTATGAGTAACAGCAGTAGAGGGCAGTTGTAAGCAATCCGCTGGATTCCAAAAAAGGAAGGAAGTGTTGTGCAGATCTCTGTGGTTTTGGTTTGCTGTTGTTTCCTCTGTGTCTACATTACACATTAAGCGTCTGTTCAGACAAGCCCCTTAGGTCATGTGTAACCCTTCAGACCTGTGTCCTAGTGGAAGAAATGAAGTGCCAGCTGGGTCTAGATGGGCTTGGGCAAACACTTTTGTCAAATTAGCCAGAATACATGATATCAAATATATGCCAACTTTTCTGGGGTTTTTATGTTCCACCCAGGAGAACAGACATCTGGCATGAAGCTACTGATAAAAACTTAATTCATCAGGGCGCTTGGACATATCTGAAACAGCAGAATAGAAGCAATCTGAACTGGCACTCTGCATCATTTAGCCACATTATTTTTGATCTGTCACCAGAAGCCATACAGACAGTTTAACCTATTGTCACACCATGGCCAGATACAGCTTTGAAGGAGATAACTGGAGGACTGGAGACAACGTTACCAGGCCTATGCAGCTGTACCAGCACTGCACTGATAGCGTTATCTTGCTTTTGGGCTCTTAGTATTTCAGCTTGACACCTCACTGTGTAGTGCGGACATGCAGCATTCCGGGACCTGATTGGACAACTTGATTTTGCCTGCATGCTAACAAAAGAGCACGAGATTTTACTTTGGTGTCTCAGACTGTCTTTCCTCATAGCTTCAACACACAGATTTTTGTAATTTTCAGTTTGGGTTGTGTCTTCAGACAGAATTTTCGAACATTCAAAATAAGATTAGAACCAGATTTGCTTTACAGTTTTCTATTCTTTTTAACCAAAAGGATTAGACTCTTACAGTGTTAAAATAAAAACCCCACCAAACCAGCACATTCTTCTTTATACAGTCAAAAAGAAGTGTACTTGCTTCCTTGAAATGATTAGTGAAATGCTGACAGTGAGTTGCCATGAACATTAGTTACATTGCTAATAGCTATCGGATTTCATACTTCAAATGATCCTCAGAAACTGCACTGTCCCTCTACAGATAAAATGAACAAAGATTATACTTGAAAGCTACAGTGACCCAATGAGGGAGAAGAAACAGTACCTGATGTTTCAATAATTTGTCAGAGACCTTAAATATTTTATACTTATTGACTGAAGTAAGCAATCAATACCCAATTGAAATCACCTTAGGCCATTTATTCCAGGCATCTGTACAGAATACAATGAATTTTTATAATCAGAATTAGCTTGAAAGGAGTTTATGAAGAGAAAAATCCATTTTTATTAGATAATATATTCACCAAAAGTTTTTTCATCTGCTTCTTGTTGTGGTTGGAAGTTTTATTGTGTCTGTGAAAAGGGTGTGGGGAAACATGACCTCTATATTTAACTGCTCATAATCACACAGAATCTTTGTAAATCTTCATGGGTATTTTGTAACACATACTGGAAATAGTACTGTTGTAAAAACAAACAAACAAACAACAAAAAAAGAAAGCAAACCTGAAAAGTTAGAGCCATAAAAAAAAAAACAAAGGCCAGCCATGCAATTTTCATTCTTTAAATACTGTCAGGAAACCAGATTTTAGCATGCAACTGATGTAAAAATAAAGTCACCAACAATCTTTACCTCATCCTTTTCACCAATGACTTCCTTTATGAATTTATCTCAGATGATAAAACCTAATACAGTGGTCAGTACTAGCCTTTGTTTTACAGTCAGTAACATTTTCTGGTTTTCAAACACTTTCTTTTAACAGTGAGGGAGAATGTATGAAACACTGCAACACTCACATCCTATTGAAGCATTTCTGCTTCTGCTAAATTGCAAAATAACTATTTATTTGTTTTTAAAAAAGCTTAATATTTTAACTCTCTAGGGGTCTAGCGGAACTCTGTATGAAATATATGCTGCATGTGTCATACAGAAGTTACCAATTATGACAGGTTCAATACGTTTTCCCTTCCTGTAGTAACAGCTGTGGAAAAAATTAATTGACCATTATCCAAAAGCCTAGCCATCTTTTTTTTTCTTCAGTGGCACATGGTATGTTCTTCTCTTGGCATAGGATTTGATGAATTTCCAGTGCTTGGCTTATATCCTTTCTCTGTGAGATAAAGCATGCTGCCAAAATGTTGAACCAGAACTCTCACAGCTATTCAGTAGCCAGAAGAGAGTTCTGTAATATAACTGCAGTTTCTAGAACTTTTTATTTTTCTTGCCTTGTTTCGGGAAAGAATTTGGTGAATTTCTGACTGGGTCTTAACAATACAAATCATAATTTGATTCAGTTGAGTGCTTCTGCTTTCTCTGTAATGAATTCTTCAAAATACGAAACAGAGATCACTCTGTGCCAGGTTTTGTTTAGATGCTGATGCTCTGCCAACATACAGAAAATGGAAACTTACTTTGTGAAAATAATTGATCTTGAAAGGAGTCAAACTGCTTATTACATTTTGGTATTAGACTGATTTAGTTTGTTAATGCATTTGTACTTAAATGTTTCAAATGAGCTGTTTGGATTCATACACAAGTGTTTTAATGGAGCTACCCCATCAGGGGTTACATGGCAAAAAATCTTTCATTTACAATCTCAGCTTAAATACCACGTCACTGTTTTCTCTGCTGGTTACAGGGTATTATACACATTTTTTATAATACTCCAATTTAGAATCATGGTCATGTTATGCTGACTTTTCATATCTGAACTTCAAAGCTTCCCGTCTGTATGTGATTGAATCTACTCTAAACAAATTTTCAAGGGTTGCCTGCATTTATTCCAAGTGCTACCACCTGTTAAACAGGTCTCTAACAGTTACCTGTATAACATACTGACAGCTCACCATACAGACCAGGACAGAGGTGACACATCTGTTCGCATACTGTTATGGGTAAACCACAAGCAGGAAAGGAAATATTTAATGATGTATTTCATGTTGCTGCTTACCAGGAGAGAAAAAAATGGTTTCTCTGCTGGAGGAGGAAAGCTAACAGCTGTGTAAATCTGTGCAACTTTCAACATCTGGCTTGTTATGCAACTCTTGCATAGGTTTCGGCAACAGCCATTGGTGCTTGTGGGGAGCGTCTCTGTTCCGCAATCACAAGGTGATGCTGTAGAGCACAGCCTGGACATTCAGTAAAATCCAAAAAGCAGGTTTGTGGCTGATTCTGTAAAAAACCCATCAAGATGAAGCCAAGATTAACATCTGCTCAGTATTTCAGCCCCATTATTAACTACAACTACAGAATTGAGAATGCAGTGTTGTTGTATGAAAGGTGCATTTTGTATTCTTTTAATATTTAATTGTAATAACTGTTGTGTTTCTCCTGGTACTGGAGAGAAGGATGACATAATTTCAGGTTAATTGAAATGTTTTAATTTGAAAATATCTGCCAGGTTCCTAGGATATTGCAGATATGTTTCTGCAGATCTTGCTGAACTCACATCAGCATGTTCTTCATTAATTATATATTATGTATTGCACAACTATTTTTAAGTCTTTTGGAAATAAAGTGAATTAACTCTTTACCTTTTTTTTAAATATAGAATAGTTATGTAAAATGGCCAGTCACTATAGTTCATTGATTTACTTTAGGACTCAAGAGAGACAACAAATACTTTTGCCATGCAAAAAGAAGTAATTTTTTCCCCTAACTGTTCCATAGAGAAGATATTTTTACTTTATCAGCTTTATGGGTTGGATACATTACTTATTTCACTCCACTATCTTCAATCAGCTGAACATTTAACTGTAGTTTAATTGCATTTCTTTTGATGACTACTTCCCATTTTTCATTAAGTATTTATTATTTTCTTATATGAGGAAATAAGGTAAATTCAACCCTTGAATCTTAATTCAGTGTTTTTAATGATTCCTACTTTTATTAAAAAAAAGGCTATACTTATGATGGTTTCATTTTTATTCAGATGTGATTGACTGATGTACCTAAAATAAAGAAAAAATCTATTTGATTCATTGGAATCAAGCTTCAATTTATTATAGGTCCTTGGCACAACTTCTACAAGCATACACCTGTGATTAATTGGAACCAGCTGTGAAACTATGTATTAGAATACTCTCTACAAAGGAACATTTTTATATAAAACACTTGCATATGTCTTGATATTTCTTAGAAGAATTGATGCTAATCTTAGTAAAAACCCAACTCAACCCAACCAAAAAAAACCAAAAAACCAGGAGAGAAAATGTTCTCTTAGTGTAAATTGTTCTGGAATTCTGCATGTCTAATAAAAATGAAGAATCAGGCATAAAATTATAATACTTTCCCAAAGGGAAAGAGATAAATGAAAACATCTCCTACATTCAACTGAAATAATTTTAGTGAATTACTAGGTACATTTTATACCACTGTAGCTATTTTTTCCTAACACAATCGTATTTTTTAAATTATTTGTTATTATTTTGCATTATTATTTTTGCTTTTAGTGCATTTTTTAAACAGTATGATCTGTATTAAATTTACACACAAGCACAAAAAAGGCTAATCTATTAACTCTCCATGACAAATGGTTTAAAACAGATGAAGTAGCCATTGGAATCTTTCCTGCAGCCACAAGAAACTGCTAGCTTATCAACTGGAAACAAAGAAGCATCATAAAACATTTCTCAGCAAAGCCAAGAAGAATGATTTGATACTTAAACCCTCCAGTAATTGAAAACATATAACCCATATACTTCTGAATTATAGCTGTGACTAATCTCTTATGAAATAATTCTTTTAGTCCCAAATACTTCCTTAAATGCAGCATAAGTGCCTATGAGTTAGTCTAAGATATAGCTACCATTCAGGATAAGCGAAGTTAGTTCCCTGGATGCCAACTCACTACCCTCCCACCAACACCCTGCAAAACTTAAAAGGCAAACTAGAAACTGACATAAAATTTTCATTTTGTGATCTTTCTTGAAGTCACATTGTCATTTCATTTATAATTCTATCCTTCAGGTGATTACACGAATGGATACAATAATACCAAAGGCTACTAGTAGAGTTATGAACATTCTGTCATTAAACATTTCCTATTTTACATGAGATGGGGAATGTGGTGATACAGGTAGAATACTAAAACTTGCCTTTAGCTAAAATCAATTAAATTTGATGAGTCATTAGCAGCAGTCAAGATTAGTCAGAAATCTGTTCTTTGACCTGTATAGGATAAGTGGGTGGCCTACCTAGATCACAGAAAATACTGTCACAGTTGACAGGATGTGGCAGAGTGATGGATGAACTTCCAAAGACCCACTGTAAAGGAGTATCCAGATAATTAGAAGCTTCTTGGAGCTTTATGAACATCTTAGTGTGGAAACTAGGGTGAAAATCTTCTACAAGGCAACTTTTAGCCATGCTTTCTATCAGACATTACATTTTATGTAGGAGACTTGGAATGATTTTATTAACATGGGACTAACAAAGATCTTGGATCGTACTTTTCTGTCCTTTCTACAACAGGCAACAGCATTTATTCATACTCCCTTCATAGCTTAAAAGTCTATCTCAGATCATCGGTCTCTGTTATGAGTCTTTCAAGACAGTTTCACTACTTCAGTCTCTCAGTACGACACCGCACTGTAATTTCCAGCACTATTTCCACTGTGTTATATATTACTGTGAAACAAGCCCTTACAGTTTTGTATCAAGTATTGTTACTGATTAAAGATAGTTTTAAAACAGCTAACAAAGTATACAACATGTTATGTCATTGTTCATAACAGGATTCTTCTAGTGTTTTCTATTAGCACATTAGAATCAGGAGAGATGTTATAGCGTGGGAATTTCTGCTTTCAAATTCTTTTTGAATTCTTTTGAAAAAAAAGACATGTGGCAGACACATTTTTAAAACTCTAAAGCTCAGATACCAAAAGAAAAATACAAATATTAACCTAATTAGTGGATTTTTAAAAATCGTTGCTTACTCTTGAATTTTTATTGTGATGTATCCAGCTCAGGGTTTTATTATGTTTCATACTAATATTTTTCATCTTACAAAAAGAGTTTTCTTCACTAATTTGAAAACAATGATTTAATTTTGTTGAAAAATAAACTTTATAAATAAATTTAATTTAATATCTGAATCTTTCAAATAAAGAAATGTAATTATATTGAATTTTGCCCTAAGGGGTTTCTGATACAACCTATGAAAATGACTGGAAATGAAACAAATTGTAGTTCAATCTCTTCTAACTCTATACAAAAGAAGAATGGTTCACCAACTTCACTTGTGAAGAAAATCTCCAAAGACAGTGAAATTACAGGAGGAGGGAGACAATAATTATTTTTTTTCTCTTCAGAATCTACAATGCAGACAGACATCAGTAAGTTTCTTTGAGGCAAATATTGTAGGAAGGGGCAGACTTCTGTATGACAGATTTTGCCACCAGTTAAGAATCAAATGATAAAAATGGCAGCAGAGCTTCCTTTCAGACTATAGTAACTGAAGTTTTGTGAATTCTTAGAGAAATAGAAATCAGGCATGGATGGAAGCCATTTTTTTTCCACATCTTTTGTGCTTTATGTATTTTGTCTTTCCTGGGGCCTGCCTGTATTCTTGAATTAATAAATCCCATTCCTATTAGATCCTTTCTGTATGAGGTGCTGAGATAACTAATTTTACTGGTTTTGACAGGATGAGGGAATATTAGTCCCACAACCTTTTGCTTTTTTTCAATTATTGTAGTTATACTGTACTTTAATTATTAAAAAATAAAACACAAAACCAATCAACCAATCACCAACAAAAAAATGCTCAAACAAATACACAAAAAAAAGATTAAATAGTATTTTCACCTTCATGTCTCTTTATCCTTGCAGTCAGACTTCAAGATACACTTGCCCAGAAGGTTATAGAAAGAATACTGATAACTTCTATAGAACGATAATTTTGTGGCTATGCTCGAGTTGTGAATTGCTGATGCCTAAATAATGTGAAAGATTGAATTTTACCAATGGCCCCTAAATCAATTATCATTAGATAAATGCCAATGTACAAAAAATTACAAAACAGCTGTTATATTTAACAGATAGTAATATGTCACTTGGCTTTATATCTTTCCTTTTCAGTTTAGAAGGTCGTCAAATTAAGCTGACTCTCAAGATGTTTTGAACACCTCCTCAGGGGATGGCATATATTCTTTTGACAACCCCTATCCTTAGGCTTGTTTTTCCCTGAAATGGTTGTAGATTTGGAGCATACATCTTCCTTCCTAAACAGAATATCTGTTGAGTATAAATTCACCCCTGGGGCATCAGACACCTTCTTCCTTGCTCTTCCTCTGCACTACCAAATTCAACAACATGGTGATTTATCTCCTAACCCCTGAATGCCCTGTTGTGGGAAGACAAACCCACAAATGGTAAGTAAGACATCTCCAGCTGGCTAGGTTCCAGGAAAGCCTAGTAGTTATATAAACAAATTTATTTAACCATTGATTTTTTTCCCCCCTCTTGTTCATATTTGTATTGTCATTGTTTTTTTCAATTCTGTATTCTTAGAGTATCAGGAGTGATTAGTGAGGTTATCTTTACTATAGATAAATTATTTTAAAATTAATTTAAAAATTAACTCTTACAAGAATTCTATGAGTCTTTTTTTCTAGGTGTGAATAGTATTTTTCAATCATTCAACACTTTCATATTAATAGATAACAGAATTTCTATGAGCTTCTTTTACCTGATTTTAATTTAGGATAAATACTTAGTTCAAGATAAATATTAGTGGCAATAAAAAGGACCAGGATTTTACTAACATGAAGATTTTAAATATGAGAATATACAAATAGCAGTGGGAGTTCTGAATGGCTTGATACACCAATGTGTTGGATAATGCTTAATCTTTACAGACTGCAAATGTAGCAGTAAATTTTATTTAGAGAATTCTGGACAATCTTGAGTTTAAAAAACCCGCTTGTGATAAAGCAGTCTTGAGTCTAAAAGATCCACATCATGTGCTGAACAAACAAAAGGAATCTATCACATACAACCTACCCTACAAAGGACGAGTTTTTATAGGTGTACGTGTGTTTGTGTGTGCTTCTATGTATTGCAAGCAGTTCTGTAGAAAGATATTTAAGAAAGGGCGAAAAATGCTGCACAACAGCCTCTGTGAAAAAGAAGTGAGAAAATATAAGAGGAACAACCCTGCAGACACCAAGGTCAGTGAAGAAGGTGGACAGGAGATTTGACAGGTGTCAGAACAGAGATTCCCCTGCAATTTGTGAAGATAATGGCAATGCAGGCTCTCTTGCTGTAGCCCATAGAGGTCCATGATGTAGCAGATATCCACTCACAGCCTGTGGAGGACCACATGCAGATGGAGCAGGTAGGTGTAACCTGAAAGAGTTTGCAGCATGTGGAGAGCTCATGCTGGAGCAGGCTTCTGGCAAGACTGTGACCTTCTTGGGAAATCATGCTGGAGCAGTCTGTTCCTGAAGGATTGCACCCTGTGTGAAGGACCCACACTGTAGAAGTTACTGAAGAACTGTATCCCATGAGAAGGAACGTATGATGGAGCAGGGGAAAACATGAAGAGGAAAAAATGGCAGCGATGTACCCTTATGATTTGACTGCAACCTTCATTCCCCATCTCCCTGCACTGACGATGAGGAGGAGGGCGTAGAAATGCTCATAGTGAAGTTGAGTCTGAGAAAATGTAGGGGTAGAAGGAAGGAGTTTTCATATTTGTTCCTATTTCCCATGATTCTACTCTGTTACATTTAATTTGTCAATAAATTAAATTTATCTTCCCAAAGTCAGGTCTGTTTTGCCCATGATGTTAGTAGGCAAATGATCTCCCTGTCCATATAACAACTCATGAGCTTTTTTTGCATCTTGTCCACAGGTCCTGTTGAGGAGGCAGAATGGTATAGTGGCTTGGTGGGCACCTGGCAGCCAGACAAATTTAACACACCACAAGTTCTCATCCTTCTTCTCCAAACACATGTCAAAAGTCACTTACTGAGATCTCCTGCTTTGATTTTAGGCCAATTAACATGCAACAAAATCTAGTGTTCTCTATTTGTTAGGGTAACTGAAAAACAGTGAAAACAAAGTTCAACTGAATTTTACCTCTTACCGAGGACAGGGAAAATTATTTAGACCCTCCACATAATATAATTTTCAACTTTGCTTTCCTTTTTTCTCTGTCTTTGCCTCTGTGTTAGCTGGGAACAGAGCAAGTCAGCACAGAACAAATTTCCTGACCTCTGAATCTTCCATTGCTGGAAGATTCAGCAACCTCTTGTTGTACTGTGATTGACTTACATCCCCACTAAGTACTGGTATGTAGCATTGCAAAAATCGAACATATAACCAAAATATTGTTCTATTTATATAGTCCAAATGACAGAGATAATGAAATTAATATTGTGTTTTTCAAAGCTTAACACTGTAGGATGGTAGAAATACCTGGACTGAAAGGTTTGTTTGATTTGGCAGTTCCTATGCCCAGGCAAATTTAGGAAACGACTACCTTTTATTCAAATGTGGGGGTTTTCCACATTGAAATATGACAAAAACATATAGATATATATTATACTCAAATTATGCTGTAAGCAGTTTTTGTCTTCAGAATCTCAGATTACTTTTTATATTTAATTTCATCAGAAAAAAATGTTCCTTTGTTCCTTTCAGACTCAGAGGGCTGTTCTACCCTTTGGGATGATGTGAATAGTCTGAAGGAATGCAGAACCACTACACCCAAGGAAAATGTCTGTCCTGTATTGGCCTGCACATCAGGGTGTATAATGCAAGACTTCTTGTACATCCAGCCAGCCCCATTCTGCCTTCAGCTGTTCTCAGAACAGGTATGGCATAGACACGGTCTTGCATGGTTTACATCAAGAACCTGATATCTGAGTACTGATAGCAGTCATCAGACAGATCACTTATGTATTATTGTGTCTTTGTTCTCACATGCATAAGGTCTTGTGAAAACTCACACCTCTGACTACAAATTATGTATTTCATTAACTTCCTTAGTCAATGACTTACCAAATTTTTACAGAAATTAAGACTAGAAAAATGCCCAATGGTCAAAGTCAAAAATTGAACAAATGTGGGGATGAAACACATGCTGATCAGAAAAGTTTTTTACCTCAAATTTGTGGATGGATGAAAAACATTTATAGATTGGCAAAAGGGTCAACCAAATGATTTCATGTCTGTGGTATTAATCTTTATTCTTCATATTAACTAGTATGTTTCAGTTGCCTTGCACTGCAATGGGGAATGCAGAACAGCCATTAATAATATTTACTGGTCCATTAGTCTGGCTTGATGAAAAATTTTATTCATGGAATTGCAAAATGCACCACAGCACAAATTACCAATGAATCTACACGGTGCAATTAAAGCAGTATATGCAAAGCTGGAATACTCAGGATTTTGGGCAAACTAGTTTGCCTGTATCCTAATCAGCAAGGTGTTGTATTAATATCTTAGCCACTTTGAATTGGCAAAAATACCTGACTGTTATGTGCACTTGTTCTCATTTTCTCTGTTGCCAAATATAAAGTACTTTAAAAGGGCTGCATGAACTTTCTTGACAAAAAATAGCCTGCATAAAATTATAAATTTAATATAAAAATAAAATAAAACAAATATATGCAGATCTATCTTACATGGGTAATATTGACTTTAGTGGAGTTACTCCATAAGTACATTGTTGGACGTCACTAAACCCACAGTATTCAATGTAGAGCTGGTCATTATTTCCCACAGACCTTTGACTGACAAATTTAAAAACTAGAAGGATTAAGTCCTTCCAGTCTGTGGAAGGCATAAATCTGGAATAAGATTCTCAATACTTGTGCTGTTCAGCAGGACTGTATACACATTCTCAAACGAAAAGTGTCTTATATAAAAAGACAGTGTTCTGCTATGGACAATCTCTACATATACATAAAGGTAGTGGGAATAAAAAAAAAAAAAAACCAACAAAACAAACCAGCACAATTCTGTGACTAAGAGGAACTGTAGCCCATGAGAAGGCACCAAGCTGGAGAATTTTGTGGAGAACTGAACCCTGTGGGAAGGACCCCACACTGGAGCAAGGAAAGGATTCTTTTCCCAGTGCAGTGGCAGAAACAACGTGTAATGAACTGACCATAACCCCATTCCCCATCTCCCTGAGCTGCTGGGGGGGAAGATATAGAAAATGAGGAGGGAGGGATGAGGGGAAGGTGGTTTTTTAAATTTTTTTTTTTACTTCTCATTATCTTGCTCTGATTTTCATTGGTAATAAATTCAATTAAATTCCACAAATCAAGTCTGTTATGTTGGTGCTAGAAAAAATGTACTGTTATCTATATATCTTTCAAATAGTTAAAAAGTTGTGGAGTTCTCAAAGCAGTGGGGTCTTTTTATCTGGTTGTTTGGTTGTTTGACTTGTTTGTTTTTGTTTTGTAAGAGTAGAACATTTTTTATATTTGTCATCCTGCTAGGGAACCTCTTATGCTCTATAGTACACATTTGCCAATGGAAAATTTCCTTTATGATGGAGGATATTGTGGAAGCTTTTTTTACAAGCTTCATGATCTCTTTCAAAGTAATGTACCTACTCAAGTGCGCAAGACCACAAAGTTCTTCAAAACATTGCAATAGACTCAAATGACTGTAAAAATCAGAGTTATAGGGAAACTAACCTTTTTAAAAAGTAAGTTTGTTTTTCTCTTTTCCCAGTGGTAGTAGTAAATTCAAGCAAAGAATGTTGTATTTATAATTGTATTTATTTGTTTATTTTTACAGCTCATTTCAAAACACTTATTCTAGATTTTCACATGAAAATCTCTCTGTCACAGTACCAAAATACATTTTCCAAAAATTGCAATCTGGAATAGTTTCTGTTGACTTACTTGTCATATTCTTTTTAATGCAGTGCTTCTCAAAATAATAGTTGCAGCCTCCAAAACTGAATTTCCATCAGAAATCCAACCCATTCTCTTTCTAGAAAAAGAAAAGACTTTAACTAGTCTTTGGTCCCAGGATAAGATTACCCGACTGTGCTGATTCTTTCAAGATTTCCTGAGAACTGTCTGAAGCATTTAGAGAAAAATGAGTGTTGAATTCCCTTTGTGGAGCACTTGCAAGCAGCCATATGGGGAGGGAAAAATGCAGTTGCAAACGCAGGCTCATAAAACTTTTCATATATTGAATAATTAAGTACTTGATCTAAGACTTGTTTTTAAGCTATGAGGTACAATTCTCCTGGCATTACAGGCACCCTCCAGATTCCGTAGGGGCTCAAGTATTTTGCTACTTTAGCAGCATGTAAATGCCGCATTGGTTTAGCAAATTACAGTGTGCTATTACCATTGCTGCCACACAGAAACTGTGTTGTTGCTTTAGTACATGGTACGGTATTTCCTGGTAATACCACAAATGGTTCCTGTCACCACAGGGTTATTAAAAGCTTTTGTGACATTCAGATATTTTTTTGCTGGTTTTTTCTTTGCTTTTTTTTTTATTGTTGTTTAAATTATTTTATTACACTTTCTAAAGCAAATAATAAACAGAGATGTCTTTTGCACTACATACATAAAAGGAAAGGGCTTGCCTGCTGTATGCTTTAGCCTCCCAGGACTCAGATCAGAGAGTTGGCCTAATTCACTGCCATTTAAAACCAGATGTTTTTTCTGGCACACTGTCTTGCAAAACCAGCAATGAAATAGATCAGATGGTACTCAGGAAAGCTTTAGTGCATTAAACTGGATACCACAAATAAGTGGGAACAATGAAGCACTGAAAATAAATCTTAAAAAAGAACCCAGATAAACAAGAGACATTTTCCTCAACCGTCTACTGAGTGATGACTTCAAAGGGGGTCTTTAATATAGTTTTGGCAACAGGATGGAGAGCTGTTGCATGCCTTAAAATAGGTGCTGATGCCATGTACACTAGTTCACAGAGGTCTAGTTATTGTTACACAAAACAGTTATAATCCTAGCTTCCAGGAAGGGGACAGTGTAAAACTACATGCACTGGTTGGGAAATGTAGGCTTTATGCAGCTAGAAGTTTATGTAGAGAATGAATTTAGCACTGGTTCTGCATGACTGCTGAGCTAATGATCTTAAAGCAGTTTGCTCCAGATCAGTGCTTGGTCCTTCGTATTCTCTACAGATAAAAGAGGGTAAAGTGAGGTAGACTACTGTAAATACAAGGGGGATGGGTCAGCCAGTTTATTCTTCCCTCCCCTCTCTCCCCTTCCCTCCGTTATGGTGGTATGAACTCAAAGAAAGAAACTTCTTCACTGTTCATCTGTTCATCCTCAAGCAGTAAATAGTAAAACTAGTTGCAAAAAGGATGGAAACAGGGAAGGAAAAGTCTGAAGGGGGCAATGACTGTGAACATTGCTGAATTTGTTTCTGTAAAAAGAACATCTCCCATACATTTGATTGATTGTGGCCATGACGGGAATTAAGAATTTCTCTCCTCTTTGTCTACCCCAGTATTTTAACCTCTCTTCCTTTTAAACATATTTCATTTTTTTCTGTTTTCTTTTTTTTTTCATCTTTCTTTCACAGTGACTCTGTTCTTTTCCCATATTGTTCTAATCTGTAGTAGTCCATCTTTGCTTCTCTTCAGTCTCTGATCCTAACCCAAAATATTCTAAAATACTTATTGGTCTCATCCTTTAGACATCATGTGAACTGAAAGCTACAACAATTTAAAGAAGTGTTTGTGGTACTGAGAATGTTGCAATATTTTCCCTCTCAAATACTGGTGTGCCAGCAAATATACGCTAAATCCTTTACTCAGGTTTGTTAGATACCTCTCAAATCCTCCCACAGAGACTACTCCTTCCTAGGCATTGCATACAGTTGTGTAAGCTTGAATGTGACAAGGCCTCTGTCATCCAAAGTCATACGTGGGAAAGTGCCTCTTAAATTCATAAGTACTCATATGGTTTTAAATAACTACTCTACATGATTACTACTGTACCCCCTTTGCTTCCTGGATGTTGTTAAGATCCCTGGGTATCAATTAATTTTGTTTATCTTGTACTTATTTAGAACTAGTGGGAAAAGCAAAACAAAAACCCTTGTAGCACTCTAGAGGGCACTAAAACCTCCAAGATAATATTGGGCAAAGTTTTCTTTCTTAGGCAACTTAAAAATACATTATAGAACCTTTTACTAATTTTGCTACATTTTAACAGTCTAGAGAAGTGGTCTAAGAGTGACTATCCATAATTTACAAAAATGAAACTTATTTTTCTTTCCTTTTTATCTGAAGATTAATATATGACTAACCAAATCCACAGTAGTGGTCACTTGAAAAACAATTGAGGCCTTTTCAGATGTGAAGATACATCTTGTAAGAAGAGATGGGAAGTGAACAAGGAAAATAAAAAAGCAAAAGAAATGTAGCTGATGAGAGCACAGTAGGTAAACTGGATTTAGTGTAAATTCCCAAGAAGCAATTTTGACTGAGACTGTGACTAGAATCAGGACCATGATTCTGCTTGCTTTCTGACATAGCTGTAACTGGAGCTCTCCCATATCGCTCTCATATTATTGTAACAAAGATAGTCTCAAAATTATTTATTAGCGTAGAATATAACCTAAAGAAATAGCATAATCAGGCAAATCATCTTTCAAGGAAGCAGAAATACTGAAAGAAGCAGAAATACTGAAAGAAGCAGAAATACTGAAAGAAGCAGAAAAGCTAGCCTGGAGACAAAAAAGAAAAGAAGAATCAGGTCAGACCTCCAAACTGAATTTCAAGATGGGATAGTGGAACAAAAAAACCTTGAATTAAATTGGTTAATATTAGACTGATAACAACATTTAATTCTCCATGGTATTCATTCCACTCAGCTTCCACTGTAAAGTGAAAAGTGTTCACCCAGAGCATTTTGGACAGCATCTGGTTTGGATGTTCCCATTCAACTCTCTGGAGCAATCTTTCTTCACTGATTACAGACAGAGCCTAAGGAAACTACCAAAGCACTTAATGACAGCTTTTAGTTGGAAAATAGTTGAAAGAAATATAACCCATCTTCTGAGATGAAGTTGTGAGGAAAAGAAAAAATAAGCCAGTGCTGCATAGTGAGAAATTTAGCTATTCACTGTGACTGAACAGGTCTGCAGGTGGTATTGGAGGGAAATACATCTTCCCTTGTTAGCAGGAAATGCCCAAGCATGCTCACAGATTTCATTAGCTGTATCAGAGCTAAATGGTTAGAATTGCATACTTTACTGTATAATTTCTGGTGAACAGAACCAGCAGCATCAGAAGTCAGTGTGCTCTGCAGAAACTGTAGTCTTCCACAGAAAGTAAATTTATGAAATCAATTAGTAAAAAGGATTAAAAGCTGCTCATGAAATTTCATATTTTTACTAAACACTGAACATCTTCAGCTCCTTACAAATATGTAACCAAAAAGTGGCAAAAAAATTTCCAACTTTTATCCATTTAAAGTGTTCTTTCTCCACTGATGGAGATGTGGGTTCTCAACTGACCTTTTTCTGAATCAGAAAAAAAAATCTCAGCATATTTCACAAATTTTTTTAAAAACCACATAATTTTTTGTGAGTAAAATTTCTAGCTAAACTTGTCAATAGAGGATGCATTTTAACCTCTTGGCAGTTCTGTATTACAGGAATAACACTCCAGCTAAAGTATATTATAATATATACTATATATATTCATAAACACTGGGTATAAAGAAAACAGGTAGAAGGCCTACAGCTTTCACAAAACCTGTACAGAATTTGATTTTTACCTAGAATATTTCATTTTTCAGCTCATTAATGAAAAACATTTTCTTCTAACACAAATACTTTCCCTCTGCCCCTCCAGACCCCCATACTCTTTCTTAAAAATCTGCAATGAAAAGATTTCAACCTACATAACAGTGTTATTTTCAGCTTGGGTAGACTACATCTGGTTTGTTAGTGAGTTTAATATACCTTATATTTGGAATGGGATCAGCATGAAGTATGGCCAGATGTTTGCCATGTCCTGGTAGCTTCAGCTGCAAAGGGCAGGGGTCTGAAAGAGGGGAGATTGGCACTTCTTTGCGCAAATTTAGTCCCTGGGCAGCTGGGTAGGCCTGATGAGAAAGACAATTTAGGAGGGATATTGTAGCCAGGGTGGATATAAAATTTCCTGAAAAGGTGGCAAAGTTAACTCTTACAAAGTAAATTTTTTGTAAAGATATCTTGAAATGGATCATCTTTCATCTCTACCAGTAGCAGAGGTTGCCTAATGTACTTTAAGAAAGCATCAAACACATAACACTCATAAGGGAAATGATAATACAGAGCAAATGTAAATACTTTATTAAAAAGTGATCATGCTTGATCACTCTGATGTTTGGCAACATAATAATGAATTAATTATTTATTCACCTTCTTGCAAATTTTCTCTGTAATGAAATCTAAAAGATAGTGGATTCATTTTCTTATTCCAAATCCTTGTACCTCTATGAAAATTGTTTGATTTAGGTGTATTGTCAGTAAGAATAGTTTTCATGCTTCCTCTCCTTCAAGTTTAAGCAATTCTTATGTAGCACCAAACTTTCTTTTCTCTAAGATTTTGCAGTGTTCAGACATTTAGTGTCAAGAAATCAAATGTCGATAATATTTAAACTATTTCTTTTTAATATCCTAAAGTCATTCCTGTTATTTATCATTGTATTATGATACTGCTGTTTTAAAAAAAATCATAATAGTTACCAAATTTTAAATTCATGACACAATCTCAAAGCGCTGTTCTTTCTCACTTTAGCATGTCCTTCATTCTCAACTCTTTTTCCCCCACCTTCTTGCCTGTCATTCCCCGGACTAAAATTCAAATAGTTTCCAGTTGGAAAGTAATACTTTAATAGTTTTTTATTTTCTTCTCTCTCACCATGTTGAAGTTCTTGTTTTGGTTTGGTTTTGAAGAGTTTTTTTCCCCAGTAAGGGGCATGGGGACTTCTTAAAGGCAATTTATCCGATGCTTTGGAAGCTTCTGGCAAAGCTTCTGAAGAATTTTATATTTATAATTTACAACAACATATAGCAAATAGAGAATTGATAACCTCTCTGGTTGTGGTGTGTTAAACTTGGCTGGCTGTCAGGTATCCACCAAGCTGCATTTTCACTCCTTCTCATCAGGAGATGGGGAGCAAGTATATTGAGAAGTTCATGGGTTGAGATAAGGACAGGGCTATCATTTACCTTTTACTGTCAAGAGAAGGACAAATTTCACTTGGGGAAATTAATTGAATTTATTACCAATTAGTTGTAACACAGTAGGAAAAGAGAAAAAAAAAATCTACAAGCACCTCTCCTCTATCCTTCTCTTCTTCCCAAGCTCAACTTCAGACCCAACTCTTCTGGGTCCTTCCCCAAGCAGTGTACAGGAATGGGGAATAGGGGTTGCAGTCACTTCATAACAATCCATCTGTGTCACTCCTTCTTCCTCCTGCTCTTCCCCTGCTCCAGCATGGGGTCCCTCCCACAAGGTACAGTACTTCAGTACCTGCAGCACTTCAGGAACAGACTGCTAACTCTGTGGGGACTCTGTGGGGGTCACAGGTCCTGCCAGAAAACCTGCTTCTTCATGGGTTCTTCTCCACAGGCTGTAGTTCCTGCCAGGAGCTTGCTCCAGCATGGTTTTTCCACATGCTGCAGTTTCCTTCAAGGTATAGCCACCTGCTCTAGCATAGTGTTCTCCATGGGCTAAGGTGGACACCTGCTTGAACACAAACCTCCATGGGTTGCAGAGGGACAACCTGTATCACCATGATCTTCTTCATGGAACGTGAGGAACTCTGTTCCAGTGTCTGAAGTGCTAACTCCCTCTTCCTTTTCACAGACTATGGTATCTGCAGTGTCATTTCTCTTATATTTTCTCAAGCCTTTTTTTCCAGATCCTCTCCTGAAATATTTTTTACTCTTTTTATATATGCTACCACAGAGGCACTACCATCACCACTGACAGGGTTAGTGGTGGTCCATATTTGAGCTAGCTGGAAATGGCTCTGCTGGACATGGGAGCAGATTCTTGTGTTTTCCCATAGAAGCCACCCCTGCAGCCCCCCCTACTACAAAAATCTTGTCACGTAAACTCAGTATACCAGTACATAAACTATGCACAGAGATGTACCTTTTATACTTTGTCTTCTATTTTTCACCTGTATCTAAATTTTTCTTAACAAGAAATTCTACATTTTGGAATACACACGTGGGATTTGAGGCCCGGTTGTGCTAGACACTAAATCTATATAAATAAAAGTCAGATCCTTGTTCCAAAGAACAATTAGAAATCCCAATCCATTAAAAATACATTTTGCTACATTCCTCAGAAGCTTCAGTGCTTATCATATTCAGCAGCTGTTTTGAAGATGAAAGTATTTTGAATTTGTTGACCTAATGAACGACTTTTAGTTTGGTTTTTTTTTTTTTTTTTTTTTTTTTTTTTTTTTTTTTTTTACTTTTGCAGTTTTCCATAAAACAAAAGAAATTTAGGAAAAAAAATTACTTCTGAGCTAAAAGACACACCATTTTTCAACACCACTATACAGCTCAAGCTATAAATAACTTCTCAGGAACAAGAAGCTCATAATATAGGTTTAGCTATAACATTCCTTTAAGACATACAAAAACAATGAAAAATAATTTGGCATTTTAAGGCTGATAAACAAATGGTGGAGTCAACCAGGACAAACCATACCTCCTAAGGAAGGATTCTGAATGTGCATCCATACATGAAAGCAATATGGAGAAATAAGAGCCAGCTTGCTGAGTAAAACACTTGCTCTTGAGAATCCCAAATCTGTTATATGCTCATTATGATATTAAACTTTGACCAGCTCTAATTTAGACCCATGAGCAGAAAAACCACTAGGCATGGCAGCACAGATTGGTGAGATGAGAGTACAGAAATGGCTCAGTTACACCTGAGACAAATCGAGTTTGCATGTTTCAAGACTATTCAATGATATGAACCAAATACAATGTGGGTACATTTGGGAATGTACTTCTGACTCAAATGAAAATGCTGATTCAGACCATGTGAAGTCTTTTTTTTTTTTTTAACTCTAGGCTAAAAGCTGCTCAACTTTAAAATATTTTCAAAGTAAAGTATTTTTTTTACAGTAAGGTGATATAAATTGCTGTTGATCCTAGTAATAATTCTTTTGGCCTTTTAGTCATGTTTCCCTGCTTTTTCCCTTTCCATTCAATTGTACATGACCTGTTCATAAAAACCTTACATGATGGGGATTGATTTTCTAGTTTACCCAAACAATATCTTCAGTTACTGTGATGAAAAATAACACTGTTGAATTATGTATTGAGTGGTACAGAAAACAGAATTCTCTCAAAAAACCACAGAACTAGCAATCTCAACAATTCTGTCCAAAAAAAACCAGAAGCAGCAATCTCAATTGATTTCCTAGTTTACCTAAACAATATCTTCAGTTACTGTGATGAAAAATAACACTGCTGAATTATGTATTAAGTAGTACGGAAAACAGAATTCTCTCTCAAAAAAAAAAAAAAAAAACAGAACTAGCAATCTCAAAAAATACTTAAATGAGAAACTATTTTCTTCTTTCCTGTTTCTCCTTGAGCTGTAGAAATTATAGCTGTTACTGCTATCATTAGGCTGTAGGTGACTTCAGAGAAAAGTATGATATTTAAATAATTTCTTTTTATAATGAAACTACATTTTAAGAAACTCCTGAAGTAGAGCCTTAATCTCTTTTTGCTAGTAAAACAGTTAGAAAATAAGGTTAAAAGAAACCTGAATGGGTCATATATGCAAGTAATTGCCTGGCTAATACTTAAAAACGCCCAACACTGGAGGCAAAATCTTACTGTTCAAGCTATACTAAGGATTAGCTGGCTTTTAACCTTAGAAAAATTCAGTTATTTGAAATGGCTTTTTAAATCCCCTACCTAATTAATTATCTCTGCTTAGCAAGCTTCCGTCTGCTTAGTAAACAAGGGGAACAATTATTCCTGCCAATGAGAGATGATTGGCACAAACATTTTAATACTGCTGTTGAATGTCCTTTCGTTTTCTATGGACTGTGAACTGCAAATTTTTCTGTCTTCCCCCATTGGTCATATTTCCTATATTATTCTCCAAAGATGCCCACAGCTGACAAACAACTTTCTGATATTTGTTTCCTGGAGCAGAATATTATATGGGACATTTTCACCACTTCTGAGTAGAAAAGAGAATTACTTAATGAGTTTAGCAATGGATTTACCATATGTAGGATGGAAAAAGTCCTGTCAAAGATGAACTGGTGAATAAAAGGAAGAAAACAGCCCAAATGTTATAGAAACAGAAGTCTTTAATGTTGTTTAAACATATCTCAAAATGGCTTTTTTACATTTTGTAAAGTCACTGTCTCCTTCCCAAAACTCCCTTTGAAAACCGTTATGCAGGAATGTTCAGGGAAGATTTCCTGGGTCTCCTCATTGGCCTTTTTAACCCCTTCCTATTGGATGTTAACCTTTACCTGGATTGGTGATTCTTGTAACCCCCAGAGACCTGTAATTGGTTATTCTCTGATCCCCCTACAACATATATAAACCCCTACCCCACAATAAACTTCCTCTTTCGCTTGTCCCTCTCCTGTGGTCTGTGTGGGCTCATTACAGGGCTCCCAGGGCCATGTGGCAGAGGGGCAGGGGGGAAGAACATTCCCTCCAGGTAATGGGCCACAAACCCAGGCCCTAGAGGTCCCCCCTCCAATTCCACCGTTGTACAAATAATTTCCTATAATGCAGTAAAATCTTTAAGCCTTCTTGACCATCTTTAGTCAGATGGGTCTTGACCTTCAGGATTAGCCCATGGTTGAATGGAATCTGTGTGTAAGATATACAAACATTCTGGGATATTAATGAACAGATCATTGTATTAGTTTCTGGGTTGCAACTGAAAGAAATCCCAGAGAGGTACTAGCTCAAAAATTAAGGAATTTTCATTGATTAGAGATGTATGAATTCTCAATGATTTAGGATGTGATGTTGATGGGGGAAAGGTGATGTATTCCTTGTTTTCAACTAGTCTAAACAATATATCAGACACATGTACCAGCATGCAGTTGATTATGAAGTAATTCTGGTTAAATGTATGTTAACCAGAATATGGTTATCTATAGCATTTAGCTGCCCTAGAGTTTCTGAGGAGCTGTGAACATCTGTTTTCTTTACTTTTTTTTTTCAACAGAATCTTATAAATGGTTTACAAACCACCCCTTTGTTCATCAACCTGAGTGGCCAGTAAGACAGAAAGTCTGTAGGGTTTTCTGTGTGACTGATTCCCACAAGATTCATGACCCAGAAAAGCCCTTCACTCTTTTTACTGTATTAAATAAGTTTTGGCAGAAGTCATAACTGGGTTTTGATCCAGAATAAGAAGTCAGCAAGAAAAATTTTGAAACTACCCTGAAAGCTGTCAAAGGACTGGAGAACTGGATGTTCTTTAGTGTTGCTTTTCTAATACAGTTTCTTGGCCTAACAGAAAGACTTAGTAAAAAAATTATTTTTCTCATATTTTCTAATATATTTAGTATAGCATGAATAAGTATAGAAACTGGATATTTTCTGGGTTAGCCCGTAAATAAAGAAATATGATGTTTTTTACTGGAGTACTGGTAGAAATTAAAATTGTAAAAACTGATTTGTGAAATATTTAAATGCTTTTTTGTATCGCTTAATATTACACTGATATAATCTCTAAAGATGCCAGATATGTATAAGTAGAGCAATAAGTAGAGCAAGGATAATTCACCGCGTTCCACAAACAGACCAAGAGCCAGTCAGTCTCCAAGCAGCAGCCACTTTGTAAGGCAATTCCTTGTTCCACTCCCTCCTTCCCAGTCCCCGTTCCATCCCAGTTTTATGACTGAGTGTGACATTACATAGCATGGAATACCCCCTTGGCCAGCTTGGGTCAGCTTTCCACACTGTGTCTTGCCCTTGCTCCTCCACCCTCTAGGCAGGAGTAGGGGGCCCTGTGTGCAGAATTAGAAAAAGAAGGCATAGAGTCTGTGCAAGAACTGTTCACTAACAGCCAAAACTTTTGTGTGATACCAGTACTATTTTAGTCATAAGTGCAAAACACAGCACCATATGGGCTGCTGTGAAGAATGTTAACCCAGCCAAACCGAGTACAATCAGTTCAATGTTAAATATCAACACTATTAATGTGTAAAATATATGATTATTGCTTGAATAATCACACCTTAGTGAAGAGGTAGGATAATAGTATATGCCCCTGTTCATATGTTAGGTGCAATTAATGTTGACAAAAGTGATGTTATCACCTACAATAAGCAAGATGGTTTAAAGTAAAAGGCAAAATCAATGTAATTCCCATGGAGCTTCACAAATAATTTGAAATTAGAAAATGACTTTAATTATAGAACTCTTCTCAAAATAAATAAAAAAATAGTTAATCACTAAGAAGGACTTAAATAATGATCACACATCATTCATTTCAAATTAAACTTTTTCCTTTGACATTGCTGGATTTAGTTAATCTGTGTCATGCATCTTTGGTGTCAGACAACAGACTAGAAATGATAAAAATTCCAAGTGGATGTTTTCTACTCTAATATTGTCAATATCTGTTCATTACATAGGAAAACTCATTGAACTATAATATGAACAGAACCGATATTGGCTGGAATTTGGAACAGCTAGAATTTTACTTTGATGTCAGTGCTTTTCAGGTTTCTTATAACAATCTCTCTTCTATATTTCCAATTAATTTTAATCTTTTGAGAAATTTCAAACATTTAAGAAGTGTGATTATACACGCAGAAACAGACACACAAAGCCAAAGCTTTTTAGCAATAATTTTTCTATGCTTTTCAGATGCTGGATTCATCTTTCTTTTTAAAGACCAAGAAGAAATGTAACCAGAACTCCTAAAACGGATCATTAACACTTGGTTGATTCTAAAGTTACACTGTAGCAGAGTACATAGCAACAGAATGGAGAATAGGGTTGATAGGGAATTAGCTTCAGCAGCTGTGTAAACAAGATAACTCTTTTTCTCAGTTTAAAAGGGGATAATAACGAGTTTCTTTATGTAGACTGAACGAAAAAGCCAAAATACTTGTGCAAATTTTAGCCATGTAGCCACCCAAGTAGACAAGACTATGAGGCAGAGTTTTCAAGAATTTCAGCAGAACCCGGAGCCTGTGAGCTGCGGTGCACTGTTAGTTGCACTGCACTGAGTCAGTGTGCTGTCCCACTGTTAACACCAAGGAACGCATTCTAGGACAGCCGGGACATTAGCATTATCCTGACTTTTAGGCTTGTGAAATGCATTGGTTCAATTATCTTCACAAAACTGTTTGCGTATTGCTTTCCTCGTGCTACGCATAAGTCAGGAGATTAACTGTGTGTAAGACACCTATTTATTTTGAACTAACCTACTGCTGCTCTTGGGGAATGACTTCTACACTGTGATGCTGCTTCACTGAAGCCAGAACACCATACGGTAATACACAGTTAGGAAATGGTCAACTGAATACTTATAAAAATCAGAAAAAGAGGAAGATTGGTATAGTGATTTAGGAAAACCATTGCACAAACTTTGAATCTTTAAATCATGAGCTTTCTGGACCTTTTAACATTTCTACTATATAGTCGCTATCCCTTAGGACTGTTTTTTCTCCAGATAATTTCAACAGTCTACTCTAAACAGCTATGAAAACAGTCCTGGTGGAATGTAAAGCAGATGTGGATATTGGTGGCCAGAATGAAGAGAAGGATCCAGAATTTCTCTAGTTTTTTCCATTGCTGAAGCCAGCATATTAAGAAACTATAGTATAATTGGTTTCTCTATCTGTAACTATATACATCCTTTACATTAATTTGGTGAGAAAAAAGGTGAGGAATCTTCATACTGGGATTAAGGGAATGCAATGTGAAGAATCGTTACTACACAAATGGATCTAGCTTTAATGACAAAGTATTAAAGAAGGTTTCTTGACTCTTCTTCCTTAGGCTCTTCAAAGTTTACTCTTTCTACCTGCAGAAATTATTAACTGGCCTTACCAGAAATTAGTCTAGTGACTAGAAAAGAGTTAGTACTTTAATAATATATCTTATGTGATCTAGTGCATAAAAAAATAAATATGTGTGCTTATTAAAATTCTATGTCTTCTCAGTTTCTTCCCTGCTGCAGTTATTTGTTAATATTTCCTTTTAATTTGATTTTGATTCTTTTTACTATTTGGAAAAATTATATCTACAAATAACAAGTGCACAAATTATAGATATGATTGTCCTGTGGACAAAATCTCTAATATCAATCACAGGGGTTTTTTTCTCATTTCCTGATAATTTGCTAGGCACCTTGTCAAAGTTTGGCAATAGTAATTTTTAACTGTCAGGGTCACCAGAATTTTTTTTGAGTTATAGTTTACTATTTACCATTAAACATTCTGCCAAAAATTGTGTTCTAAAAATATTTTAGATCCTTTGTTTCAAAAAATGACCTTTTCTCTTTTTTCTGTGTTTTTGTTCTTTTATGGTTCTTGGGGGGGAGGGGGTCAGTTTGTTTGTTTGTTTGTTTGTTTCTTGTTTTTGGTTTGGCTTGGGTTTTTTTGTGTTTTTTTGTTTTAATTTTTTTTTTGTTTGAGTTTTTCTTCTTTTGTTTTGTTTTGGGTTTTTTTTTTTGTTTTTGTTTTCTTTTGTTTTTGGTTTTTTGTTGTTGTTTGTTTTGGTTTGTTTTGGTTTTGTTTTGTTTTGTTTTGTTTTCTTGGATTGGGTTGGGTTGGGTTGGGTTTTTTTGTTTGCTTGTTTGGTTTTGTTTTTTGCATTTGTGTAACATCTGAAGATATATTGTGCCTCCATTTTAATCTCCTTTTCTTCTTCACAAAAAGAACAAAATGAATATTTTCCTTTCTATGAAAGTAACAAAATGAACAAAGCCAAAGAAAGAGAAAATGTGACCCAAAATCAAGAAGTTTTCATCCCATTAATTATAGTTAATAAATGTAAAAGGCAGCCATCCAAAAGCAGCAAAGATTTCTGGTGATCAAATTTCTAACAATACAAACCTTAATGACTCAGAGAAACAGGTAAAAAATAAGATAAATAGAAGGTCATAGGAGACCTTGAATAGATCAAGGGTCTATTAAAAGATATATGATGGGAAGGTAAAAGAGTGACCATGAATCAAGTTTGTCCTAGGACTATAAAAATAAAGACAGACATTGCACCTGGCACTTTCTCAAGCAAATATAAATGCACAAGGGTAAGGTGACTAGAAAAGGAAGCAAGCAAGATATCACCAAATCCTTTGATTGAATTAACTGGGGTTGAGGTGCAGAATCATCATTGCTTTCCACCTTTGACTATCTCCTAGATCCCAGCCTGCTTAAGACTTTGAACCAGAAACAGCCTTCATAACTGCAACTGCTGTTGTAGTGCTTAAAGCCAGAAAACTGTATCTCCATGATTACATACCACAACTGAAACAATCTTTGGTAATTCACCACTGCCAAAAGAAGTCCTTCCTGACCAGATTGCACTTTGCTGACTGCCTTTCTTGCCTCCACGTACATATTCATGGTACCTCCCTCGTACTGTACCCCATGTTTGTTGGACTTTCTGTGAGATGATTCACTGCCCTGAATAGAAAATTTATTCGACTATCATCATTATTTTTATGGTATTCTGAATTGCTGATTTCAGTAAAGAATCACAGAGAAGCAAGAGAAGAGAGGAGAAGGAGCAATGTGCTGGAAGTGCAGAGGACACTCTCAGCTGCCTTATTATCTGAATAAATACATTCTGCCATTTTCTTAGCTAAATATTGAGTGATATTCCAGGTTTTGGTGTTCTTTTTTTTGTGACAAATAAAGAATTTCTACTGAAGTTTATACCTGTGATAAATATTTACCAACAGCAGACATGGTAGGAATCAATGATGCAGTGACTCCCCTTTTGTTTCTGAACAGGCTTCATAAAACTGATGGACCATAGAAACTGCTGATCTGATGGGCTGCTTCTGCAAAAACCAGTGCCAGCTCCCATTATGAAAATAAGACAGTCCAGGTAAAATTCCTCTATATAGGTTCCATTTTCATGGATACAAACATAAAAAATATACATCAGATCTGTTTCTGTCTGTTATTTAAAGATTTAGAGTAGGTGTGGGTCACAAAAAAAAGGAAAAGAAGTGAAGAGAATCTGGGAAAAAATTTCAGTTCATGAAATATAGGCCTATTCCATATATAATTTAGTGTAAATCCTTATGAAAAAGAATCAATGACACAGCTAATTTACATGTGATGGAAAATGGATATTCTAGGAAGAAGTCTGACATTGCTTTGTTCTTTTAAGGAGTTCAGGGAAAACAGATTGTAGTTTAAAATTTTTAAGGGGTGTATTGCTTCCTCTATTATAGTCCTCTTACAAACAATACCAAGTTAATTTTGCTGAAAGGTGCCCTTTTCCTTCAGAAAAAATGATTTGTATTACGTTTGTCTTATTGCCCAAATATCCATAACGTTACCAGTTCCTGCTTTGCCTTTTGGAAATGTAGACTTTTAAATGACTCCAACTCAGTAAGAGTTCAAAGCAATTAATAATGTTGTTGTAATTAAAACCTAGGTTGCTGAGCAAAAGAATGCAGTTTTATCAGGGTTGGCATCTTTGCAACTATGTTTCTTAGTGCCATCAGAAGAGAGTCTGGTGATTTTGTCCAACACAATTGCTCTACCTTTACACTGTCTTATTTTGATTTTTGACTTCTTAAAATCATGAATGACACCAAGGTACTTGCTACTACTGTAAAATACATTCATCTGGTCATCTCATCTGGATTAAATCTCTTTACTGGAAAAATTGTTAGAAATGTATATAAAAATAAGAAGGTCTGATCTAAAAAAATATTGTAGTGCAAGATATGGACATAGACCCTGTATTTGATGTAACAGAGAGGAATCCGAAAATATATAAAATCTGCAGCAGCTAGTGGCAAGGAAGTTAGTGTTATCAGCCATTAGGAGGGGCAAAGGGAACTAAGTAGCAAAAAGACTTCTATCCCAGGACACAGGTTTCTTGTGAGTTCAAAAGGTTTGACTGAACATTCTGCATTAATCACTTTAAATAAATGACTTTCCCTTGATTGTTCCAATCTACCAATTTCAAAACTAGTCAAAAAAGATCCATTTTGCATGGATTATTTCAGTCTGACATTCTGACATAAAATCTTGGCAATTAAATTTTTGCATTTTTATCCTGAATCATTTAAACCCAAACTGTAAATGAAACAACAGAACTAGGAATATAATAAGTAAAGAAATTTGATCCAATTGCATATATATCTTATACATGAAGACTTTATCATTTCTAGTCATGTTTCTCTTCCATGTGTTTGGGAAACCACTAAGCAGAGAAGGTTCAATTAAAAATAAGTCACAGTCAAAGTGGTGGTACAAATACTAACATGAACACCTGAGTTGTTCACTCATTAGCATGCCCAGTGTGGTATCTATTTCCCTAAACTGGGATAGTGTTAAAGTGGTCAAAGTTCTTAATCAATGAATAGAAAAATCTTATATTTTACCTCCACCATTCTGACGATGAAATTGTTTTAATGGCTTTCAAAAGAGTTACTCTAAATTTTAGCTGAAGTACATCTTGTCCATGAATTTCCAGGGGTCTTATCACCAGATTATCTTGCCTGGAACAAGTTTCTGCAAGGAGCGAACACCTCCTGCCAATTAGCAGCGCTCTGGTTAGAATAATATTTCAGTCATCTGCTGAATATATTATGACTGATATTTGGATACTGTCCTTACATTGAATGTCAAAAATGTTTTGGAAAACTGAGTCAATACACAAGTCAATAAGAAGATCTTCTAAAATATAAGAAAGCCCAGCATAGAAGGACTTAAACACTAGACCAATGCACTGGCAGATATTCCTTTGTAGGATCTGAGATACCAGCTTGGATGCTTATCTCATTGGTAGATATAGTTTTGACTTAGGGATAATGTTTTCCAGCTGAGTAGTATTCAAATTGCCAGATGCCTTTATTAAAAGAAGGATATAAACATGATGTGTATTAGGATGCTGAAAAATCTGGAAACTGGCTTTTTTCCATCCTTGGAGGGGGGTGAAATACAAAGAACAGTTGTCAATTTTATAAAGACACACAAACTATTTTTGCTGCATTCTGTGCAACCACATAGCTGATAGGGTGCAATATTCAGATTATTATGGTCAATATCCAACATTCAGCAACAAGCAATATGATCTCCTGTCCTTCCTCTCTCCTGGTGTGATGCTCATCTATCCTTATAGTCTGCTTCTCTTACACAAGTTAGCTATAAATATTGTTGTCATCTTGCCTTGCTGATAATACTCAAATATTTTTTTTTTCAAGACCACTGGACCTCATAAAATTTGTTCCTTAAAAATTTCTGGGTAGCTCTAATGCTAGCTATATTATAGCTGCTTTAAATATTTCATCAGGTTATGATCTGAAATGTCCAGTCAGATTAGACATCTTTGTCTTTGGATCTGTTGTTCCCTTGTGCAAAAGACAGGGGAACAGGGGACCTATATAATTTCTGTTGAACACTCCACAATTTACTTTATTCCTAGACAACACCAGTTAAAAATTATGTATCGTAAAAGATTCAGCCCACCCCATATCAATTAGAAAAGCACGTTTGCTGGGCTTAGTTAATTGCAAGTTTCCCAGGAGAATTACTCTGACAACAATGATATATTTTCACTCTCAGTTCTTGTCAATTAGTTGGTCATAAAACAGTTCTTACCATAAAGTCTTTGAGGTCTAGTTTACTAGGACAGATTTCATTCCGCCAATTGCTTGTTCAAGTTTTAATCAGCTAAAAGTGCTGCTTATAATTTTTCTTGCCGCAAAGCATGCTTATTTCTAACGCATATTCATATTAGTTTGCGCTATCAGAAAGATCTGTTTGACTGATGCTTTGTCATCCTTTTACAAATATTTCACTTTTTTAACAGCCAATAAATTATATTAAAATATGTACATTTTCTAGTACAATTATTTTCAAGAAAAAAGAATATGAAGTGTCCTCCAAGTGATGCATAAAATGTTGCTGAAGTATTGGCGTATGGAGAAAAATTAAGTGTATAAAGCAACTGTGGCAAAGAGAGGAGTAGAAATAGTATGGAACTAACCTATTAGCTACGTGATTGACAACTTGACCAGGGGCCATATGAAGGGCATGTGGAGGCAGCAGTACCATACCAGTAACACTTACCATGGAGATTCAAATACTCTACAATTTTATCCAGTACTAGATTTTTTTCACAATAGACAGTACCCCTGTTTTTTTTTAATTGTAAATCTCACAAAAATCTTACATATGCTTCCTCCAAATACTTAGTTACCTGTGTCTTTGAAAGGTGGACAGACTCTAGTATAATTGTTAAGATAATTGAATAAATTAACTAGTCTTTCTCCAGGGCATAACTGAGGGTTGTTGAATCTTTGGAATTCAGCAAGATTACTTTAGCAGAGCATTTAACCCAGTCTTCAGTTCATTGTTTCAGGAAGAGTGACAATATTGACACCTCCTCAGCCAGGAAATAATAGGTTAGTAATATACTGTAATCCCCACTAATACCCTTACAATCTCTGCTTCCCTTCTCCAGTAGCATCTCTGTGTCTAGGATTTCCATTAACTTGTTGAAATTAGGATAAACAATTTCCTTGGCTACAGGTGGCGTGTAATTGTGTTGAGAAAAAAATAAGAACGGCAACAAGGACTCCTAGGTTTCTTTGCCTAAGGCTGCACTTTAGAACCTTTACAGAGCTCTATTTTATTTTCTCACCCTTCCCACTTTATTTTCCTTATTTACTTACCCCTGACGCAGACACTGGGTTTCATGAAACATATGTTAGGAATACTCCACATCCATTTAACTGGAATATCTCTGTTTCCAGGCCTCTCACATCTGTCATAAGCTGAACCATCATCTTTTAGGCTGCACTTGCCATGAAGATACCTTGTATATTATGTCAATAAAACTTTGCAATGGAATTTTAATAGCCCTCCCAAAAAAGTGGCGCTACTTTGGCTGAGCTGCTAAGAAATCCATTAATTTCTTAACCATATTTTGCTGAGGTCTACAGACTGCAGGTATGGAAGGGATGTGTAAGACAGCCTTTGTACCCTTCTGATCTCAATCCACCTGGATCCAGGCTGTTTCCTCATGTGACCTGAAGATCATTACATATTGAGCCAGCTGGCAATGGCCTCAAAGAACTGATGTTTTTTCCTTTTGCATTAGATTTGCAGAAATTCCTTGCCAAATAGGCCTCTATCCAAAGCCATGGAAATTGTTTGAGATGTACTTGAAAACAAAGTTTTTACCATCTAGAAAAGATAGAGCCATGATAGGAGATGGTCCCATCTGCAGAGATTTCCAACAGGAGTTATGACCTTGTAACATATCCATCAAATAGCAAATAGGAGACATTGTAGCAACTTATGGGATTTTTTTTTAAGGGCATAGAGGCCCTTATAACTGTGTTTGTACCAAAGATTTTGGACAGTGCTTTATTTCCTTATGACACATAAAGGTTCTGAAAGCAGATGGCTCCCTAGTTTGAGCTGCTGTTTCAGTTGGGTTTTGACTCTTACATAATGATGGTTTTATATTCACCATGATTGCCATGCACATGGGTGCTAATAGCAATGAAATTCTATCCAGAGAGATGTATAAAACTAGGAAAAGCCATGGACCAGAGACTCAACATGCATGTTGAATGAGTGTGATTTATCTATTAATTACATCCACATAAGGAAAGACATCATTGTATCATTGGTACTTCTACTACTACTGATAGTCTTAATCAGTCTTTATACACAGGGAACAATTTTCTCATATCAATCTTTAATGTAAATAGAAAATAGAAAAAGTAGTATTAGGTTGTAGTTTCCTAGTTCCACAGTATCTTACACAGGACCCACACAAACATACAGAGACCGGAAGTATTCTTTTGTCTGTAGATCACAGCAAATACCTCCACCATCTTCTGATTGCAAGCCCGTGGACTGTCAGTGGTCTCACTCTGACATGTAGGAAACAGCAGTTGCTCAGTGTGTTCCAACATGCATTTTTTCATCACCTACACTTTGTTCTGTAAAAAGGTTTATATGTCTTGTTTGTGTCTCTGTTTTCTCTGGCTATATCTTTTGGTTTAATAGGAAATATGATTCTGCTATTATTCTGTATATATTTTGCCATATATGTCATGACAGATTTGGTGCAAAAATGTGTGACTTTTCTGTGAAATACAGTAAAGCCTTTGTTTTTCAGCATGGTGTTTTCTTGAACAGAAAGTTTAACTTTATTTAGATCTTATTAGTTCAGAAAATGTAGAGATGAGCATCCAGATGGTATAACGGTACATTATACATTAAGTTTTTAATACTGAAACTTAATGGCCTGACAGCTTTTCTTCAACCTACAGATTCTTTCTATCACCCCAGATGCTTTTTGAGTAGGGCTCATGCCATGTCTCTAGCTTTCTCATGGGCTTGTCACATATTCACATCTATTTTCGTGCTGGTTGGCTTTGGCTGTGGGATGCCCTAAGCAGTAGGAAGTCAGTAGGAAGCAGCAGCTGAGCACATTCCTGCTGCATGGCCTGTTCCAATGGTGGGCTGTTGTTTGCTTGTCATTTGGCAGGGATGGTGTAAACATGCTCGCTCCAGCTGGAATCATCAGGACATCTTGAAACCCGTGTAAATGAGTGTTTAAAAAAAACAAAGGTGCTGTTCTTTGACAAGATTGCACATCCAGCTGATGAAGATAGGAACATTTTAGCAATGGTCTTCAGTTTGTACAAGGTACTTAAATTATTAAAGGATGACAAATGGGTTAAAGGTAAAAACAAGGACTAAACAAAATAAGTCTGGGACACATGAAAATGGATTAGAAGCTGAAATAGTGTCAAACTACAAACCATAACACCTTATGTGTTTTTCTGAGATAATAATTAATAAATTATAAGAAAATCTGAAATAAAAATAAAGACTGCAGGTGACAGATGGTGGGGCTGTAAATTTGAGTGGTGAGATGTGATCAGAGATAAAAAGTATTAAGTCTTTCTTCTCTTTGCACTAGGTCACATATGGGCTGGACAGAGCTGAATCATAGCTCATAGGAAGAAAAAAAAGAATGAATACTGGTTTGTTTCTTACTATGTGCTCACTGGAAACATTCAAAATTCAAAAAGCTGATGTAATTTTTTTTTTTAAGTGGATGAATGGTATCTGTTTAAAAGATTTATTTGAAGAAAATACTCAAATACTTCTTGTGGATGTCTTCAGCATTAGACATTTTAAAATACATTTTAGAATAAAAAAAACCCACATGAATTTCAATGCTAAAAGTGATTTCTGGAAAAAAAAATTCCAAAATATCAAAACATTTTTTTTTTTATTTTTACAAAAGAATTAAACACATTAGTGAAATATGTTTATATTTTCAAAATACCTTAGTGGTATAAAATCAAAATTTTTCTAAAATTAAGGGAATTATATATGTTTTCACACTTTAAAAAGAGCCTAACACCTATTTTCAGTGAAAAAAATATTCTCTTCAAGAACTACTTTCAATTAGTGATAGATACCTCAGATATATCTTAAAATGTGAGTGAAAATTTTAAGTAGTAAACAGATTAGAAATTTCTTCATTAAAAAAATTGCAATTTTCTTAAAATTAAAATTTTGTAGAATGATAATTAATTTCTTTGAAGACCTTAATTTTGGGTTCTACAGATTAAGCATCTGCTACCTACTTTGATAATTTTTTTCATTTTTTGTATATGCAATGACTTTTTTTTTTCTGTATAAAGACTGTCATAATGTACTAAACACTTGCGTAGTTTGTGACAAAAAGGTCTTATAAAAAAGAAGATAGTATTTCTGGTATTTACCTAATATTTTGAACCAGTGATTTAACACACTTTAAAATAATGTATATTTGAACCTTAGGTCAGAGTGACACTAATCTTATATATTCTCCTTCAACGTTTCACATTAAAGAATACTTGTTACATCTGCTACATATGGAGCTTTTTCATTTTCTGAGAGTTTCAAGGAGAAAAGAGATTTCTATTTTAAAAAAAACCCACCATTCAAATCACAGTTCCCATTGATTGGCAACCTCATTATTTCTTAGCATCCTGTAAACCTCACGTTAACTTTGTATTGGCATCACTGTTTAAGTTACCAAATCAAATGGTCCAACTTCCAAGTCAGTCATTGTTTAGTTACATAGATGGTACTGGCAAATCACCTGTTCAGTAGGGCACATCAGAGTGAAGTAGGTAGGGCTGTAGTGGACCTTAAGGGTCACCTAGAACTTTCTTCCACTCTCTTAAGTGGTATCAGCTTATGTCAGTCTTAGCAGATGTATATATATCTACTTATATCAATCTTAGCAGATGTGCATATGTCTACTATCTTCTTAAACACTCCATAGTGTTGCTGGAGAGGATTTTCTTGGTTTGAGCTAAGGTAGAGTTAGTTTATTCTCAGTAGCTGTTACAGTGCTGTGTTTTGAATTCGGTATGAGAATGGAGTTGATAACACAGTGATATTTTGGTTTTTTTCTAAGTCATGTTTATCCTAAGTCAGCTTTTTTTCTTGTCTCATGCTCTGCCAATGAGGAGGGAGCAAAAGAAACTGGGAGGGAACATAGCTGGGACAGGTGACCTGAACTAACCAAAGGGATATTCCACACCATGCCCAGTGTATAATTGGGTGGCGAGTGGGTGGCGAGTTACCCAGAAGAGGTGCCTGGCATCAGTCAGCAGGTGGTGAGGAATTGCATTGTGCATCACTTGTCTTTCCTATTTTATTATCATTACGATTATCATTTATCATTATTGCTGTATTTTACTTTATTTTCAATTATTAAACTATTCTTATCTCAACCCACAAGTTTTTACTTTGATTCTCCTCCCTGTTCCACCCGGGTGGGGGAGAGAGAGGAAGGAGGGCTGAGCAAGTGACTGCATAGGACTTAATTTCCGGCTGGGCTTAAACCACAACAGTGATCTGTAACAGTGTTCACTTTCTTTACTGATAGATTAATTTTCTTACTGCCTAAATTAAATCCTTCTTTCTATGACTGTATGAAAATTACTTGTTATTGTATTGAACTTAGACACACAGAACAGACAATTCCTTTATTTTCTCCAACAGCCTACCACACATTTGAAGACAACTCTCCCCTTTCTGGGGATGGATACATTTTTGATCTGACGTCTGTGCTATTTGTCCATAGTGCTTTTGAGTACTAGATTTGTTTTTCCCACCTAAATAGACTCCTGTTATAAAACTGATGGTTGACTAAACACTTACATATGTCTTCCAATATTATTCATTACTCTGCATGCCTACAAAATAATTGACATATGAAATTAAATATACAAATTGTACTCATATCAGAACAGTTTGAGTAAATGTTGCAGAATAATACATGCATTTCAAATGTCCATTTGTAACAATATATAATTTTTAATTACACTATTTAATTACACTATCTACCTTTTTGAAATATAATATATTACACTAGACAACATGAACTCAAACTCAGTCAGCTGTATACCTATAATGAAAATTTCTGCAAGTTGTAATGAACAGGTTTCTGGGCCCTTATATCTTACTGAAGTTATGTAATTTTATAAATGTAAAAAAAAAAAAAAAAAAAGAAAGAAAATGGATGCTCACATCAATAGTTATTCTACATTAAAAAAAAATCTTTACTTATTATATACAGGTCCCACACAGCTTTATTCCCCATTTCACTATTGTTATTATTTTAGACATCTCTATTAATGTCTTTAAAGAGGCTTCTTTTATGTTTTTAGTCACCTTTAGATCAAAGAAATTCTAACCTTTGGAACAGAAACTAAGCAGTAGAAAAGTCAGATCATGAACAAACAAGTCTGAGAGGAATTTGAAGATTATGATTAGTCCAAACTTTTAAACGGCAAACTGGAATGTAAATCTTGGGAGAACAAATTTCCTTGTAACCTGCTCTATCTCAGAAACAACAAAGCAACTAAATATGGAGTGTGTCTAAACCTCATTAAAGTCAGCCAAAATCATTCCATTGACATCAATTGGCTTTATATAAGGTGAATTTAAACATCTCTCTCTTGAATGAGAGGAAGGAGATTAAATTGATGAAAGGACAAAAAAAAGCTTACCAACTTTTTTTTTTTTATTTCTAATAACACTTGGCAAACGTGAAGGAACAAAGTGTTCTTACAGATAAATAGATAAGGAAAGAAATATTAAAAAAAATATATATTTAGTGAGGACAAAACTCTACCATGTCCTGATCTGTCAAAGCACAATAATTCAAGAGGAGTCTGTGAAGTATGAAGTAACTTTAGATGATCTCCTAGATCTGCAGTCAAATCTTTTGTCCTGAAAATGGAAATATGCTAAATGTTCCATGAGGATAACTTGCAGTGTTCTCTATGCAGAGTCAAGTATTTGCTTATTACAATCTTTCTTTATGTCTCTAGAGAATAGATTTCCTGATGTATTTATCAAAATATATGTTAAAGTATGTATTGTATCAATATACTAAATATGAGATTTATATTCATATTTATAAATATTGTTTTATATATAACTTGTAAGGATTTTTCTGTCCAGACAAAAAATATTCAAGATTAAGGCAATACACATGCCACACTCATTTATTTTTCCCTTCTCTCACACCTTTAGATATGATGTCTGTAAAATAACCAGGAATTACAGGGGATAATGTTATGGGTAATGTTAAGAGTTATTTATTAATGTAATGATTCCATTCTGTAATTTAGTAACTGACATACTGTTATAAAGTAATTAGTAACCGATATACTGTATAAAGAATAGGACTTAATTCCTCTTATTAAGACAATAAGAAAAACACAGAGGTGCTGATGCCTAAACCCTATTCTGACCCAGTTTCATTTTTTCTTTGATATTTGAAAACATACAGAGGTATGCAAAATGATGTCTTTGCATATAAAAAGATCAAAGTATAAAGTAGTAAATAGATGAAATCTGGTTGTTAAATTATCTGATATCTTGTCTTTATTTTACTACAAAACTTCTTTTCTAAATGTAGAACCTGTCAGATTTAAAGGTTAACATAAATTCACCAAGCTGTTTTATAAAAAGTTATGTAAATTTTAGAAGTTCTTAAGAAACTTCCTGCTTTCTTTTGCAAGGAGGCTGAACATGATTCTGGAAACCTCAGAGCTTGGGAAGAACCCAGGGATATATGTAATAAATTTGTGTCTTCAGTGTAAGAGCAGTTGAAAGAGTGGAGTTTCTGAGTTATGTTTATAGATGAGTTAATGAGAGTTTTAGGATGATCAGAGGCTTACCCCCAAGATCCTTCACTCTAGTAGTCATAAAAATAATAACATTTGCTTTCTTCAACTAAATATACCCTACTTTTATATATAATATATTAGATATAACATACCTCAATAGTGCAAAACACTAAAGTAATTTAACTCCCCACATACCTTCTCTACAATCCTTGCAAATTCTATGAACAATGCTACTGTATTGACTTTTAGCCCCAGGAAAAACAAGGTGATCTGCATTTCTATCTGAATTAAGAATTTCAATGGTTGAAAGTATCTTCTTTTGTAGTTTATGAGCAGTATGGTATTACAATTTAGGTGATCAGTTTTAGAACTATGCAAAATCGTATTTTTCAGAAAAATGATAGTTGCACAACAGAAAGTTTTTTTTTTCCTGTCACTTTGGAGAAAGTAAATCATGAAAATATGCTTGAAAAGACAAATTTTTCACGTGATCACCTCATATTATCAAATATTTTTAAATATTCTATATTGTGAGTATGATTATTTTTCTTCTATTTTCTTTCTTGAATAAAGGTAGCAGCTGTACAAATTCACTTCCCACATAGGAACTATGTTTTGAAATGCACATATTTGGATTATCTGTAATAAACTTCATTATGAAGTGCTTTCCTTCTTCCTGCATACCACAGGTGAACTGCGGGGAACATCTTGATATGTTGAATTAAGGAGATAAAATATTTTATCATGTCCCAAAATAAACATACTAAAAGATGACCAGATGGAGTATGAATTAGGAAAGAGTAGCAACTATGACAGGCTTTTTATTGTGAAAAAAAGAAGATATAAATTATTTTTGAAAAGGAACTGAAAGGAAATAATTTGAGCACTTTTACCTGCCAAAGATCCTTATTGAATGTATTACTTTGCAGTTTGAATTAGTGTATATGGTAATAATTGCTCTTACCGGTGTGTCAAGTTACTCTTAAATAAATAAAATGACAGTGTAGTTATGTATGATGCTAGACGTTTTATTAGATAACTCTATAACAAAAAGAAGGCTTGAAATAGCTTAAAGATTTTTTGCAATATTCTATCATAAATGCAGACATTGGCAGTTAGTGGTTGGGTGTTTTTTTGTCTCCAGTAAAAAGAAAGCAGCTGTCAATAAAATGTAAAAAGTAAAGGAAATAAAGGATTTTTAAAAAAAAAATAAAAAGAATAGTGCAAACAATTCCATAGCAAAGAAAACAAAGGAGATGTAAATGAGCAGAGTTATGCTTGTATAAAATATTTGGAAAATGTAACCTATATTTTACAAGATCAGATATTCCAATGCATATTTTTCAGTGGCAAATGCACTGTAGGGTTCTTAATAAGCCTTAAGTGCTACCTGTGCCAGATGAAACCTTTCCTGATTCACACAAGGTTACAGCAAAGCAATTTGCTTTGTGGAATGAAAAGGAATCTGAAAAGTCCAGACAGTGAAATCCAATTTCATCTCCAGACAGCCACAGTGCTATGTGCTTTCCATTTTAATGACTGGCGGACTCTATTTCTATTTTCCTGGCATCACAGAAAACACTGGCTTTCCTGCCTAGGCAAGAATCAGTTAAAAAAAAATCAGTGTTATGTTTCTGGGGGGCTATTTTAGTTGAACAATGCTTGTAACACATGCACATGCAGTGCTTCCTTCTTCCATTAATTCAACTAAAATACAATTGCCAAGTTAATGAACTGTAGGCTTATATAAATTCTATCTGTTGCTCCATCAGCCTTTTCTGATTCTATACCATTGATCCATCAAGTGTGAGCTGATTGCAGATTTCTAAAAAGTAAAACACCTCTTACTCGAAGACTAAAGCTGTATCTAAGCCTCTGAAACACCCGAGAACTTCTCTATCAATCTCTAACACATTTTAAAAATATACTATTATTTTTCCTTCTCCTGTCAGAAAATGTCATATTCAGGGGTTTGTAGATTGATCAAAGTTGATACCCAGAGGAATAACTCGTTGTACATGCTATTTCCAATAAAAGAATCAAATTTGACCCAATGTTAAAAACAATTTTTGAAGGAAAATTTACAGGTTTAGGAGGCAAAATTTTAATTTTTTTCATGTAGTGAAGACTCTTGGAGGAACTTTTTTTTCTTGTTAAAGGTGTTGCTTCATCAGTAGTAAAGACTCTATTTTGCTACACACGTCAGAGTTTGCACATACATGTTTGCATATTCAAACCAGAAGTAATTGAATTCAAAATTTTCATTGCATGAGAAATTAAAAAAAATATAAAAAGACAAACGAATTGCCTATTTATAACAAAGTGAAGGCAGGAATGTCATCAAATAGTATTCAAATCACTTTGCATAGAAATATTCTTAATAAAACAACCTTAAAATCCTAATTCTTAGACTTTGATCTGAGAACTACTATCAAGGAAGTCTTGGATCCCTATAAGCATTTTCAGATCTCTAGATTCAGTAGTACCAAGTACCATCTGACATTTGGAATAGAAAGCCTGGGATCTGGAACTTCTGACTTCCGAGCCCCAGTCCCTGCATTGCTTTGATCCTGGCAGCACAGAGAGTTAATAGGGGATGTACCCAGAAAGTAGACAACTGAAAATTGGTAGACTTCTTGGAAAAATATTCCGCTGAACGCTATTCCTTCAGAAATTATAATGAAACTCCCTTTTGCTTGTAAAGTGGAAGGTGAATAATGTGACTATAAATGAACACTTGCTACATTTGTGGAGAAAGCTGAAATCTCTTTGGTCAATGTAATATTACCTTTCTTCTTTTTCAAACTGCTCATGAATACTACACCACTTGTTTCTTGACTGCAGAAATTATTTTAACTTATTTTAACCAATTGGGGTTTTCCTGACTAAAATGACTAAAAACTCATATGATACTTAAACTGAACTCTTGTTATAATTTAGTTCTAAATCTTTTCCTAACCTGATAGTAGTGATCACTACCTTAGTAACAGTTTATTAATCTACTAGAAAAAAAAAAATGGGAGTGTCACAATACTTTTTTATTCTGTAATATATTGTCTTAGTATTATATTTGTTTTATTACATAGTTCCATATCTTACAGTAAGAAAACTACATGGATGTACAAACCTGTGACTTATCTAGTTAAATGACAATATGGACAGAAATCTAAGTTTCATTTGCTCTACTTGATCATATGCATTTCCTTATATTTCCGAGTATTAGAGTATAACTAATTACAAATTAGATAGGGGCTTGGGGAGGGTTTTGTTTGCTTGCTTGCTTGATTTGAGGGATGGGGTTGGTTTGCTCCCCTGTTTTTCTTGAGTTTCCAATGAGGGGGAAAAAAAAATCCAGACTAGAAGTTTATCAATTATTTGATCCCTTAATAACATTTCTACTTTTTTTCTAAATGCTTCACTTTGAGCTACATCATGAAGAAACACATGAGAATTTTTTAACTATCCCTACCCTATGCAGAAAGTAATTTGATTTCAGGTAGTATACAGTACTCTTATCAACTATTTAATTGCTCTACAAAGCCAGTGTACTTCCAGTGGAGTCCTGGAGTATACCATTAACATTCTGAATGCTACTCATTAACTACGATACACATGTGAAAGGAAACTCATCCAAATTAGTAGTATCTTTTGTGTTTGTATTTTAAATTAATCTTGTGATTCTTTCACTCCTGATTTCTTCTTCTGGTTTTCTGTTCTATTTCCTGACTAATAATTTGCTATTTTTTTCCCTTTTTCTCTATAACTGTAAGAAAAGCACTTTGCAGGTCATTGGTACCAGTCTTCATTTCATCGCTCACCACACGAATTTTCCCCTCCATGTTGTCTCCACAGTATATAATTTTTGAGCACTGTAGTTTTTAGCCTGGGAACTGATTGCTAGAACTGTACTTAGAAAATCTCCTATCTGCTCAATGTTTTTGAAGTCTTAAGGAAACCTTTTTTTTTAGTAACATCATCCCTTTTGGCATATTCTTCAACAAATCTTGAACTGTTTATGTTATTCATTGTTTTTATTTATCTTTGTGGCCATCATCTGGAGAAACGCTTAATCTTATCAGCTTTGTTTTGTTGCCAAAATCTAGTTTCTGTGAAACAAATAAGGGTTTGTTTTTTAGTGTGCTGGGACAGAAAATTGACTTTCAGAAGAAAACCTTGGCAAAAGGAGAGGTATGAGAATAAACTCCCAAGTTAGTACAAGTTTTCCTAAAATGAGATGTTAGATTCTTAACTCAAAGTTCATCAACAACTAAAGCGGTTTTAGAATTAATCAGGCTTTTTGTGACTTAGTGAGACTGAAACTCTTAGCAAAACCTTTCATTAGCAATTATAAGCATGACAGTGATCACTAAAATGTGGTCTTATAAGAGTCAAGAACTGGGCTGACCTTATACATCAAATTTGGTCCATGTAGCAGCTGCTGATATTATTCCCACTTTTCAAATGTTAAGATTTTGAAATGGGCACAGTGGCAAGCAATGTCTATGTGGAGTTAAGGATTACGGTTTAATTAACAGATTGCTTGAACTGCCAGAAATTTAGTAGACTGTATATAATACTCCTATAATACTGTTAAAATTGCTGTATAAAACAACCGTGATATTAAATCGCTGATTTGTTTCAATAGGTGACTGCTTGAAAAGAGTGAAATTATGGACTGGCAATAGTTGAGAATCTTATCTATCATGTTTTCTAAATTTCAGACTCGTGGTCTTTGCAGAGTTTCAGATCTTAAGGGACATGATGCATCCAGCTCAGCTTGTTACTTCATAATACCATCACTTATTTAGTAACCTATGACACTCTCCTAAGATATTATAATATTTACACATTTCAGAAACTGATATTTTCTAATTAGAGTGTTAAATATGCACTAGAGTATAGCGAAAAAAAACCAACAACACACAAAGCACCACAAAAACCCAAAACAACAAGCAAAAAAGACAATCCAAAAGATAAAACCAAAACAAAAAGCTCCTCCTGTCCTGACTTCATGCACAAAATGTTGCTAAAATGTATTAAAAGTATGTTAAATGCTTTTCTGCAAACTTTCTTCCAGTTTATTCTGTGGGTGGGTGGAGAAGAGCCCTTTCATTTTTCTTTAAGGTATTATGATCAAGATACAAGACACTGTCTTATGTTTCAGTACAAGTATAATAATGACAATTTAAAGTTGGACACATTCTTACGTTGCTATTTTTGGCAGTTCTGAATATAGTGGTTTTTCAAAACATGATCATTCCTGAGAAGTATTCATCACATGGTTTCTAAAACAAGTTCCAAGTGATCATGGCTATACTATAATAACATTTTCAAGCTATTATCTTTGCAGTTCCTAGGGGTAAACTTCATGCTGACATCACTCTGAAAGATGATTTGAAAGTTCATGCATGTTTTCTTTTAAAATTATTGCTTCTTTAGTGTGATTTCATAGGGAAATTTATTTATAGAAATGAAAAAATTAGGAAACCTCTACATTATTTTATACCTTGTTAGACATACCGAAATGAAGAATATGAACTCTTGAGTTTGCTAAGAACAATTTCTCAGGTCTAAGTGTCAGAGCATGATTCCTATTGTACACAGAACATTATGGCAAAAAGTAGGGAATAAATTTGCAGATTGCTCCAGGAATAGGCTAAACACACCTGAGTTTCCAAACTAAGCTTTGCATAGTTTCTGAAAAGTTCATGTGGCCCAAGCATTTGTGGTTAGGTCTGCTATTTTCAAAAAATATCTGAGTTTCCTACAACCAATTAAGACTTGAGTATATGTGCTTTGGTTTCAGGCTCTGATCTGTATCCAGCTACAACAGTTTGAGTGTTTCTTTCTAGGGAATGCAAAACAATTATAAAAAAAATATTATTCCAATAGTTTCATTGTCCACCATGTTCTAATCTAGAAATACAATAGGCTTTTAAGACTCCAGAGAGCTGAAGGTGACAAGAAACACACTTTAGGTTTCACACTTCCTTTGTAGTTCTTCTTCTTTTGGCCAGCCTGAGCTCACTAATTGAAGACTCCAGGTGTCTGAGTTTTACTAAAAGAAAAATTAACATCTGCTTAGCATGTAACAAATGTAACCCTGTTTTTAATAATAGACTTGTCATTAAAAAAAAGAAACAAACAAGCAAACAAATTCAAAACAAACAAAAAGATAAATGAATACTTCATAAGACTGAATTGGCAAAAGTGATACGCATTCTAATAAATCTTTTTCTCATAAAAATCTTGCATAATTTCTTTTCATCTTTAGAGAGAATCTAAAATCTTGGCCCCTTAATCATGCAGCCTTATCACTACATTTATTGTTGGCCCAAAGTACTGAGTGGTTTTGCTCAAATCTCTACAACTGTAAGAAAATATGCAGCAGAATTCAATGATTTCTTTCCTGTTTTTATTACTTTTAAGCTGTAGTGAGTCTAATTACTATGAAATGTTTCTATTGATGTAGCTTCCAGCGTTTAGTTCTGGGGGATAGATTTTTACTGAGTAAATATAGTATAGGAAGTAACTTTGATTATCTTGGGTGCTGTGAATTTCATGCTTTAGCGGTCAGTTCTATTAATTCCAGTCCTGTACACCTGAAGCTTGAGACTGACTGTATAGTCAAATATTTATGTATGCAATTAATTACTTCCCTCAGAAAAAGTTTTCAATTGTTTGTTTCTCTTCTTCTTTCTTTCGTTCCATCTTTTTTTTTTGTTTTTTTAAGGAGATGGTTTTCATCTTAGATGATGTTGCTATCGTACTGATAATGCCTTGGCCTTCAAATCAAACTAATCACAAACAGGTCAAGATCAAGCACAGTCTTCTGTGAAATGGAAATAAACCCACATATTATTGATCAAAGTTAATTTCTATGGCTCAAAGCACCTGATACATGCGTATATACTTTTTCTTCCTCTGAATACTAAATTAATAATCCCAGTGTTTCCAGAGCAACAGAGGTGATTTCCTTGCCTTTATTAACCTGTGCTTAGAATTCACTGGTATTTTTCTACAGGGATGCCATCTGATTGTATGGATATAAATCATATTATTTTGAAACATTTCGTTCTATGAAATGTATTGCAGTCTGGGAACAAATAGAAGGTACAGTTATTTGAGTTAGAGGACAAACTTGTAAAACAAACAAACAAAAAACCAAGATCAGATAAAAATAGTTTTAAGTCTCAAGATAATGGCCTCTCTTTTTGTTATTTCACAATTCTGAGGCTTGCATAAATGAGAACTCTTTGCAAAAGCTGGATAATAAGGATGACAGTTGCTTAGGGTTCTTTTTTTAAACAGTTTTTTGGGTTTTGTTGAAAATGCTGATTTGGTAAAACCAAGCTTTTTATAGGCATCTGCCAGTTTTGATGAATTTTCGGTTAAAAAACATTTCTCAGATCTGGGAGTAGATTTCTCTTCAAAGCGAGGGATCCAGAAAAGCAAATCAGTTGTGGAACTCACCTGGTAGTCCGAGATACATCTCTCTCACTGCTCTTATTCTGGTCCAGTTCCTCTCTCTCTCATCTCCCCATTTTCTGGTTCACAGATTCTGAGTTCAGAAGGTTATTATAGGAATTCTTCTACTTGAATAACTAAGAAGTTTTCATAAATGGAACTGTTACACATTGATTTAAAAAAGAAAGCTTAGATTTTTTAAAAAGGAAGAACAAAACAAAGTTATATCTTCTACATGAAATTTTGAAATGTTGGCATGCCCCATGGTTTCATAACTCCAGTTTCCACCCATCTCGAGTTATGTGTTCACGTGGGAGATTTTGGTTACACACAAATGAGGATAGACAGTCTGTGGCAGGCAATTAGTTTGGTTTTGCAAGTTCATGACAGTAAGGTCAAGAATTATGATAACTCTCCATAATATATAAAATGAAGACCACAGAAAATCAACTCCTCAGCAGTTGAATATCATCTATCTACAGGGTGGATGCTGAGCCTGCACATTTTGCAAGTAGTACAAAAAACCCTGATTCCAGTCAATAGTTTAAAATAAAATGTCTAATTTCATGAGCTGATGTAGCACACTACTGTTTTTTTGCTGAAAGACTGTGTCATAGAAAAAAATTATTGTGATAAATATTTTCCAACAACAGGGGAGGTTTAATATCCAGTGCATTTATGATGCAGAAAACCAAAACTTATTTAATAAGTAGTTACATTAACTAAAATCCAGCAAAAACCTTTGTCTGTAAAAAAAAAAATAAATTTGGAACTGTTGTGGTCCCACATCCATGCAGGACACAGAATTGAATGACTCAGAAGATGATCTACAGTGAAAGCTGCCTTAAGACACCACCAAGCCCCCGCTGCAAAGAAAGCTACACGGAGAAAGCAGCAATTCTGGACTGACCTATAAGACCTCTAATCTGCGCAGAAAAACAGAGGAGAATGCTGGAGAGGAGAAGAAAAATATGGTTATATATGTAGACTTGAAGAAAATAAAACAAGATAAACACCCCAATTTACATTTTTTATTTAGTTTAGGAATGAGAGATTGAGTCCATTATTTACAGAATGAAACTATTTTCAGTCAGTAAAAGCTTCAAAATTGTTCCTGATAAACTAATTTTAACTAAAATTAATTAAGGGATTGCCTGAATTTTCTTGTGTGCTGGCATCATGCAAACTGCTATACATATAAATTTTTCTACATTTAGCTACTACTAAATGGTGTTAGGACCAGAGAAATTATAAACTTGCATGCCTCTGCAATAAATAACCTCTTAATGTAATAGAAATAAATGAAAGGTATCTATATAAACAGATACAAAAGATCTATTCAAGAATTTCCAATAAGGGGTCTGATCTGGAATAGGCCATAAGATTTGCATTCTGTTATGAAGAAGTAACTAATTGTGAGGTAAAAGACATATAGAGTTGCTTGCTTTCCAAAGATGGAAAGATACTCATAATAATATGATCAGTAATAAGTTCAATAATAGAAATATATGATTAAAGACTGTCTTTGTATTGTCTTTGGAGTTTTGAGGTACCCTGTGCTCTTTTCCTGCTTAGGGAGTTCTAGTTTCCCAGCTACAAATTTGAGTTAAATTTCCCAGTCATTTTGATTTATATTACCGAGGTGCTTTCTTGCTAAAATAATATTCTTGTTTAAACTGTTATAATTAAAAAATACAATACCTTTTGGAAGCAAGAAGAAAGTTGAGAGAAATTCATATTAAATATGGGAGAATAAAAAACACATTAAGGCATATTAAGCTGTTAAGAAAATTGTTATATAGTAAAATGGGGAATCAGTGACAGAAAAAATTGCGGGTAAAGTTAATTTCTGTTGTTTCCCCTGGGTAGACCTTCAGAACACACAGCATATGCTAAGAAAGAGTTAAATAAATGAGCTCAGTGTAATAAGTTTTTTCCAGCAGTCTGAACTACCATGATTATTCTGTTGCTTTATTACAGTGTGCTAAACTTTTTTATTACTTGAAACAGAATGGCATGAACCTCAAATGAGAGAGAGCATACATGTTCCCAGAAGACTTAACTGTGGTTTGAAGACACATAACCTTTAGAAGCACCTTAGTCACTGAGTATTTTACAAAAAAAAAGAAATACAAGATTAGAAAAAACTATTGTTTAATTTTCTACATCCTCTGACTGATGTACTGTGTAGTTTATAGAGGCACTGAGCTGGCATCAGTTAATACTTGAGCAAAGAATGGTTATGGCATCTTGTCCTACTTTAACTGCATTGAATAAAAAGATAACCCTAGTTGTCTTGGAAATATAAAAAGCCCTCAAGAAAAGTCTACAAAGAAAATTCTGTAAATAGGTCATTCTGAAGACCACAGTGGCTAGAAAAATGATTTAGTGGATGTTAAACACCTCTGAGGCTTTTTTGTGGTTTCACTTGCCACTGACAGAGTTTGAGTTTTTAACTTCCACCATGTAGGTTTCCATTTTTCTTATGTGATATAGTTGTCCATTCTTCTTCAAAATGAAAATTTCTTACAAAGGAAATAGGCAGGATGATTATCCATTTTGTGAAATTCTACATCTTTTTAAATGTGGTTTACTTAAATAATTCCTCCCTATCTTGATACTGAAAGTTAGAAATAGATATTTTTTCTCTCTCTTGATGTATTATTTTGCCACATTTCTAGCAGTAAAGTTAATAATGGAAATGTATTTTGGAGTTTAATTTTTTTCTCCTACCTCTAAATTATACTGTATTTTCTGAATGACATAAAAGATATGGTGTATTCAGTTGTTTCATTTCAAATGGACAAATATTTGCTAAAACACACAGAATTATACTATATAATGACCCAAAAAATATCTTGGCAGAAATGTCATGGCACTTCCTATAGTAAAATAGGAAATATTAGTGATATGGTCTGTATAGCAAGGAAGACATTCTCTTACATATTTTAGAAATACGTCTTTGGTGATTTGTTATATCAGAAGTGATGCAGTAGAAAATAGAAAGTTCCTGTAGGTGTTTCATTAATCATATACTTCTAGGCATTGTATAAATAAGTAATGATCATTTAAGTGTATTTTATTCAGTTATCTGATCATTGCTTAATTTAACGTGCATTATGTAATTTCAATAATTTTTTTTCAGTGATCCCTTCTTTCACCTTCTTTTTTTTCAGATTTAAATTATTTGAATTAGTGTTCATAGCTTTCCTTATCCTCTCTTCTGAAGTCCAATGGGCATACATACATGGGGTTTTTTGGTTGGTTGGTTGGTTGGTTGGTTGGTTGTTTTAAACAAGCTACCTGTCAGTCGTTCTTTCCATTTCAGTGTCTTAAAATGTACTTTCTTACATAAGTTTTAGTGGGTAGAATTTACAATACTATTTTGGCTTTCATCTCTTTTCATCCAGCTGGCAGTTCTCTCAGCATTTTTAAACCATGGTTGTGTAGGATTCACACAAAAATTTCTATTTACTATTTGTTTGAAGTTCAGCCAGCTGAGTTATTAGAAAGCTTGTAAAGGTGCAGTACTTTATCTTCCAGAAGAAATGCCAGCACATTACTTCACTCACAACCCAGCAATGTAAATTGTCTGTAATAGTTGCTCCTTTGGTAACATTTAAACATTGAAAGGAGCTTTCTTAGGTTTTACAACTATGTGCTGTACAATTTGACAGTGTTTATGGACCTACCATTTTTATTTGATTAGTTTCCAGAAGTTTTAAAAAAAGCAGATTCTCTTTTTCATTCTTTCTTATTGGTTTTCTTATAGTGTTCATTGGCATCTTGAAAGAGCATATTAAGTTACACTGTTAGTGTATGTTCACATATTGTTTTTTCTCTCCCAAGAGAGAGAAAGATGACCAGCGTGGGTGTTGTTACAGTGTGCTTTATACATGCTTATGTTTACATGTGTATGTTCATACAAACATCACTGTTATATGTAAGAATGCATGTTGCTGAATTTTATGTTTCAATAATGATGGAGCAATGTGTTTTGTCCTTAATGCAGGTGGCAGGAGCATTTCTTTTTATTCCTTGGGACCATGGGCACAGTATACCAAAAACCTGGAATATCTGATGATCTTTTGATTCATGAAGTTTTCTCTTCAGATTGTTACATTTTAGACAAAAATGAAAATAGATAATTTTTTCATATAATTTTCTAAACATCTTATGAAAAAATTTTAAATGTATACTGATTTTTTCTCTTGTGCTTAGGCATATTAAACTGTGGATTATATTGTTTCTAATATATTGAAAGTGAATTCAAGTTTTAATCTTGCTTAGCCCACAATTCCTTATATTTTCAAATTTTTTCCCTAACTAATAATGATGAAAAATGCATTACTTTAAAATGGTGGTTTAAAACCCTAAACCTGAAACTCTAAATACTTACTTGTCAGGCTGGTTGAGTATAGAGCTGTTAACTCAAATGCATTTGCAGACTGTTGAGTTTAGCAGGTTAATATATAGCCTGATCTAATTCTTTTACATTAAACACATACATCTGCACTGTGTTTGTGTGCAAATAGTTTTATTTATTTTAGTATCTTCGCGAGACACACAAGGGTGCTTTAAAAACTCACAATCTGCCTCTTGTCTCTGTTCTGCATTGCACAGTATAGCATCAGATACTGTATTTTAGTTGCAAATCCACATTTATTTCCAATGGCACTGCAGAAGCAGCTATTCAACTTGCAATGAGATGTTCCAAAGACACAACTGGGAATCAAAGACTGGTAAATTGTGGCCTCTCTCCTTTACTCAACATAAGAAAACAATAAGAGCTATGTTATAAACTGAAGTTTTAGTGCTGTAACACTGACAGCTTGTAAGCTAACTTTTTGGAATTATTCAAGGGACCTCCAAAAGGAACAAAAGCAAACCACAAAACAAAGAAAAAAAATATTGAACTATTATAGTTGGATTTTCAGAGCAAATAACTGGGGATTATAGTAACTCATATTCTCTGTTCTCAGCAGTCTAAGACTTTTAACACAGGAGCATTAAGTTATGCATATGCTCTGGTGTGAAAAAGAATTAACACAATTTAAATGCTTGAGCACATCCAGTCAGAACTTGTGAGTTTATTTTTCCACAGGAAGCCTGTGTCAATGTACAAAACAAGACCACTGTAAGATTGTCAACATTTAATTGGCAGGAAGGCAAAAAAAAAGGCAGCTATATTTAATGTGTTGTCTTAGAACAAGATCACTTTCAAAATGTGTGATTTCCCATGGACAGGAGCTCACCAGTTTTATCCCTGGCAGATGAGGTTTCCTATCTTCCCCTTGCTTACATTTCTTTGGAGATTGCAGGAGTCATGTTTCCTGTGATTCACCAAAAAAAATTTCAAGGCACAAAGGGTTGCTCTGTTCAGACAGAATAGTCAACTTAAATCACATTTTCATAAAAGTTTCTGCCCACTTTTTATGACTTATGTAAATGAAAAGTATGCATTGTACACAGCCTTAAGGTATTCACAATAAGGTTTTATACATCAAGATGAAACATTTCTGTGTTTAATTAAAAATTCAGTTTACATTTACTGTGTAGAAAACTTATGTGCAAAGTGCAAAAATGCTTTATTCTGGAGTCAGTTGTCTATTCATAAAAAAAAAAAGGTGCTTGGAAAAGTTGAAAAGTTTAGCAAAAATATTGATTAGTGTAATATGAAAAAGATGTCTGAAAACAAAACTATTTTAAGAGTAAGAGAAATAAGACATAGTAGAGTCTTTTCTATATCCGCAGGTATTGCATCACATTGCAATTTTTCATTCACATTAGAACTTTGTGGGTTCTTCTGGGGTTGATTTTTTTCTACTGTGGCTACAAGGTGAAGTGGATTAGGGCAACAATCTAGAATTACACTGTAAGTATGACATGCAATGCAGGATAAACATGATCAAACACAGCATTAGAAAAAATACCTGAGTAATAAATAGCACTGTGGCACCTCATAGGATGCCTTTAACAACATGCAATATGTGAGCTACTGATAACCATAGAATGCATTGCTGAGGATTTATTTCACCCTAAGGAGGTGAGCAAGCCAGAAAATTTTGTTTTAGAAGCTTGAAGGACATCTTATTTCTAGACACTATGCTGGATATTCCTTGAACTATAAAATGTAAAAAGAAATTTTTTTTTTTTTGATAATCAAAATAGCATCCAATTAAAAGGGATTCTCAATAAGGAATATATTTTAAAGTTATGACAAGTATTAACTAATTCAACCCTATATCAGAATACGAGTAATGAAACTGTACTTTCACTGTTGATTTGAAAACGTTAATCCTCATTTAAAACATACGTTTTCAGTTAAGGCTTTCCACTTTGAAGTGACAAGAAAAAAATTATTTAAAAAAAAAATCATGTTCATTAAGTGATGATCTATTGCTAAACACTAGGTCATAGAAGTATTTTTATATCCCTTAATGACTTTTAAATCCCTACCGGACCTGACCCCAAGTTCTAACAAAGAGAGCTTTTTTTTTTTTTTCCTTCAATAAAGCAATTGCTTAATAATAAATAACTAATAGTTCCCCGGCAGTTTTTTGCGAGAATGTACCTATAGTTAAAAATTTTACTCTATTGTTTGTTTATGTTTTGGGGGGTTTATTTTAAATTTACAAGGCTTTAAGGACAAGAGAGTTACACAGCATAGATAGGTTTGGGGATTCATCTAATGAAGTATCAGCACCTGCTTCTCCTATTCCTATAGCTTTTACTCTCCTACCCAGGTAAGCCTTGGTCTTTTATCTTATTTTGTTGTCAAAAATCCAAAGGGATCTCTGGAGCATTTTAAAATCTTTGTTCTCATATGAGATATTAAGCAATACACACAGAAAACAGAGAATAGAGTCACGATGTAATTATTAATTTTGTAGCATTTCTTCACTTAATAAAAAAACCCATTAGTGCTTTCTAACAGATAATATTTATCATTCACAAATATTAAATGGAAATCTAAAAATAAAATATGCAATATTGGAAAACAGTTCAACTGATGTACAGAGTTGTCTTAACTCTGACAAAAAAGTTAATCAAGCTATTTTTACCTTAATATTTAATATGGCATTTTGATGGCTATAAAATATTTCACATAGTGCTTTGCCATTGCCATTGGTTTAAAAAGAGTTTGGCTTAATTCCAGTTCTATTGTGCTATATTTGCTGTTTCTATGGAAGTGACAGAATATTAATATGGCAGAAAAGGACTGAAACTACTTATGAAATGTCTGAAGCCTGACACAAATATTTAAGGGTTATAAAAATTTAAAAAAACATGTGAAATGAAACGCATTAAGAACAACTGTCTTCTTTCACTTGTGAGACAGACTGTGAAAGAAAAGGGATTTTTTTTTATCAACAGCATTAGAATTAATACTGTAAACACGGGCTTCAATCAGCTTTATCCATTTTTCATTTTGATTATAAATCAGTTCTATCTTAAAGTGAATTAGAAAGAATCTGACAGTGAAAACAGAATTTGCCATCACCAGTAAAATTATTCCATAGGTTGCTGAAGCTTTTAGTCCTCTGTCGTTTATTTCAACAAAATCCAGGTTTGGTTTCCAAATATTTATAAAGAACAAGACAGATTTCTCATTTCATGGCCAACTGAATATTTGCACAAAATGTGAAATTTTGAAATCAAGAGAAATGCTCCTGAGATTTTGTTAGGAAATACAAGGGGCAACTGGGCGTAAGAATTATTTACCTATATAGAGATGTAGGGTGAAATACTGTGGTCCCTTTTCTGTAGTTTGTGAATTGTACACTGCTTTCAAGCTTCTTGTATTGATCACCACTGGAATGTTTAAAAGTTACTGGCACTGACTACTGGGACTAATGTGGAAAGCTATAGATTATTTCTTGCTCAGTACTCTTGTCCATATGAAAAAGAAGTTGTTCGGCTGCAGTTCATCTCATTTAGGTGTTTAAAAGCTGTCAGTAGGATTCACAGCAAACCGGCTAAAAATAAAGTAAAGTAAATATTTATCAACTTGAGAGATGCATTACCCTCACTGTATCTGTCTGTGTATGTCCAAATGCAAAAGAATTTTTGGATATACAGCCCTTATACATACATCCAAATTTAGCCATTTTATACTTGAACCAGTTTCCACTACAGATGTCCAAGATTTTTTGGGTCATCCTCTGTTCTCATCGGAGTTATTTAAATGAAAAGGCACAATGTATGCTACATTTGGTACTCAAACAAAAAGTGATCTGTAGCTTCTGTTTGGCAGGCTATATGCTACACACTGTTCAACCCTGCTTATTCTGGACAGTTCATGGTGCCTATGGCCTGTAACATAATTACTGTTTTCATTTTTTTCAGTTCCAAGTGCTTAAAATAATAAAAGGCCCTCAAGAAAAAACAAACAAAAAACAAACAAAAAAAACACACCAAAAAAACAAGATGTAGAAAAAGCCAAACACCAACCAAAAAACCAGAATGATTTTTTTAAAAGTGTGAAGGTGAGGGAAAGAGTTACACATACTGGCTCAAGGCATGAAAACTGGATATTTGAGGGAGGAAGATGTAATGGGATAATGATAGAAGCACATAGGGGACGTAGCAACCTAAACATTCAAATACTACCACAAAGCAAAATTGGGTAGAAAAAAAATACCTCAAAAAAAACAACAAAACAAAAAGCCCCCCAAAACCCCAGTGGTGTTTCTATATTCTAGACCACTGCTGAATGTATTTTACTACACTTTAAGGTTTATGTGCACCAAAATATCAATTTTCATATCTTCCCTAAAAGTTTGTTGTCTGGAGTATATGGTCAGTTCTCTTCCGTAATAAAAGTTAAGTTAACCCAAGTCGTCACACTACATTCTTTGTAGCATTTTAAGAAAAATGTTCAGCACTGACTCATTCTCAATTGTTAAAAAAAAAAAGTTTCAGTCATCAAATTTATACCATCTCTTGTCATACTCAGGCTTTTCTTAAAACCTTTTGTTCTATTAAAGACTAGATAAAACCTGAAGGTTATGTTCTTACCCAGCTTGCAGAACCCACTTTGCTCAGAGTTCAAGGTGATAATTCTACTTATGTTTCATAGAATCATAGAGTGGCTAGGGTTGGAAGATCATCTGGTTCCACCCTTCTGTTGTGGGTAGAGATCCCTTCCACTACAGCAGGTTGCTCAGAGACCCATCCAGCCTGGGCTTAAACATTGCCTGGGATGGGGCATCCACATTCTCTAGGCAACCTGTTCCAGTGCCTCACCATACTCACAGCAAAGAATTTCTTCCTGATATCTAATCTAAACCTACTCTCAGTTTGAAGCCATTCCACCTTGCCCTGTCACTACATGCTCTTATAAATACACTCTCTCCCTTTTTCTTGTAGGCTCCCTTCAGGTACTGGAAGGTCACAATTAGATCCCCCCAAATCTGCCTCTTCTCTAGACTGAACAATCCCAATTCTCTCAGCCTTTCCTCATAGCAGAGGTGCTCCACCCCTCTAATCATCTTGCTGGTCATCCTCTGGACTAACCCCAACACGTCAGTGTCCTTCCTGTGCTGGGGAGACAGAGCTGGATGAAGCACTCCAGGTGTGGTCTCATAAGAGCAGAGCAGAGGGGCGTAATCCCCTCCCTCGCCCTGCTGGCAACGCTGCTTTTGATACAGTCCAGGATACATTTGGGTTTCTGGGCTGCAAGTGCACATTGCTGGGTCATGTCCAGCCTCTCATCCACCAGCACCCCCAAGTCCTTCTTGGCAGGGCTGTTCTTGGTCCGTTCACGCCCCAGGTATTGACCCAGGTGCAACCAGGTGTTTGATATATTATCTTATCTTTAGGAACTGTAAGTGTTCCAGTATAACTTTTGAGATGGGACTATAATGTGTTTCTACTGTATGAAAATGCAAGGAGGGAATCAAGATTGCCAAAGAAAAGTATGGAATTCCTACTCTGTCTCTTAAGATCTAATTATTTTAGCAGACAATAAGAGAGAAAGGAAAGAGAAAAATAAAGAAAACTTCAGATGTACAGTGAAGTCCTATACATCTGGGGAAACATACAAGCTATTGCTTGAAGGCTTAATTGGTCTTTACCAGAGTTCACAAACAGGACAGGCATTGTACAGTTTTTCTGTTTTTGGCCTGAGGGACTTAACATTTCTTTTTCCATTGCACCTCTACTTAACAGCAAAAATAATAGAGACTTAAAACCAGCCTCTAGAAATCATTTGGTATATCAGAACAGATCAGGATGACATATTCTTTCCTTTGATGCACATTTGCCAGTATTGTTATCAAGATCTACCATCACACAGAGAAACTTCTTTGTTTCTATTTAATTATTGGAGAATCCTGCCAGGAAAAATAACTATGCCAAGATTTATCAATTTATACTTCTGAAAGAGTTGTTATCCAGGACACATTCCAACAAACCAAAAAATACACATAGCTGAAAAAAGAAAAGAAGGTCCTAAGTGAGCATGTGAAAACAAGGCTCTTTATTTATGACACAAGAATTTTCAAAATTGATTAATGTATTTTCATTTTAAAACATGAATGTGTGAGGTTTTGCTAGGACTTTTTCTGGGTTTATTTCTTTATTAATTAGAATATTTATTGTAGCTATAATTATTGTAGCTATAGAAAATTACATACAATCATTTTGTTCCATGGAATTTTTTTTGTCCCACTTCCCAGTCTTTCTGTGACTTCATGCAGAGAAATAAGCGTTTACTTTTAGCATTTTGTGTCTTTTTGTTTTTGTACAGCACACAACATTTCTATAAGGATAAGTTATGGCTATCCATAATAAAGTCCAAGATATTTATTTTTCACTAAAAATTTCCAATATAGCAATTGGTATACTAGATTCTGCTGCACTACTCTCAGGAAGAAAAAACAAATAAAAAGAAAAAGTTTGTGAAGCTGTAATAGAAAATTATGTATTTAATAAAATACATGATTTTCAAATAATTGTAATGACATTTAAATATATGATTTAAATTTGGATTTTGTTACCTTTTGGCACATTTTACCTTTAGCAAAAAATAACAGTTTTGATTTCCATTCAATGTTAATGGTAATGTCTACAGTTAAGAAAGACTACATTAAGCAAAAAATATACTCACACTCAGTAATGAAAAAACTGAGTTTCAGTTTCTGAAAATATCTTTAAAAAGAACTTCTGTGGATTTTTACTTGTTTACCATTTTTGAATATTTATTTTTCTTCTCAGGTGGAAAAACCTAAATTGGCATAATCCTGCCAATTATGTCCAATGATTCATAATACAGTTGTTTATCTCTTGCATAGTATTTTTTGTCTCCACTTTAAGAGGGTTATATTGACCTTTAATTGTCATCTGTGACAGTGAAATTAATTCTGAATCAGTTGTTTGCGGCCTTCTAAAACCTCAGTATGTATATGTGCTCTGTAATTTTGAACTTTGACACAAGTTTCAAGCACTAACACCAGGCTTCTTCAATCAAATCAATATGGACCATATGGGGTAGCATCTACCTGGGTAGATTTTACTGAAAATAGTCATATGGTGACAAAAAAACCCCACAAAATGTTGACAGAATAATTCTATAAATAAGTAAAAAGGACATTTTACAGATGGGTAAAAATCCCAGCGTTCCAATAGAATATATTCCAGTAGAATACATGACAAATGTCTCTACTTAAACATATTTGCAATAAGTAACAACAGTGGTGTTTTTTTTCTTTTTTTTAAAAAAACAGGCAGCCAGGCCTAAGGTTTTTTGAATGGCATTATTACGGGCAAGCTCTTGAGGGTTTTGAAAAGGCCTAAAAGGTTTTTTTACAAAGAAGCTTTTCTCTGGGCAAGAGAGCTTGAGAAAACAAGCTGTGTCAGCAGAACTTGAAAGATAATAGTCAGCTATGTCATTTCAAAAACCCATCAATTTAAAATACAAGGAAAGAAGAAGCCTTGCAAAACAAACCCTTTTCATGTGCTCATTTCTGTATAAAAAGTTACGGTTTAGGTTCCTCTTTCTTTTTTTTTTTTCTCTACATACATGGGAAATCTTTGTGAATGGATGTATTCTTGAATTAACTCTTACAACTATAGATTCATTAACTATCATCAGCTTTCTGCAAAGAGGAATTAGATATAAGCACAGCATGAGATTTCAGATGTAAATATACAATTATACATAAACATGCCCATACTTCAGTCACACCTTTAAAGCTGTCAGTGACAGTACATGGAATGGGTGAACCACATGAAGTGCTTTTACTTAATATCACTGCTCACCTAATTGATTGACTACTCATGTTAAGGTCTCTGATGCTGTTTTTATTTTCAGCTCCACCTTTGCCCCTGTTCCCTCTGGGGAAATACCTGCATTTAACAATCTACAGTGCTTACTTTGTTTTCCATAAGACCTTCTTCTAAAATTTTAATTTTCTTAAAGATATTTCTATCTTTAACACTGCAGTGTTAAAGATACACTCCAAAAGCTACAGTCAGAACTGTCAGCTTTTTAAAGTTAGGTCTTGCATTTTAACATATGTTTATTTGTTTGTTTTATTTAAATGAGCTTATCTCTGTAAAGTTACTACAAGGTCTCACTTCAACCCTGTCTTAGGTGACATTAGTGCACTGCAGAAAGGGACTGCACCAGCTGCAATCTTAGGGGCAAGGCAGTCGTGAGTGTCAGAGTCTGAATATGAACTGAGAAACTAGGACTTTCACTTCTTGGCCCAGTATCCTGATATATTACTCAGAAGAGCAATTTCATGATCACTTAAGAGCAAACTTTTCTGCTGTTTCTTGATCATGACAAAACACTTGAGGAACTTAAGCAAGACCTTTGAACAGGAACCCAAATAACCCACTGGCTATACCTCCTATCACAGATACAGGTATAAATCCTCCATATCTGTTTTTGTCACCAACCTAACAACAGCCATCTTAAAAGTTCTGTATGTAGTTTAGGTTTATCCATAGTAAGCAGCTTCAGTGACTTTATCAAATGAAAATGAAACAGAATTAAATCCTGTGGAACAATTCTCAGTGACCTCACTAGGGTTGAGATGTGAGTCCTAAAGGTGACATGTAGTAAACTGTAAATCCTCTTTAAACTTCTCTCTGGCAGCATCAGGAGTGTTACATATGCAGTGCATGTGATGCACATGCAAATGGAATGTGAGAACATGTGCTGCCCTTTCTCAGTACTCTTTTCCCTATGAGGCTCTGTCTGTCTTTCAGAGAAAAAAAATAATCTGGGCTACAACTACCAATCTAAGTGAGGAAGTCAAAAGCTATAATACTAAATAGTCAATTTATTGTTTATCCTGTGTCAAGAAAATAGAAAGGAAAAAGAGAGGGAAGAAAAGGAAAGGGGAAATACCTACTCCTCTGAGGAAAAGTCTTGCCTGAGGAATGATTCCTGTTTCTGATGCTAGAAGTTTTCCTAGATTTGACAGAGATAACTATTGTATTGTTTTTAATCTTTTTCTTTCTCTCTTTTCTCTTTTTTATTTTTACTTTGCCTTTGCCTTTTCTAACAAGCACTATAATTCCAACGGGCATTATCCAGTGTGTCATCACACACAAACTTATGCAGGTGCTGCTTGGGACTGGATTGAAGCCAGGCAGGTTGAGAATACAGGAGTGACCTGCTGCACCATGCAAAACACTGTCTGCAAGTGTCTTTATGGCTCCTTCTTGCCTCTTGCCTCTGTGAGATGAGGCCCTTAGTGGCATTCTTCCTTTAAAATTATCTATTCAATAGTCTGAGCAGAATGTTCTGGAAATTAATAATCTGCGGATAAAGTAGGCCCAAGTGGTAACACACTGTTATCATGGGCATTCAAATTACTGTGAGAAAACAGTCTCATTTTGTTCTTCTGTCTTAAAGGGTGCAGAGATGAAATAATCCATGAACCGATCTACTGGGACAGGTTACCAAGAGGTCTATTATAGCTATCTTTCTATCTTTCAGTCTTTGATTCCTCTTCTGTCTATGAGTCCATATAATTCTGAGTCTCAGTCAACATTACTGTCTTTGAAATGCTCTAATTCAAACATAAAATCCTTGGACTGTTATAAGAATCAATGGATGAAACTATGTGACCTCCAGAGCCAAAAAGATCATTACAATGGTTCCTCCTGGCCACAGAAATCTGATAAACTCAAAATAGCCTGAAGTATCTTTAGGTATGAAGTGAAGCCTGGGTTAAGGAACTTTAGCTCAATTCCTGAGCTCTGGGACTCTTGCCTAAAAAACTCAAATAAAGGTTAGAGAAGAACCATCAGTCTGTTGTGACTCTGAACATACAGACCCCTAGTTCTGGATGAAATTACCAGCCACAGGAGCATACCACAGTCATGGGAATACACAAATGAGCTTTAAGTTTCCTTCATTTACTTCTTCTTCTGGCTTATGCTGTGTTCATCTTGGCTATAAATTTACAGGATTAATTCACTATGTGGAAACAACTGATATCAGAATTATGAGCTAATACTGGATCCCTTTGCAGTTTTTACAGTACTGTTGACATAAATTATCAATATCACATTAAAAATAGATTCGATTTTTTCTTTTCTGAAATATTTAATAAACCATTGTTTCAGTTATGAATTCTATAAAAACAGGCAAGAAATCTGTGTGGCCAAAAATACTACAGAAATATGAGAGACTGAACATGCACTTTGCAAAATGGATTGTTAATGTTATTTCAGTACACTGCAAAATCTTTGTATATTTTCCCCTCCTTTTCACATTCAGAAAGCTTACACCCATACCTATGTCTTGCATGGATAAAGTCACTATGAAACCAGTAAGAACTAGACATATGCCAAATGGAGTTTGTTTTTACTTCAGTTATTCCCTTAGATACCTACTTATCTTTTCTAGGGATTTTACCCTTCCACAGGAATTCCTAGTAGAACACGATGATTTTGACCCCACTTCAGGAAGTTCTATCCTAGACTTTATTGCACTGTCTTATTGAGTTTCAGGCTTCATGAGAGTTTTGTTTGGCACGCATTGTTGTGTCAATATGTGAATGTATTCAAAATGAGGTATCTACTGATTATTGTATAAGTTCACATGCTTCTATGCTTTCATATGCTAAAGGGTATGTTTTTATACATACTTGATTTTATTATTCCCTGATGGAAATATTAAAACAGTTTATTATTTGTTAGGAATCCAGGTTTTTCATGGTGTCTGGTTTAAAATCAGTGAGGAGGAGATGGGAAATATAACTCAGCCTATCTGACATCAGGACATGGTAAGAACATATAGTGTGACAAAAAATTTTCCTCAACTGTCCAAAGGTATCTGCTCTCAGAATTTGCTCACTTGAGAAGAATAAGAAGTGCAAAACTTTTATCCCTCCCACGTCCCCCTCCAAAAGAAGGGAACAAAATCACATTGATCCTGGTAAGGGTACCCTCCCTATTCGAGTTCCACTTGTAGTATGCTGGATGAGCTATTATTTGTTCTCTATGACATGTGAAGTTGGAGTCACCTTTTTTTGATTATGTGGATATTTATATCTTTTAGAAGAAAAAGTGTTCCATTCATACGACAATAGTTTATTGTTATATGTTCAGCACGCAAATCTGCTTCTCTTAATAATCAGAACCAGCTGGCATGAGTACAACAATGATGGCAATGGGTCATGCATGCCTGAATTAGATGCAATGCAAGCCAAGAAAGGCGAACTCTTTAACTCTGTCTCACTTTTTCATGACTGATATCTTCTGCAAGGAAAGATTGCGCAATCTTGTATCCTTGAAATTCTGCACTGACATATAACAGATGCTGAAACAAAATATCCCATTGTACACTTTTTAGGAAACTGTATTTCATACCATCATCAATTGCGGTGGTGAATAGAGGGTTTTATATTGGTACAGCAGATAGAGCACTGGGAAAGAAAAACTGATTTTAACAGATTCAACTGAATGCATTTGGATAGGAACACATTTTATGGAGCAGAAATCCATGCCCTTCCCACTATATAAATGCTTGACAACTATACTACATAAGATACAGCAAAAACAATTAATATTTACAGATAACAAACCGATCTTTCTGAAGCAATTTTCATGGTTTTCAATGTCTCCGTCTATAAAACGTAAAAGTACAAAATTTCTAAAAATTAAGAATCTCATAATATCTCCCTTAAAGAATGGTATTGTTGAAGGTCTTTGTAAATCACCATTTATATTACACTTTATTCTTTTTCCATGCTAGTAAATTTTAGTGGATACATTGCCTCAAATTTCATAGCATAGGTAGGTAAGGAGACTATTTTTTTTTTTCATACCTTTGGATGGATAAGTGATTTGCCAAAAGTCTCAGAGAAAAAAGTAGTACCAGAGGCACTGTCAAATCTTTGGATCCTACTCTTGAATTCTGTGCATTTAAATGTGATGACAGTATCCAGGGGCAAAAGTTAAAATTATGGCAATCCTTAGTATCAATTTTACTAAAACTATTGATTTACTTCCTAAAGAGTAAAGCATTCACCAACACTGTTTATCTCCTGTTCATCTAAATTTGACCTTCTGATTTGCTTAAATTTACTAGTTTCACAGGTGTATATGGCCTTCCAAAGCTTACCCCTTCTCCAGTATTATAAGCAGTACATTGTATATTGGACACTTCTGCATCTCCTCTGAGTGTAAGCTGATAGCCATTAAGGTGGCAAAGCATGTTTGAAATCCCCCAATTTCCCAGCAGGAAATCTTAATTTTGTAAACTGAGTAATCTGCATTCAAGGCCAAGAACTAGTTCCAAGAGACACATTTACCAATTGCTTAACTAGGTATTGGGCCAAACCACAATGACATACTTGCATAAAATATCCTTTGCCGTTGTAGATAAATGTGATGTCATATGGTGGCTTTAGAATTTATAATCATTATTTGTGTTTATTCCTAAAATCTTGAAATCAAATATGCTATGCAAAGCCTATGGCCTATTATGAGAGTATGTCCGTCACTTAAAATGTTAAGAAAACACTAAAGCCACTTTGTGTAACAGAGATGGTGAACATGTAGAAAATGATAACAGTGGAAGAGGTCAGAAGAATGCACTGAACACCTCAAATCAGATTAATTTTGTTTAATCTTAAATCTTCTAAAGCTTCCTGAATTTAGGTGTATTTCAGAGTGCTGAAAAACAAATTTCACAGTTTCAGGTAGGTCTGGAAAATCTAAGTACTTTGACTGTCAAAGATTTTTGAAAAATAGATATCAACTTCATCACTATAAACGGTGAGGAAATTCAATTCCATGTTGTCTTTCTTCCTAGCAGCAAACTAGAGAGTATATCTCAAATCTTTGCTGGAGCCAAAACAGATCCTATTACATTCTGCCTCAATGGAAGTTATTTTCAGATTTGAGATTTAGATAATTTAGAGAGCATTGATTTCACACAATAATTCCTATGTTTATAGCTTCAAATGTTGCCTAAACTATTGCTTCCCCTTTAATTGTTGTTAATTTGTCATTTTTATATAACTTCTTACTTCATAAATAGTCTCATTGGCTTTAGCTGAGAGTTCACTATGGAATAAATTCCCTGGAGTGATATAAACTGAAATCAAACATTAAAAAGACATTTCTTTTAAGAAATACAAGAAGAGTCTTTTTTTAATGGCAGTTACAGAAGGTGCAGGCTTGTCACAAATGATTAAAGTCTTGATAACCCTGTCCTGAAGTAGGGTGAATGAACCTCTTTAAGTATATTCCACACCTAGTCTATGCATTCCATGAACAAAAATAAAATGAGAAATTATGATTTTGATTTCATTTTGAATACTTTTATTTTTGTTGATTATAATAGATTATAAAATATAAGTTTAAATATCAAAATGCATGTTCCCCAAACCAGTCAGGTTTATTCTTTAAAAATGCTTATAGGAGAAAAGGGGAACTTTATATTCCCCTCTTAATTATACTCAGGTGTAGAAATGCTTCTTTAATGAAAGTTGAGGTCAGGTTTTTAGTAATGCCTTGTGAGTGGAAGACAGATCCTACTAAAGATTTATACATTACATAGGGTATTTTTTATTGCCTGATGGCAAATATGTGAATATGCTGAGGCACTCTGCATTAGTGGAAACTTTCTGTGTGGGTTTTAAATTAATAGTTAAGAGCTCTCCTTTGGCCTGCTTTTCCTTGCTTTCCTTGCATTGAGTTAATATCACACTGGTCTTAATCCCTTTTAAATTACATTTCTGATTATAGAACAGAATTGCACACAGTTCTTCTACTGTACTATTAATACGTAATCTGTGAGCTTATTTCCAAGGCCAGATCTTGGTAACTAGTGCCCTTAACAACTCTATATAATAAAATCAATTTTAGAAATTTTTTTGTGTCTTTATCTTCTGTTCTATTTTCTCTTATTTTAGTCTGTTAGAAGTCTAAAATTATAAAAATAGCTTAAAACCAAACACTACCACACTTAACAAAAAAAATTCTTTATATCCTATCATTACTGATTTCTGTGGTGAACCACCATAAGTAACTAATAGAGCATCAAAATAAAATATACGTGAAATTCATACAGAATTTTGATCAAAAACAGAGGGCAGAGCATGACTGCATGTTATTTTTTCCTTCTTTCTGCATTTTGGAGAGAATACAGAACATTCTTTCTTGAAGTGCCACAACTTTCAAATGTAGTAATTTTAGTAACTGGCTAGGAACCCAATGGACCTCATCCCAAGAGACACTAAAAAGCTACATTATGCCTACTTAATATTTTCTTTTGCTTTTGTCATTGTAGCAGTTGGGCATCTCTGATTGTTAATGGTAATTGACACTCCTCAGAATCTCAAATATTAGTGATTTTATGAGTGATATCTACTAGTTCTTTGGTATATCTTTTGCTTGACTAATGAAATGCTATGCCAGAGGGTTTATAAATCCTTAAACATAAATCTGAACAGGCAAGGCAACTGTGTAATGGTATGTTCTGCTTCCTGTAAACCTCTAACATAGTAGGAATAGAAAAGTGCTGCTTTGTGAGTCAGGAGCAATAACCATAATTCAAAGTTTCTGATAAGTTATCATTTGAAGATGAGTTTATGACATGGAAATCATGTTCCTTTGTGCTTCTGGAACATCCTGTTGTGAATCATCATTATTGCTTAAAATTAACAATTAAACATCGCCTCATACGGAGCTCAGAAGGAAAGAAACAATGTTAGGTGTAGGTTTGGATCCAAAAAACACTTCTGGCTTCAGTAGGACAACAAAGTAGTTTGCAAACAGATTAAACAAAAATTCTCAATTTCATTAACAGTTTTTAAAAATAGTATTAAAAACCACAATCAAACAAGCTTTAGAATTTTTGAGCATAACCTTTCTGTATAGAAACAAAAGAACAATTAGGAGAGAAAAAGGCTTACATGAAGACCAAAGAGCATGTGACAGAGATGAGGGAAAGCTGTTCAGAAAGAAACATCTGTTCCAATTTCTTGTTTTTTTAATTAATTCGCATTTACTTAGCTCTACTTCTCTAACAAGCCTTTTTCCCCAAATTGGCTCTTTCCAGCTGAGAGGACAATCGCCCTAAATATTCCTAGAACTATATTCATTGCCCTCCTTGAAGTCATCTTTCTAAGGCTCAAGTGTTCAGTAATCCCTGCATACAACAAGGGGGAGATGGTACATTTAATTGCTGCTCTCCCTTCTGATAAAAAAAATTGTGTGAAAGTTGCTATATTTATTGTTCTGGATCTCTTACCTCCAGGAAAAAATTGTCTTTTTAGATAAAAGACAATTTGCTATAGTCAAATTAGGTCTCTCAAGGAAGCACTACTGGGCTGTGGGATCTGACCTTGCTGTAGCAACTGCTTGATACTATGACATAAACTGTAAGAATAGTAATGAAAAAAAATCAACTGCAGAATGGAATGAACCATATGAGATATTGATCTTTCACAGCAGCAAAAAATTGAAGTATACCATGGAGTTTTATGCCTCAATGGGCTTATTGGTATGCAAAATATTTTTGCAGTCACAAATCACTGTAGAACTGTCTTGAACTTGTTCCCCTCTGCTGGCATGCAAGTCGGACCTTTGTGGCACATAAAGAACTGATGTGACAGAACCATACCCAGAGCTGCTGTCATGGAAAAAGTGAATGCCTAGGAAATTGGCTTGAAGTTAAGGAAATGAAACAAGGATAAAATGCAGATTTCACCTTAAGTGAAATGTTTCTTATAGTCTATAATAACTTGTTCTGGTACCAGTTCTTGTAAAATTTCATTTCAACACAATATACAATTACAAATATTAATAATTTCCTTCAACAGATACTAGTTACTTAAAAAAAAAAGCTCTGATTTTTATTCCAAAAATAATTGGAGGATATGTCAGAAAATATATAAAAAATATTAATACCTGTGTCATTTACTCCATGAGCCTTAAGAATCAGAATTCAAAAATCAAATTTATGATGATCAAACTAGAATAACCTTTTGCACATATATCCATTTAGAGCCAAATGAAATAGACAGTACTGCATTACTGTTGTAATTTTTATTACCTTTTGGCACGATGACAACACGTAGAGCATGCGGAGGTATGAAGATTAATATACTGGATTCTTTTCACTGTGACAATGGTTTCAAGATACAATTTATCTGGTTCAGCTTTACAGCTGGAAATGTCAGAGCCAGATTTTTACAATGTATGGTACCAAATGTGGTCCCCATGAAGAGCTACCTTTCCTCTTATAACAAAATCTAGATTTGAATTTCAACACTAATGGGATGTTTCTGATTGCAACTAGTCATCATTAATGTCTACCTATGAACTAGTCACTCTGCTATGAGTAGGCTTTTCTGTCTTTTGTTAAAATTAATCCGTTATTCCTTTCCTTATTTAAGTCATTACTGAAGACTTCCTTTCTCCAACCCCTTTATGTAATCTGGGTGAGCAGTATTACACAGTTTCCAGTGGAATAAAATCACGTCTGCAAGGTGATGTAGATACAGAGCAGGAAGGTGACATTTTTTAATGAAGAATATGTCTTCTTATGATGGTTAGAGTGATAGTGAAAGAAATTAAGAAATACAGCTGAAGACAATAAAAAGATAAATACATCTGAATGAAAGATATGGAGCTGGGAAGCAGCCTACTGGAAATATGTACAGGGATCACGGTGGACAAAGATATATTAATTATTTTTTTTTAAATTATAAGGTTTAAAGGCAAAAGAATCTTGATAGAGAAAAATAGATCCAAAAGTAGGGGATGAGGCAGACTTGGCTGCAGAAAAACATCTTTTCTGTCTCTGAGAAAGCTGATTTCAAAAGAGAAGACACTGAAAGTTCTAGAGCAATCAGGAATGAACAAGGGTTTCTAAGAAGGTCAGAGGAATCACAGTGGGAAGTGAAAGGAGATAAATAAGAGCAGAGTTCCAAACTCTCAGTTGTAGTCTGACAAAGAAAAAATGAGGAAGTTATCTTTTTCTGGCATCAAATCTTCCATAACAGCCCTGTGGAAGAGAAACCAAATATTTAGTTTCAATTTTTTTCGTGCTTATATTATTATCCATTGATTCTGTTGGGACACATCTGAGGGGGAAAACTGTTTATTAACCTGTAATGTGTCATCAAGTATGTAGTCATCTCTGCTTAGCCTACCTAGGCTTCTTTTCCAACTCAGTGATACCTTGCATATCACATGACTCTAGGGCTCTTTGAAAGTGGCCTTGATGTTTTCCAGCACAAGGAGAAGGGAAGATGAAATCCAAATTCAGGTTGCATTCACTCTCTAGGTAGGTAGCTGAATTACAGCTGTTATGTGGTTGTGTGTAATTGACTGTGTCAGGCAGCCCACCTTATTTTATCCTACTTTTTTCTAGCCCAGACACATCATGGATTGAATTTTTTCAATAATCTGCAGATAATTTTTTACTGAGGAGTCTGGTTCTGAAGTTAGACTGGGCACTAAAGAGTTTTCTTTATTCCACATAAACTGACAACTCTCTTGCCTGTGTCCTTGACAAGTTTTGCATATGTGAGACACAGGATTATTATACTAACTATTGATTTAGACCAACTCAAGTGTGTGTGTGGGTAGTAGAAGGGACAGGTCGAATTTCATGAAGGTGAAATGGTATTCCATACCTACCTCAGCCCCCTGAAACCTCCTTGGGCAAACTGGATAGGCTGGATTTTGCTAGGTTGTATGGGTTAGCATGTGCTGAGTCATTGCTTTGTGAAATGCTTTATTTTGGTTGAATGTTTCCCCTTAAAGTTTTGTCAAGTTCCCTTATTTTCTAAAGTTTGCCATTAAAGTGAGTGTGTTGTTTGACCTCCTGTGAAACATGTGCATCATCTTCTGCACCCTCTCAAGGTATAAAAGAACTGAAGGCCCTTTTAATAAATTCAGCAGGCAGATTTTTGGAGCCTTGTATATTTTAACATAAAACCCCTTCATTGAGATCATACCTCAAACCTGGGGTCTTACAGCATAGCTTACTTACTGCTTAATAGCACTAAATGCTATAAACTGAATCAGAGGAATGACCACCATTGAGCACTCCTGAAACAGCTCTGAAGGGGCTTTTACTTTATTAGATGGAGGAAAATAAAGAAATATGCAATTGATTTTGCAATTTACTGAAGAGAAAAAGAAAATTAAGAAAGGATTAAGAGACATAATGTATAGAATAATCTTCTGCAAGCCTCAGAGAGATCAAAACTCCCTCAGGATTTCATAGAGGAAAAGAATGACCACTGAGTGCAATGTATGCATAGAAGTGGGCTATGACAGAGCTCTACCCCCATAAACTAACACAAGGATTGACTATAAATACTACAGGTTTCCGTTAGCAAGGGTGGAGATTTTACTTCCAAAAGAACAGTGATTTTGCCTAAAACCATGAAATTCCTTTGGAAAAGAGCTTTCTTTTGGTGGTGCCTGCAATCCTCTCCTTTCCAAAAACCTTTAACTTAAAATCCTTATTTTATTCCCTTCTCCAGTGTAATCCCAGCCCTCACAGGCAACCAATCACCACTGAGCCATTTCTTAACTATTTTCATCTGATTTACTGTTTTACTAGTGTTGCTGATAGTGGACTAGTTTGTTCCTCTTTGCTTAAAAGTTTCCATTTACTTCAATCCATTTCATTCAAGATTTGCAAGCCTGGGCCAACTAAAAAGGACTTTTGCATTATTTAATTATTCAAACAACTTTGCTCACCAGGGACTCTCTAAACTCTATTTTAGATAAATGCCTCTTTCCTTTCTTTAAAAATAAAATCATAAACGTTGGGTGTCCATTTACCTGTGAATATTTACATGCTCATTAATTCCACCTTCCCCCCAACCTTTTTGTCCCCCCATTTTGACGTAGTTTACATCTGCACATTCTCAAGCAAGTGGGGACAGCAGGGAAATGATTCCATTTCTCATACTCTTGACTAAACTGTACATGTTCAGCTGTTTTTCACATTTAAAGTCTGGAACACTCTCTGCTTTCAAACACATGTATTTGACTGAACTTCCATCAACCTCAGTAGTGCAAATGCACTGTAATTGTGCAGACACAAGAAAGCTGTTAGTTGTCAATGGACACCTTGATGTATCCAAGTTTCATAAATAACCCAAACTATTCTACAAGAAAGAAGATTGAAAGACTATTTTTATAGAGAAATAAGGTGGTGGAGGAGGGAGTCTTTTAAAATAAGGCAGAACACATTTTTGCTGTTGTTGAATGGAAGAAAATAGTTTAGGCTAAAAGGCATTTTTCAAGCATACTCCATCATAACTTTTGACAGGGAACAACCACAACTACAAATTACATAATTCCTTTGAACTGAATTACTTGGGGTCAGAAGCAATGAAATCTTGTTCTAAGAACATTTTATCTCCTGAATTTAGGCTTAAATAATTCAGGTTGCTTTCTGTATTTTTTCCTTCATCCTCTCCCTTATATTAAGGGTCTTCTGTGCCTTTCAGCTCCAGTGGCACCAGAAAGACTTAAACTCATCCTCTTGGGCAAAGGGATCCATTGAGTTGCTATTTTCTTTTAGGATCAAGGTGTAGGAAGCCGGTCAGAGAGATGGTAAAGGAAAGAATTCCTCATAACTCAATGATTTTAGGTGAGGTAAGGATAAGATTTTACATATTCTATTCCTTCATTTATTTGTCAACATTAAAAAACAGTAAACATATTTTGAAGGTCCATCTTTCATGTCTTTAATTAGACAAAATCTCCCAACAGAATAGAGAAAACTATGATTTTTTTAGTACCTCTTATCTGCCACATAATTCCATATTGACAATCTTTACTATAAGTCACTCTCTGTCCTACCACTTTCTTAGTTATCACATGTAGAATAGTTCCCCAGAAGGAGAAAGTACTGAGGCACTAACCTCCATAATGGTTTATCTTCAATAGAATTGTCCTCCCATTAGACCCTTCCTAATATAGTGGTACACTGCTAATGTGACCTACAAACTAAATTAATTTTATTATCTAAGCCCTGATGTACAGAAACAGGGTTTTTGCTTTGCTCATATTGTCTGCTTTATTTGCTGCAGAAAAGTCTGTAGATCTAACTTACAGACCATTGACTGTTTGTCAGGTAAGCAAGCTAGAAATTCTTAGCATTACTTTTCTTCCCCTGAATACCATTTCATATTTCATGGATAAGCAAACATATTCTTAAGAGCTGCTAGAATACTGCATTTACTGTTTTTTTGCTTGCTGTGGGTTAAGTTATTTTTTTTGGAAAATTACTCCTTAATAAAGTCTGGTTTAATAATTAGATGCTACTACAAACAAGGTAAAGCAGTTTGAAAAATGAAAACTCTTATTTTTGTGCCAAGCAGGGTCATTGACTGAAACTAAAAATAAAGGGGAAAATTCTTGATACTGATATTTGTAAGTATCACACACACTGCACATCAACTTGCAGGAACTGTAGGAACCATGTCAATAGACGGGACACTTTACTTCTATTCACTTTATCATTAAGAACAGACGAAATAACTAAACAACATGTACCTGAGCTGTAAGTATGTAAAAATAAAATAAAAAAAAGTTAATTGCTTTGTGATATTCTGTGGGGAAAAAAAAAAAAAAAAGAAAACAACAAGACTGAAATCATCCACCTTCAAAATTATACTCCATATATCACTCACTCATGGCTCCATATATAATCCAAGAAGTACTACATATTTGCATGCAGGCAACCTATTAATAAAATAAAAATAAATAAAATAAAAAAGGGGGAGATAAAAACAATCCACAACGATGGAAGGGAAGTCAGGATTCTCCCCCTGTCCATTCTTCACCCAACTTTCTAATTTGTACTTCACCATTGTTCTCTTTGGGAACAACTACGCAGCAAAATGCATTACACTTTCACCTTATAGTTGGGTGGAATGATCCACACATGTCTCTCAGATAGGTATTGCTATAGTTAGCCTCCAATAGGCCATTTACAGTTTGTTGGCAGAACTCTACATTGCTGCAGGGTTCCCCTGACTTCGGGTGCTGGACCTTGGGTCAGAGAACCTAATCTTCTCTGTTTCAGTCAGACACTTCTATTTTTTTCTGTAGGTGTTATATAGTTCTCTTTCATGGTTGTGTCTGGCAGAAGGGATTAAAATAATTTCTTTTTCCTCCTTGCCCATTCACACAAAAAATTAAATATGCTTTCAGCCTCACATTTCACTGCTTTTTAGCATGCATAGGTGTGGATGTAATGCTGTCTAATGCTGAAGCTACAGACACCCTTTGCAAGATATGTTGATTTAAGTATCAGTAGGGCTTTTTTTAACCAGAATAGAAACTGAAGATATTGTAAAAATCTACGTTATTTTTTACTTATTGGTACAACACTGTTTCTCCTTTCATGAGTCATGTTCCTTGTTTTGGAAGAACTGTGGATTTTTAGGGTGTTAGCTATCTCTGTGACATTTCATACTGAGTTTTTCCAAAGAAAATCTGAGAAAGAGGGTGCCCTTCCTCCAGCTCTTTCAAATGAACTTTGGATTCTGCAGGCAGAGGAAACCATTACTTTTATTTTTTTTAATCAATCTAAACAATATAAGCATAAGCACTTATACTTAAAAGCCAAGTGTATTACAGAGAAAAAAGAGATGTGCTGATGTGCTTTTTTGAAATATTTAAACCTAACAGGCTCATATTAATGAATCTGGTAGTCTTATCTGAGATTCTGTATTAGAGCATTTGTCTTAGTGTCTAGGTAACTTTAGGCTATGGTCAAAGACCTAAATAAATGAGATTTCACCAGGATGAAATTAGCATAAAGTTAGGAGGAATGTGAAAATTATCTAGTAGATTTAGTACAGAAAATTATGACTGCATGTCAAAGTACATGGCTACTTTTCACTGTTGAAAAAGGTAAGAATCAAACAAGAAAGGAAGGAAGCAATACTACAGTTTTTCCTTCACATAAGAAGGAAGCAATACTACAGTTTTAATTTCAGAAAATCTCAGGTTGGTTGCTTTTTTAAAACATTAATAGTTGCAAGCTATTGCAACTATCAAAATAGTATCTTGGATTTTTTCCTGCTTGAGGGTTTCACCTAAAAGGAAAGGATTTCTGGAGAGCTGAGAACAGGCATTGATTTTGTATTACAATCTGTTATTCAATTATGAGAAATATTGTAACTAAAGATGTTGTTTGCTGAAGGAAGTAATTAAGACAAACTAGAACTTATCATTCAACACTACAACTTACTGTTTTGGAGGAATAGTTTTTTTCCCAGATTAGTTTTCCAGTAAATCAATTAAATAAACCAATAAATCAGACCATAACATTTTAATCAAAATATATCAGAATGTTATTTTTTTAAAAATGTTATCTCAGTGATGAAGTTTTTGCAGTAACTGACCAAACAAAGGCATGATTTTAAAAGTTTGCATGTATATTCACAGAACTCTGACTTATCTTTATGGGAATCATGTGGCTAAAACTCCTGAGTAACACCTTAAGAGTGTGCTCTATGGTGTCTCAGAAAGGGGACTTTGCATATTGTAAGGTTGCTCAACAACACGTGTGAGGTTAAATCAATACATCATTGTATGAACGTTTTATTACCCATAACAGATAAAAATACATTGCCTAGAGGCTGTTTCCAGTTCTTGTGTGGCAACAATAAATTAATCAGGTTTGGTTTGTTATTTTAGCTGCATGTGATTAAACGTGCAACAGAATAAAAGGGAAATTTTAAAGGAAATGTAAAGCTCCAAAGGCAATGAAAACTGCATATGAGAATTATCTCATTTAATCCATTTGATCAAAAAAAAGTAGATGTAACATTCATTATCTCCCTTGAGTTTTTTGAAGAGGGGATCCAAAGAGCAGTGTTGACGAACTGTCACCCCCAGTGGTCATTTAACTTTTAGGTAGGACATCAGAAACATCTGCATTTGCCCCAGAGACTAGACATTGCTGAACAACTGCTAGTGAGCATGGGGAACAGTTAACTTAGATGAGTTAACATCATTGTAAGAAGAATGTTAAGAGGATATACTGTAATTCACTACATTATTCAAGAATGAGCTACTGTTTAGGATAATATTAAGAGCCTCAATGCATTTGAAAACCTGAGATTTTTTTCCTCTAGTTGCACTGAAGAGAGTTGAATATTTGCTGACCTTGTGGGGTCATGGGCTGTGTGGGATTATTACCCTCAGTGCAACTAATAAATAAATATATATATATATATATATATATTTAATTTTCTTTAAGATTTATTTAATGATAGTGTTGTCTGTCCTTATATCAGACAAAGATATGATGTTAAGCTATTTAGAACAAGTGGAAACATGAGCCAGCAAGCTGAGCATGATCCAGCAGTGTGCCCAGGTGGCCAAGAAGGCCGATGGCATCCTGACCTGTATCAGGAACAGTGTGGCCAGCAGGAGCAGGGAAGTGATCCTTCCCCTGTACTCAGTGCTGGTGAGGCCTCACCTGGA
>JAWWES010000041.1:40249236-40264916 GCA_035583135.1 Lophotriccus pileatus | reverse complement strand
CAAGGAGACAATATAATAACTATGGCAACACAGAAACCAATGATAGACGAGTTAACAACTTCCAAACCCCGACAAGGGGAGGTTTAGGCTGAATATTAGGAAGAAATTTTTTACAGAGAGTGTAATCAGGCATTGGAATGGGCTGCCCAGGGAGGTGGTGGATTCACTGTCCCTGGAGGCTTTTAAGATGGACTAGATGTGGCACTTAGTGATATGGTCTAGTAACCACGGCAGTGTTGGATCAAGGGTTGGGACTTGATGATCTCAGAGGTCTTTTCCAACCCAGTTGATTCTATGATTCAATGAAATGACAGCTCATAGTTTCAAGATATCGTATCCCAATAACTGCTATGTGTGTGTCCTTATTTTTGACACATCTTAATGTAACTAGGACAGGAATCAGCTCATGGATGGGAGAATCTAGTGCAACTCATAACAACATTTATATAAAATAAACACTGTTCTTTTCAGGACAACATAAACCATACTGCACATTCACTAAACTGATAAAAAATGTCAGACCTTTTTTTTCTCAATGGAGCATTTACAAAATCCTCACTTGGAAGATTAACTTCATAATTACTAAAAATTAGTGTTTGATTAGCTTCAAAGGAAGCTTAAGTAATCAGAATCATCATCTATTTAGGGGAAATTACTAACATCATATCATGACATGAAAAATGCCATATGATTTGCTCAATCTATTCTGTAATCATCTAATTTATCTGAAAATTGTTAAGAATACAAGCAGCCAAGACAGAATTATATTAGCAAAGAAGAAAATATTCTACTATATCACAATTAAATATCTGTGTATTTTTATCCTTACGTGTGTTGTCTTATGAAAATTATCACAGACTATACCATTTGAGATGGCATATATGCAGCCCGTCACTTTTTCCTGTACCTAAAGTGTTGCTATACTGAGACTTCTAGTCTCTTTTGTGAACTCTGGATCAAAAAAACTAAAAAAGTTTCTTTCATTGGAAATAATATCATTATAGAACTCAAAAAGTTCTTTGAGGGTGATCTGTTTAGTCAATTTACAGACAGAAAATATAAGCAAAAGCAAACAATATGCAACATGCATTCTAAGTGTTCTTTCATTACTATTGCCTCTATACTTGTAAAAAAAAGTGCTTCTCTTTTTATGTTGAACATAATCTGTAGTTAGCATAAATCTGTTGTGACAATACACTTCTGTGGTTTGATCTTTGTAGTTGGGATTGTACATCCAAGAGTCAAAACATCAGCCTTCAAATTTTTTTTGCCAAGACGTGTTCCCATGATCTCCTAATGAAAATTGTTTCTCCTGTGTTCTTGTTTTTGGGTTTGGGGTTCTTTTCCTGCAACTGACAGAAGCCCCAAGTGGGTTGGTTTCATTTCTCAGGCAAAATTCCTTGGAAACCTCAACTGAGAACATGTGCTGTGAAAACCACTTGAAAAGGATCTATGCACACATAAGTAAGACAGCTGCTCAGCATGGAGACCACCAGGAGAGGCAGAAAAAGAAAGGCTAGACTAGAAAACAAGTAGAAGACTTTGTCCCCAGATGGCTGTTTTCATACTACCTACAAACCCTCTTGGGCAGAATCCTAGATGAATTCCAAACTCTTTTGAAATTAATTAATTTAATCAGTCTTCAATATTGCCTATAGTAGGGTGACAAAAATCATACACAAATGAATGACAAATAAAGTAGGATAGGTAACATACAGCTGAAGAGAATTCTAGACAACAGACAAGCCGGACTTTAAACTTAAGGGTCTATTATCACAACTTTCTCTGTGCTTTTTTCACTTCTCAGTTCTTGTGACAATATGGGACAAAATAATTCTCCTACATAAGCAATGTTTATGCAGCAATAATAACTCAGTATTGCAAATAAGAAATCTGACAAAGGGCTGAGAGTTGAAATATGCAAAATCATTGTTTTCTTCAAAATGGAACTTTGACATCAAAAAGAGGGAAGCATTTACTTTTGTTAATGGAATTATTTTTCATTTTGAAAATGAAAATCATCTTATTAGCTATGTTTGTGTCTGTTTGATGTTTTATGTGTATTTCAGATAGTAAACCAGAAATAAGAAAATGTTAGATCTTGATATTTTAGGGGGTTTAATCTAATCTTTTTAAAACTGTATTATGTGGCAGTTAGACCTGCAGTATATAAGAAAACTATTGTTTAAACGTCTCAAAATGGCTTTTTTTGTAAAGTCACTGTTCTTCTTCCCAAAACTCCCTGCAAAAACTGCTTTTTCATATGCAAGAATGTCCTGGGAAGATATCCTCGGGTTTCCTCATTGGCCATTTTAACCCCTTCTTATTGGATGTTAACCTTTACCTGTGATTGGTGTTTCTGTAAGTCCCCTGAGACTTCTAATTGGTTACTCTGTGAATCCCACTGGAATTTATATATGTGACCACCCCAACAATAAACTCTCTCTTGCCTCCCGTTCCCACGACCAAGCGCGTGCTGTCTCTGCAGCGGCCATGGGAACACGTGGGTGGGGGGAGGGAGGAGCATCTCTTCCCTCTGGGGTCCGGGGCTAACCCTTGGGTCTGGAGTTTCCCTTTCCCTATCGCAGTATTATGTTCCGTTCTGCTCAGCAGGTTCAGGGGAAGATTTTTGGGTTCACTCTGGGTGGTGCATGGAAAAAACAAAATTCTCAGGAGGTTCAATAACAAACTTTTACTATCAAACTTTAGAAAGTTAAGGAAGAATAGGGTAATTGGCAAATTTGAAAACAACATCCAGACAAAGTAAGGCACTTCAAAAACTTGAACTTAGCAAACTTAAACTTGGCCATCTTTAACTTATCCAGACCCAACAATGCACTTACTAAGGCATTGACTAGAATTTTTCAGTCTGGCTTACAATATAGTTTGAGAAGAAGTTAGAAGAAGAAAGAAAGAAAGGGAAAGGATAAGAGTAGAAATACATTACTATCTTTGGATCCAGCAACAAGACTTGACTTGCAATTTAAATGTCTGTTGGCTGAAGTAATGGTCACAGTCTTGATTCATTGGGGTTGGGGGAAGCCTGCAAAACACAAATTTCAGTGGGTTAATATACTCTCAGGCTAAGTGGGAATGCCTAGATATCTCCCTTGGGAGGAGAGTTTTACAGTATCTGATGCAACACTGTGTATCTATTGCAAAACTGTGGAACATGCACAGTCCTCTGGTGGAAGGCCCCAGAAAGGAGTCTGTGGAAGCTTCAGGGGTCTTTGACGATTTATGACAGCTTTTAAGACGTGACAGCTTCCTCTCAGGTGTGTAGTTGAGCCAGTTATGCCCCATGAGAAGGGACCTTCAGGCCTGCATATGAATGTCCTGGTACTTCCACCGTAGGGGAGTTTTCGCAGCTGAGACGGTTGTGTAAGGGAGGAAATTGGCATGGTAAAAAGCACTATCCCTCCTCTCAGGATCTGCTTCTTGCTGGCCTCTTTCCTGGCTCAAAACCCAGCTTCTTGGAAAACAGAAGCTGATTTGTTGTGGTCATTCTTTGGCGCTCATACCGTGGGCTGTTACCTTCCACACTGTCAGCAGAGCACTCCCTGCTTTTGCAAATGATCGATTGTCTCAGCCATTAACCATTAATATTTCAGTGTCTCATAAACCATAAATGTTATTTACATTGATGCCTTCTAATGCCTCCTAATTAATAGAAAATTAATTTTTAAAACTTTGTTTTCCCAGTATTTTGTGTCATTTAGGCAATCAGAGGTTATATGTTTGAATTGTCTTTCTAAATTTAAAGTTTTCATCTAACAATTTAGGTAAATTACAATTCTGTTCTAAATGATAGAATTAAAACCTCTTCTTCATAAAATTATTAACAAAGCAGTGGCCTTTCACATTTGAAAATCTTTTCCTATCCCTAATGTCAAATTTAGAAAATTTCTAATAGCTGATTAGCTCCAAATATGTGTACTATTCAAGAATAGGCATTCTTGTAACATGTTCTCCTAATTATTATAAGTGAAGTACACTGAAATGAGAATTGCTTTAGCTAACAGTAGTATCAATACTGAAAGGATTTGTCAGTACAGACAAAATCTTACGTGAAAGATTTTGTCTGAGACAATCCTCAGGCACTAAGTCAAGATCAAGCAGGTCAACCCCATGTTGGTTGGGCCTGATTCCCTAGCTGTCCTGCACATGCTGAGTGATGGCACTTAGGACAATCTGTGATCTATGACCTTCCCTGGCACCAAGGTTAGTGTAGTTTCCTGTAGTTCCTTGGATCCTCCTTTCAATCCTTCTTGTAGATGGGCATCACATTGGCCAACCTCCAGTCAACCGGGACCTCTCCATTTAACTAAGACTGCTGGTAAATGACTGAAAATTGCTTTGTGAGTTCTTCCACCAGCTTCCTCAATACTCTTGGATGGATCCCATCCAGCCCTACATACACACACAAACATATACACAGAGAGAACTCTATTTCAATGTTTATATAATCCTTGCTAATCTGATCCTAATTTAATTTGAATTTTTAGAACGTTATTGCAAATGCAACCGTTGTTCAAGACTTAAGAAACACAAAAGTCAGCACATTTTAAGCATATATTCTAATTTATTTGACTTTTTTTTGAGCACACTGTCTGAGAGAATGAAAATGCATAGCACCTGCCAAAGATAATGGAAGGCAAAACTCCTAAACTAACCCTCACCTTGATACTGCACAAATGATAGGCCTTTTTATATTCTTATTCATGCACCGCAAACATATTCTAACTGTAGCAATTGAAATGTTTCTGTTGTATGAATCTTCTGCAAGTGGAATTCAGATTATAACATCTATATGCATGAGTTTGAATGCCTAACAAAAAAAAATTGGCAAATACAGAGATTAAGAGTTGGCAGTACTACAGGAAAGTTTGTTGCTTTGAAAGAGAACAAGTAGGCATAAATTAGAGCAGTTGTACTAACAGGTGGGATAAACATCACCTTAAAACTCATTTGGGCCTACCTCAGTTACATGAAAACACCCTGTGTTGATTCATCCCATTTAATGAAGTACTACCACATAAATTTGAAATTTGGACAGAAATTACCTGATTTAGTAATTCCACTGACAAAGTATTTTCACTTGGGGAGCATGAGCAGTGCATTACTTTCCAGCTTTGTATATCTTTTTCTAGCTTCAGAAGTGTTATCTTATCTTTTGCAACTCAAGCTATATTTAGATATAAACCCCACACATTTCCTCACTGCTGCTTTCTCATGCCACATCTCCCAATTCGCTAGGAACAGTGTAGGTACAATACATGAGGTACACATAAGAGTGACAACAGCAAATAAAATTGAGGAACCTGATAAATACTTTTCTTCATTTAAGATGGATTTTCATACCAAAAAAAGTCAAGCATTCAAAAGAATTTACATGTCTAAAAATTTTCAATATTATATGTAAATATTTTCTCATAAAATAGAAATGTAGAAATTAATTTTTCATACAAATTTTGAATAAACCCATAAATAACATATATCCTAAAAGATATTTACTGAACCTGCATTGGAATTACTCTGTCTGAATACTTTCTGTGTGAAGGGCCTGTTTTCATATTTTCATACTATATTTTCATACTTACATGATGTAATTTTTTATTTTAAATTTGCTTGGTTCAAAAACTTACATTAAAAGCAAATGTAAGACATTAAAGTTTATGCCTGATCTAGAAAATACACTGCTTGTAGGTGAGAAAATTATTTTCCTGTGATAAAGAAGCTGACACTCATTAAAAAATTGCTTTAATTGCAATATAAAACCAGCTGGTCTTTCAACTGTAATTTTCTCAATGAATGCTACATCCTCTTGCCAGCTACCATTGACAGCACCATCCGCCTTGTCAAAGTGAAAATCTTTCTGCCTTCCTAACCATCTGGGTCTTCTGGTCCACATAGCTTTCCACTGTTCTATGTTTCACTGTCTAAACGTAAAATAAGTAAATTGCCAACACATCAAAATCCTCTTTCACACAAAAATAAATCAGTCCTTAGCTCAATAAAATCAAAAAGTCTATCCAACACGGATTTTTTCTGGATTTGCCAATAGTTCAGCAATAAGATAACAACATTCAAGGAGAATTATCTGTGTTTTTTCATAATTTCCTCCAATTTATAAATACAAACACCTCAACCCCAAATTTTTTATCTCTACGTTTTCAGAGAAATCCTGAATTTTTATGTACATAATAAAAAATTTCAGAAAAATGATTTTCCTTTCAGATGGGTAAAATTCGAAACCTATTATCTTTTAAACTGCATTGTTAAATTTTGTAGGTAAGTTCTTTTTCATTTTAAACATTTTTGAAGAGTTTATTTAGTTTCAGAATGAATGAAAGTTAATTTTATCTAAGCATTCATTCACTTTTTTTCCCTGTACTTCAACTGGTAATAAAAAAGCACTAGCTGAGGCTTGATTTCCGTAGTTACACTGGCTTTGCTCTGCCATGGTTCCATTTACTTTAGTAAAGTTACATTTAATTTGCACCAGTGTAATGGAATTATTCTTGTGCAGTCCTTTTCCAAATCTGTATATGAGGCAACTAAGCGTTGCCTCATAAAACTTAGTGTAATAGGAAGTATGCATTCTTTCACTGTGACATTTTAAAAATTTTATTCAAAGCATGGGAAAAAAAGAAATATATCTTTGGCAAAAACAGTCTCCCACTTGCAATTTATGTTCCATTACACAACTCTGAAGTGTCCAGGAACTGTAACATATATACTATTTACCCAGCTGGTTTTTGTTTGGGTACTTACATTGGCAGCCTCAGCAAAAGGAATGAGATGAGACTCACCACCTGTAGCAGTCACGGAGGGTAAAGCTGCTGTCATCATCTTCATTAACTTGGGAACCTGTCATGGGACATATGTTATTCTGAAAAAGGTTACATATTCAAAGTGCTATTCATACCAGTGTATTAAAAAACCTTGTGATATACCTTATGTCTGTTTTACAAGTCAGTACAATCTAAAAATAATCTTAACAGATGCAAACTCCAAATTCAAATCCATTAAAATGCTGCAATTAAAAATATAAAGGTGAATTATTAAAAATCTCTATGTGTTTTCTTTTATTCTGCTACTTTAATAGCAGGTTTTTAATAGATTTTTTTTTTCCATGTAAGCAGAATCCATGATTCAGAAGTGGTCTAGTTCTATACCTACATGTTCAAAGATCCTGCAAATTAGTCAGAATATAAAATGGATCTGGAGCGTTCTCATCTATTATAAGTATGAACTGTTGCAACATTTTGGAAAGCTATATGGGACTTGAGGAGAAGAGGCAACGGAGCAGAAGGCTTTGCTCATAAAATCTTCCAGACATTTCCACTTTAAGGTTAAAGTACTAAACAAGTTACTTGATCCTTCTTTTGAAAGTATTACTCTATTATCTTGGAAAAAAATCTCTTTTCCTAGAAGGAAAAAAGAAAAGAATTGTCCAAAATAACATTTATGTTCTCTTTGCTTTCATATCCCATCTGACTCCAGCTTGTCTGGTCCTTTGAAAGGCTGACCAAATTTAACTGCTTGAAACAATGAGTGTTTCCTACTAGGTTAATGAAAATTAAGTCAATATGATTCTCGGTTATAATGCTCAAAAATGTAACTTACGAGCTAAGCTCCATAAAGAAGAATGCATTCCAGTTTTAGTTCTATTTATGCTTATTCCTATGTTGTGGGAACCAATTTTTTTAATATAATTTCCATGTTTTCCAGTCTTTAAGCCTTAAAATAAATTATGATGATGATGACGATAATAATGTCATCAAAAATCATGAAATAAACTCTCCAACCAGTTTATTAGCTTAGAAAGACAACAATATTGCAGGGCTGGTTACATGGGAGATTGTTCCACCCAATATGAACACCCAGCAGCCTAACAGACCAGGTTATATTCATTAAGCTAATACAGATTCACTATATTTTTGCTACATATCCATTACAATTCCTGAATACATGCATATATGTTAATTGTTCCTGTGGACTTGTTTGGATATGGTTTTGATCTTCTAATGAATCTTTTCTCCTTGAGAGTTTTTCAAGTATGTGCTCTTATTCTTTGCTCTGATCCTTGTTCTCAAAACTAAGACTTCTGCTAGTACACATTAATTGCCGGTATAAGGATGATGAACTATTGTGCTAAAGTTAAAAAAATTTTCCAACATATACCTTCACTGCTGCATACACTCCTTTTTAAAGAAATATAACTTATGCCACATCATGATTCCAACTTGGGACAAAGCCCTCCTCAGCCTGTAGTTTCCTTGAAGCAAAAGCAAGACGTGCATCAGACGTAAAGTAGGACTTACATTATCTGTTCGATCTGAAAAAGAAGCCAGCGTCCTAGGATCTCCTACAACATTCCCCATCCCTCAGACAGACAAAAGTACACTGTCTCTTGTTTTAAACTGAATTTGTCACCAATGCTGCTGCCCTGGTTTCACTTATACAAGTTTACTGATCTGAATGTCATGTAAATTTAAGAATGAAACATCTTGACATTGAAAGAGGGCATGTACTTATAAATAACTTAGCAGTTTTGCAGCATAATATAGTATACACTATATTATATAATATAGACTATATATATGGAGAAAAAGAAGTGAGTGAAGAGAAAGGGATAAGAGGGGAAAATCTTCTCTCCCTTCCTCCTGTTCTCTTAAGGGAGGTAGAAAGGATGTTTGTTTCTATTATGTCTGACTCCTAAAGTGCTCTCACACAGAGACCACTGACAGGGCACTATGAGATCTAGATTCCAACTTTCACCTGAAGTGCTGCGACCTTCATCTCTCTCTGGATAGAACTGAATGACTTAAGTAGCTTTAAGCACTGTGTTCACATCTGTTTCACACCACACAAAGAAAACAATGAAACAGTCTTTTCCTGAAACAGAGGGTAATATATAGTTGTCTTGTTTGCTGATATGTAAGAATGATATGTGTGTCCAAATGCTGACAAACTGAATCCTTAAATTCTAATGTTAGCTTAACTCCACCCATTTCATATAATTACTTCAGTGTTCATTTTGCCAAAAATCACGTATGTGAGAAAGACTGTAGTCTGGTAGTTATGATATTCATAAAATAATTGAATAATGTGCTTTTAATCCATGTTTCTGTTAACTGCTATTTATTCATCTGAATAAATGCAGTATTAAGAGTAGAGGCTGAATGACATGGATTCTGGACCGACCGGAGTGAACTCTTTGAAAGATTGGGACCAAGAGTTAAAGAAGTGGAATATGGATCAGTAGTGTTCTGCTGAATGCCACATGCACTGGGATATTGTGTAAAAGGATGCTCCTCTATCAGTTCCACAAATCTAGTGAGGAAAGGGGAGAAAATGGTCTCCAAATAATATAAATTATTTCATAGCTTAATGTTGGCTAAATCCATGTTGAGAGGTAAATTAATTTTTAATGTTTTGTTAATTATGTGCAGGATTTCTGCTTTCCAGAGATCTAAATTTAACTAATTTCCTGGATATCGCCATATTCCTGTCATTCCAAAATACTGATTTAATTATTTAAAGTTAGAGAGCACACTAATAAACATAGAAAAATTCATGATTATTATTTTCTTCAAAAAATTTGCCAGTGAAGTCTGGGCAGTTGAGAGGGATGCATGATTTGAAGTATATGTAGTTCACTGGTGACTCACAAAGGATGTGTAAAAGCTTTTATTGATTATAGTGTCTGAATAATTTGAAGATAGCCTGCTGATAATACTGAAAAGAAATATAGTCTATATTAAAAAGCTATCATCCTGTCTAGCCACTGCCCTATATAATTTCAAATTAAAACATTCTCAAACAAAGGACTGAAATTCACTTTTGCCATTCATCTCTGCCAAACTGAAAGAAGTCTCACAATTCTTTTACAGTGCTTGTTGCTATCACTAACATCACTCTGTCAGTGAGGATGGTGAGGCTTTCTAAATGGGTGTAGATGTTGCTGTTGTGATCTTAACCATCAAGGGGAAAGTCCACAGCCCTACATTTAGGTCTTGGTGAGATAAAACCTTTATAATTCACACTCTATATTTACTTAATAAAAATCAAAACATGGAGTCCCTAATAATGAACAACCAAACCTTTATTTAACTTGTAGGAATGTGGACTTTTTGCTGTGAGGCAGTAAATATTTTTTTTTTCTCTGGCACCTTAATGGAGAAATAGAAAATGGGCTACAAGTTACAAATATGTATTCCTAGACTCTGAAGTTGTAGATGGACTTGCATCCTTGAATTAATTATTATAACATTAACGGCCCCTGCAAACTGAAAGACCAAAGACTTTATCTGTTGTTACAATCATAAATTTAATATAATGAAATTAAATCTAACCCTCATTATACATTTGACACATGTTTCCAAAAGGAAGGAGACTAGGAGATAGGGCCTGCTTTCCAGCTGTTTCATCTGACAGCATAAAAATTTACCACTTGAGCTTGTTTGCTGACACAGAATACAGAGAAGAATACAGTGCTAAAAGTCTGTAAAAAATACTGTTTTCTCCAAGCTGCCATTCCTTGGTAATTGCTTTAAAAACATTAGAAAAGCTCTGCAGCTAACTCTGACCAGATATATGAAACGGCAGACACCAGTGTTTTTAACCTCAAGGTCTCATCAGATGCCTCTCAAACAAATAAATTTTTTAATCTTCATTAGTTTAAAGAAATTTGGCAGAAAAAAAAAAACAAGCCAGCCCTATCTTTTTGAGTCTTATATCAGTATAAATTTCTACAATCCAAACTTTGGTTTTGAGTTTTTGGAATACACTAAAAAACTTCTACTGGAGAAAAATTATGGGAACCTTGTCAAAATACTTGAGACAGGTGCTTCTCTTCTGCAGCTCAATATTTCTTAAGCTAATATAATTAGTGAGTAGAATGCAAAATTCACTGCAGCCTGTTAACACAGTACACAGACATTGAATTAACATGTTCTTCAAAAGAAGAGACTGAGAATATTTAATAACTTGAGGTAGCAAATTCAGTGCAGAACTACTTGAATCTGTGGCAGATCATTCTCAAAACTTTTCTTTAGAACAAAAACGTGACCTAGAAACTTGGTCATGCAAGAAATTTTAATAAATTATGGTCATACCATGAGCTGTTAAATGACCTGAAAAATCAAAAAGGTATGATACAGAAGTGGAAATTAGGCAATTTTTTTTTTTTTTTTTTTTTGCATTTCTGTCCCTTGACTGGTGTACTTAAAATCTTTAGGATGAAATATAATTTTCCCTTAAAACTGGTAACTAAAATACGGCAACCACAGTTTTCCCAAATTCATGTTATATAAGAAAAGTATAAGAGAAGAATGACAGAGTAGATTCATCATATTTTTTTTTTTTCATGGGAAGTATGAACTAAACCAGGGAAGTCTGTTTATAACTTAAAACCATGCTGCAGCTGAAAGACTTTATCCTGTTCTCTTTTCTGTCCCCATCTATCTATTCTCAGTTTTCTATGCATCTTCGAATAATCTTGGAGGCACAGAGTAAGATAGATCATCTTTCTGATGTGATTGAGAATATTTTTTTTTTTCTTCTAACACTTGAAAAGAATACGGTGAGATTAAGAAGCTGTACCACCTCTCCCTGAAATCATGCTGTACTGAGAAAAGGATGCAAATAAGGAAACAAGGGTAGAACTGTCACTTTTAGCAGCAGATGAATTTTATATTAGCTTAAAACACCATCCTAATTCTACTCTTAATTTTTCTTGCAAAACTGCAACAGTTCTTTTGCTGCAATAGCTGTATATATAGTCTCAGTGGAATCAGTCTCTAACTGATCTTCTCAGAGGAACTTGACTGGTCCTAATAACTTCATCACTACTCGTCATTACTCTTCAAAGCTATTGTTATGTTACTTAGAGGTCAAGATCCTAATATGTTGTATCTGTGCATCAGTGCCTCTACCTCCCTAAATGATACAAGATAGCATTCCACTAGTTGGAGCAAAATGGTACAGTGCAGATAGCCAGCTTAAACACTATTATAATGCCCTTTGACTCAAACATTCAGAACAGTCTATATATTCCACTTCACCTGACCTGAAACCCACATTAAGACTTCCTGATTCTGTGCCAGTTTTATAATCACAGAGAAAACACTGGCAGGCAAGAATATTTAGCTCATCGTAGACACTCACTTCCTGGACACGTTCCACAAGATTTATCTGAAAACTGGCTGGCAGTTCAAGTATGATGTCATCTGTGTTTCATGTATCTTAGTCTATTGCACAGGGAGACTCATATTCTTGATGCCAAATCTTGCAAATGTTCAGTCACGCATTTCACTTCAGCATGAAGCAACCAAAAACATCAGATGAAAGTGTTTATTCATCAGAATGGAAATATTCACACCTCAATAAGGAGCCAAGAAGAGATCTAGTGTTGGAGCAACATATGAAGAAACTGCACGTTATGACTAATATTCACCAAGGGTTTGATAATTTCTTACTGTCTTTTGGCATGAAAGTTTGTGAATGGAACAAGAAATACCCATTATGAATTGTCTACAGCTAGTTCTACATTTACCGTTCCTAAACAATTTCATAAACTAGGCTTGACTGACATGTCACAGCCACATCTCTGATAAGTCAATTTATTATATCACAACCATGCATGTAGCATTCCAGGAATTTATACAGTCTCTATTGCTTCCCTTTGGAAATGAATCCTTATGATCAATATCAAATAGTATATTTGCATGATGAAAATGCCCAGTGCACGCCTTCTGTTGTATTATTAAATATTTTTGTTAATAGAAATTTCTTTGCATAGAAAACTTGCCCAGGATAGAATATTTTGAATTATTTTTATGCCTATTTTTTCATGTTGTACTTTGTTATTGCTGGTTTAGTTTTTATTTAGTGTATCTACAGATGGAGATACTATTGCAGAGGTGTAGTCAACTCTATGCGTGTCAGGGACACTCAGTTGGGCAAATGACACATCTGAAAACTCAGGTCCACACCACTGTGAAAAATTCAGTGAGATTATATCTTCAAAATGGATATTGCAGAGGGAACTGAAAGTCTATAAGAAAACATCGATGATTCAAAACGTGAAATGTCTCTGATATAAAGAGAAACTGAATAAGATTCTTCGAAAGCCTTGGGAAGCACAGAAAAGTCTATGCAAGACATTACGAATGGCAGATACAGATAAGATATAGTGTAAGTTAACACCTCTTTTGATCACAGAAAGAAAAACAAGAGCTGTGGAGATGGCTATTTTTCTTTAAGATGAAGAGAAAGGGTCTAATCTGAGGCAGGGAGACTGATTACAGAGTTGTTGCAGCAGTAGGAACCCTTTTAATTCTAAGCATCTGGTTTTGATTCTAAGTATCTCTGGTGCACTTATACAATTACTATTGATTCTAACAAATGAAGAAGTGCAAGAAAATACTAATCTTGTCTCAGAAAAGAAAATGCTCAGAACATGGTTACTTACTGGGTTTGCTGGGGTGTTTGTTTGGTTTTGTTGTTTGTTTGGGTTTTTTTCCTAAAAGAAAAAAAGTTCAAGTAAAGTTGGAAAGCAACAAAAAAAAATCTGAGAAAGATACTTTTTTTTTTTTTGCTTTCTATTTTATTTTCAGGTTAAAAAATAAACTCTATTTTTCCAGTTTTCTACTTGCTTACATGGTGGACTTTTGCAAGTTTCATGCTCTATTGTCAAAGATTATACTACAAAAGCCTTTTGATAGGTCTGTTGAAAAGTAAACACTCTTGCTATAGGAAGGGGAAATTTTTTTTGTGTGTTTCAGATTTTCTGCCCTCTATTGTTCCGTCAAACTCAGCTGCTTCTCCCCAGTTAGTTATTTCAGAGGGATGACAAATTAATTTCTTCTTGCAAGCAAAGGAAACTTGACAAGCTGTAGATATTGTCCTGTGGGAATCTCATGAAATTCAACAGTGACAAGTGCAAAGCCCTGAACCTGGAAGTGTGTAATGCCATGCAAGGGTGAAGCTTTGAGGCCACCTACCCAGAAAGCAGATCTATACCAGAAGACCTTGGTTGCCTGGTCTAATATTCCACGGGAGAAGATATACTGTAAGAATATACTGATCAATTGTATGGTTACATATAACTTGTACTGAATTCTGATCTAGCTATGGCAACACTTTATTTTACTTTTAAATGTGTAAGAAAAACAACTTTTATTTATATAAAAAGGAATTTTGCAACTTGTAATTAAGTTTTATTGAAAACTATTATTTTCAAGGTTTAACATATATTTTGCATTTATTATTAAGTTAATATTCATCATAGAATCACAGAATCTGCTAGGTTGGAAAATACCTCTGAGATCATCGAGTCCAACCTATGACCTAACACCACCTTTTAAACTAGACCATGGCACTAGGTGCCACATCCAGTCTTTCCTTAAGGCAGATGATTAAAATATATACTGTTAGACAACCTATACTCACCTACATGCACTTAGATTTTCATGCCATAGTTGTCTGAACTAGAGTTACTAAAAGAGAGAGAAGATGAATCTATAGAAAACTATATTATTCCAGGTAAATCTCATCATGAATATTTGCCTGCTACTGTGTTTTGCTTTTCCTAAAACTGTTACTGTCAAAAGAATTTCTATGTTGAATGCATGCAACTTGAAGCTACTTCTGCTTGTTCTTGTTCTTTTAAGTTACATGTTTGGTTTATTGTCATTTATGGTGAAATCATGCACATGTAAATCTAAAGAATGCATTCTTTAGCTGGCAATAACATTATGCAAGCATACGAAATCACTACTATTAATCCTATGGTCTCAAAATACTTATATTACAGGGTCTACTATATTCTGATTTACATCTGAAATACAACCTTTTATTAAACTGCAATAGAATTGAGAAAGGGAGGGAGAAATATTATAGAGACAAAATTAACCATGTCATAAAACATAAATAATATCCTAAATGAGAGACCAAGTCTAATGATTTTTTAACCCATATATTTGATATTTATGAAATGCATGCAATACCTTACACTTCTTAAACCTTTGATAGTTTACAATAACTAAGATGCTTCATTTTGTTTAGAGAATACATTTTTTAAAAATGCTATTGAATGATATTTCTCTGCCTTTCAGTTACATTCACTCTATTTTCCCTAATATTTTTTTCATCAGACATCATTGAAATGAAATATCAAAGTATATCATATTTAAGGGATAAAATATTGTATTTTTACAGTATATCAGAAACAATGTACAAGATTTACTTGTAGGAGAGTGTGAGAATTAGTGATGTGAAATACTTCTACACCAAATGCAACAAGAGGCTAGGGTCATGTTTCACCCTGTTGGTGGGAAAGAAAATAATATTTCTCAAAGTTCTCAAGTTAAACTGATACACACTTCCACTGTAAGTCCTAAAGAATTTGAATTTTGAAACTGGCAGGGGTTCATTCAATTCAGCAACCCTGTGTAATGGGATATACAGACCTAACCCAGTATGGGAAAAGGGATAAGTCCAGACCAGCGGGGTTCTTGACTCTGAGTTGTAGCAGCCACGTGTAAAATCCACAAGAGAGGACACAGACACTACATGCAGGTTGAAGGTCAAGGTTGATCTGTTTATTATTACAACATGGTAGGTTTATAAGGGACAGCAGAAAGGGACCATGGGATAAAGGACACCTGAAC
>JAWWES010000041.1:40222239-40249136 GCA_035583135.1 Lophotriccus pileatus | reverse complement strand
GCTTCCAGCACCTTTCCAGGGAGGGAGACCTGTCCCTGACCATGGGAGCAGGTCACAGCACAGCCCTCCTCCAACACAGACCTTAGTTAAAGAACAGCAAAAATTTAGGACCCAGACCTATCCCTGACTATAATGTTATCTCCAGCTCTGGCTCCAACCTCAATCTTGAACCCAGATGATATTGGCTGAGAAGAATCTAGCCCACAAAAGAACTGCAGGTGTTTGAAGAGTTCTTTCCCATCCTTCTTGTCTGGACTCTCTCTGAATTATCTCATACAGTAGAGGAACTTCCCTTTGCAGGACGGACCACTAAATGAAAGCCTAAGACTCATCTGGGTTTCAAGTTCCAACTTGTTTTTTTATGTCATGGGCTGGATGCTATGCCCAAGTGTATTCAGGAAAAGGGAGAGGTGATCCATGGAATCCATGCAAAGCAAGTTCCTGAGAAAAAACTTGGGTAAAAAAGGTGTGATGAGAAAGAAAAATCTGTGAGTAAAAGAGAGCAAAAGGATTATCAGTTTCCTTCCTGGTTCTTTGTGATTCTTTGGTCATCTGTGGCTGATGGGTATCTGTAGATATGTGGCTATTTACCTGCTCATCAACACTGACATCTGCAACAAGGGTCTCTGATTGATGAAGATTTCCCAGGAAAGGAACCCTGGTAATGAGAAACATCTCAGACTCCAAGATCAGATAGTGTTGCACAAATATGCATGGGAAGACATTTAGTTAAGTAATAACTAACAAACAATCAAACAAACAAATAAATACATCCCTACCCCCAAAGATGGCAATAGTAATTTGTTGGAGTCTTCTGCAAAGAATAACACTTGTGGGTATTTAAAAATAAGCAGTATGACCTTTTTTTTTTTTTTTTTTTTTTTTGCAAATAGCAAAAAGTATTTTGAATCAATGGATTTTGTGGCCAACCTATTAATCTTTTTTTGGTTTTGCATTGTTATTTCTACTCAAGCTAATGAGTCAAGAAACTTTGCATTATCTGAATCCCCTGTAGCATACCTGGAAGTTTGTACATGTTTCCTCTCTTTCTCTGCTGTAGAGGTAGGAAAGGTAAACTGTTTTTTAATCTGAATGAGCTACAGAGGTATCAAAATGAGCAACGTTTTCACTCTGTATTTGTGAATGTATAGATTTCCTTTCTGGAGAATGGCTGTTCTGTATTTTTAAATACCTCTTGGTAAACTATTTATGAGCTGCTAAGCTTCTGTAGGACATTTAGATATCTTGATGACATCCATTATACTGATGACTGCTTCTTATCAGGTGCAAATTCAGGTCAACAATTATTTCAACGTTAGGTAAAATATCAATTTCATCACAAAATGCTATAATGTGTTTGACTGATTACAGCTAAAACCATTGTTTTCTTAAAGACAAAACTAAATCCACTAGATGACAGATAGCTTTTAGAATATGTACTAAAAAGAAACAGTCCACGAATTTAAAATATGCTATTCTCACAATTTATTAAAATATAGCTTCTTTCTGTGGGGCATCTTCTAACGCTGGTTTTATAGTGATAGCACACATGAGACAGTAGTAGTATAGCTCTGCAGCAATATTAGAATATTAGCAATATTAGAATATTTTTTAAGCAATTAAAAACATTGTAAAGCTGAAGAACAATTTTTATATTGTACAACATAAACTATGTAACATAATTAGGTAACTGAATTTGATTCCAGAACATGTAGGTGAACTGATGCCCATGCAGCCATCTTGCTGTTGGCTTGGTAAGTATGTACCAAGAAAACCAAAAAACAAACACCCTTAATGTGACACGTTTTCACCAGCACTGCTTTCTCATAAAGTAAAAACTTCTAAGTGTTTACAATTTTGAAGCTGAGGCCCTAATTTATGTAGAACTTTGAATCAGTCTCATTTACTTTCAGAGAATTTAAGGTTGTACTGCATGTTCTGTTTGTTAAATGTCACAGGCAGACTGCATTTAGACTCCTTTCCTTCCAAGCCTTTCCTTCTTTGACTAATTTGTCCTTAGGGTTCCTAAAATCAGATAAAAGAACGAAATTGGTGCACACAAGTTCGGGAAGTTCTGTGAGGTACACAGAATACAGCGGTAAAGTAATAGAAATTAAATACCTGATACTAAGGGAACGAATAGAAAACATAGCATAAACCACTTAATTTACATTATGAATCAAAAGCTCCTAAGCAAATCAAGACAGAACTATTTGATGTATTATCAGATATCATTGGATATCAGATGCAGTATCAGATATAATATTTTTTACAAATGATAATTTTTTACATTTCAATACTAAACCTTTTGCATTAATTGAAAAAAGATATTAAAAAATAGGGCAGTTCAGCTGTATTAATATTTTCCTCTTCCCAAAAAACCTGCTTTGCCAAGGTAGACAAATGTAAGTGGTTCAGTGAAACAAAAAATACTTAAGATCTGTTTGTATTTCTAAGTCTGGTATTAAGGAGAAGCACTCAGTGCTTTCTAAAGCTCTCTATTGATCAAGAAAATAATTCAGTTTTATTTCATTAAGGACTCCGAGATTTATGCAGGTGGGATAGGCATATATCCTAATAAGGGAAAAGGAAGAGATGCCTCTCTTAGTTGCTGTTCTTCAAGTAAATTCACGACTGCACATTCAAATCCTTAACTCTGTTTGTAATTTCTTTTCAGTGATTTCATCACAGCAACTCTCCACACCCTTTAAAAAAAAGGTATTACAAATATTATATATGTTAGGATGTCATGCATTCCGCAAATTGGTTTACATGTTCCAGATAATGTCAACAAGAAGTGAAGATTGGAGCTTTTTTCCCTTGGGACTAAAAAAATTTCTCTAACTATCATGCACTAATTTAAGATCTAGCCTTCTATCTAAAAATGGACTGCCTTTTTCCTCACTTCAAGCTGACCATCTCTATTCGTATGTTGACACTTGAAATGCATATTATGTGAGATTTTTCTTCAGGTTTGATATCTCCATATTTTTTCTTGGAAAAGAAAGAATTTTAAACACATTTAAATATTAGTAATGTCTGTACATAACGTAATCATCTGACATATTTCTAATGCATTAACTTACTCCGGTTTTCTCGGTTGCATTTTATAAAGGAAATCATGCTCCGGACACAGAATGTGAACTTGATTATTGTTCTGTAGAAACGTACTCACACAAATGCAGAATAACTGGAGTAGAAATGCACTGATAATTAACACATTTTTTTCTTTTAGTCATTTTCAAAGTAAAGTAAAACAGAGAAAAAAAAAAAGAAAAAAAGGTACTTGGACCTGCTATTATTCTGTCAATTAAATACTGTTTATCCCATGTATTGCCTGTAACTAAAATAATAACTAAAGTATGTATAGTCAATGTCTTTTAATATACCAGTATAATTAATCTACAAGCAAACAAGTACCATAGAGTAATATTTTCCTATAATAAATATTAATATATTTGTATCTAATCCAATATGTACATAGATATACACATGTACACACATACAAACACATATATACACTTGTGCTACTATATTTGTTCTAGTTTTATTCACTTTTTGCTAATATTCAGAGGTGTTGGTGGAATTTTGGACAATACAGGCCATGAGGTACTGTTACAGGCCTTGATGCACAATCCGCTTCTCACGGGGGGTGTAAACAGCGAGACCTTGGACGATTTTGTGGGAATAGAGCTGTGTGAATGATGGGAGTGGAAGGCAGCTAGGCAGCATAAACAGCACCTGGTGTTTTTCTGCTGGGAATGTTTTGTCTGTCTTGTTGTGTGTGATCTTTGAATTTGAGTACCAATAGAAAGAAAGTAACAGGTGCCCTTTAGCCAATGGCATTGCTGAGAAATGATGTGCGCACCTGGGAAAAGTTGTATAAAAAGTGTGTATTTCATGAATAAAGTAGAACACTGTGGATATTACTTCTGTGAGGAGGATCAGTGACTCTGAGCTCCTACTGCAACACAGAGGGATATTATATGTTGTCCTCACTTGGAGGTCTCCTTTCATTCTAAGATGAGGAATTTTGTAATTATGATACCTTCTTTTATCTTTACTACTTTTACAATATATTGTGATTTAAGTAGATTACAGTTTAGTAAAGCATAGGGAAAAACATGATATTTCTTATTAATTGATTTTGGAGCATTTTCTGGCCTGCATATGGTATTAAATATGCTGTAACCTCTATAGGCATTTATTATGAAGTAAAATATGAAAAGAAAGAAACCTACAGTTCAAATCATTGATCTTTCATATTGTATTTATTTTTTTTAAAGCAAATCAGTTCTAATGACAAACCAGCATGTAAGGAAAACAAATTTTAACATCAGAAGATGTCTGTTACTCATCTGTCTGTATAGTATTCAATACCTTTCTAAAAATAGTGGATGTATTACTATGACACTTGACATTCAAAGACTGGAGTCCTAATTTATACCATCCATTGTAGAAATGGCACTAGTAGGACCAGGAGCAGATCCTTCACATCTGTTTACAATGAACAGATATCAGCACATCTTTGTTGCATCTCCTTCCAACACTGGCGTTCACATGGGGAAAATACATTAAAACATTACTTTATAAGTAGCAAGTTTTTTGTACTACTTCTGGTGTTTTCCTGCTCATTTAAAAAATATGTATATATATGCTTCAAGCTGTATAAAAAAACCAGTTTCATGCTTGCATAATAATGATGCTCAGTTTTTAAAGAAAACAGCTGGATACTGAAAATCAAAGGAGTGTTCTTCTAGGGAACTTAATAAGCTACTGGGAAGACAATTCCTTATATGATTATTTTTGCAGACTTTCCACGAAGTAATACTCATCATACTGAAGCACTGACAGAATGGTTTAAAATAAAGAAAAATTAAATGAGTTTAAAGAACCTTTTGGAAGTTTAAACATCAGTATAATCCTGATGCAGGGGCTGAAGCTTTTAATTTCCTAGTTGTACATGCTGCAAAAGCAGAAAATTAAAATTAACTTCCCTTCTTTGCAAGGTAAAATGTAAAATCAGCATTAGTTGTCACAAAAGAAATATGATATCTTAGGCTTAATATTGAGCAGATTGGGCTGTGTTAGATTAACTGTTGGTATCCTGAACATTTATGTAAATAAAACACTATTACAGAACTGCAACCAATATGAGTTTTGCTTTGGTAAAGGCACTGGAACTGGAATTTTTATGAGATGTGCCTCTATTTTTTTTTTTTCAATATAGATGCCATGTCATTGCCAAAACTTGAAATGCACGTTTGAAACATATTCTAAAATTACATGTTAATAACTTAGTGTACACTAATAAATTAGTGTAATTTTACAAAACGCTTGATGATGTTAAAGGAAAACATGAATTTAGAGTTCTGTTTATTATAAAAGAGTCTGGACACTTTCAAACATATACGTAAACTACCCATGTGGTAGCTATGAAAGCCATCTTTATTGTTACTGACTGAGTGATTATAGACAGTCATGTCAGTGGTCATCATAATGTTTCACTAAATAACTTTGCCAGCTGTCAGTTATATTATTAAAGAGACAATGGTGATTTTAAAAAAAAAAAAGTGTTAAGTGATTTCGACACCCTGACAGAGTCTATCTTGCTACCAAACTAAAAAGGGTGCATTAATGGTAAAGTAGAAAGTACGGTTTTGATCAAATCATTAGTGTCAAAGCCTCCACAAAGAGAGTAAAGCATGTCCATGTTGATAAAAAGACCTTTCATGCCAGTCAGATTCAATAAGACTTCTCGTGTGGATTAATATTTATACTAACGGGTGTGTAGCTTTTTGACTAGGCTTAAACTCAAGTGACATCAGACTCTTTACACCAGAGTAAGAATGTTTATAAGAGGAATAATAGTTTAAATCACATCTCACCAGAATAATTTCACTGACATAAGTCAGAATAAATTTCCCCTATATATGAAAACTTAAGTAATTTTTCAGGTTTTGAGATTCTAAAAGATTTAGTGTGCTTGACAAAAATCCTTGGTAGCACCAAGCAAGAAAAAAGAGCATAAAATAAATAATGAATGAAGTTCTGTATGTCATGCATCCTGAATGCAAAGGTGGCTGATAGTTCAACTTTGTTCCTACTAGTAAAATGTCAAATTGACAAGCTGTGATCTACTGTGTTAATGATTTACAGTGTCTTTGGTCTTCATCACATTACCCTTATCTTCCATGTTACAAATAAAAATATCCCATGTACTTCCCAAATCTGAAAAAAAGTACGTAAATTTTCATTCTACACAGAACACGGGACAATGAACAAGACACTGTCTAAACAATTGGCTTCTCCAATCTGGATGAAACTATTGTTGACCCTAGATTAACAGTTCCACTGATGAAGTGCCCTTTTAAATGAAAGGTGAATATGATTGATTTGATTAGATAACCCCACAGCAATGCATTAGACTGATATGTCAGCAAATAGTACAATGGTTATGATAACCTTGACCTGAATCCTCAATAAAAGAAAATTAATAATACTTTTTGGTGTCACTTTAAATCTAGAAAACATATGTTCTTGATACTACATGGACAGACAAAGACAAAACTATAGGAAGATGACAAGAGATATGTGTGGTAATAAGAAACAGATATTGGAAATTGAATGCAACTTAAATCTTTTTCAAAAGGTGAATCTTTTCAATGTCTTTACCAGAGCTACAATGGGAGCAATTATATTAGGTTTTTCTTATGCATAGATCTCCACATGCATATATACATACACAAATACGTAACATCACTCATTTTGTTTCACTGCTTCAGTGGTGCAGTAGCCAGAATTAAGATAAAGGGGGCTTCACAACTTACTCCTAGGTCTTTATTAAAACTTCTAAATTACTTCCCTTGCAATATCTGTTCATGATGTTTGGAAATGGACAGTTTCTGTCACAGAATTCCACACATGAATATTACTATTTAAAGGGCAGAAAAAAATGAGATAGCAGAAAAACAAACAGTTTGCTCAAAACAGTAAACTTAAAATATTATTAGATAAATAATATGTAGATTCAAGCTGTGTTTTAGATTTTAAAAAGTAATAAAATATAGATAAGATAGAATAGGATTGAGTAGGATAATTTTTCAGAACAGTATGGATGAAATGAATCTAAATTAAAAAATTTAAATTTAACAAAATAAATTTAAATTTAAAATACAAATTTATGGAACATTATATGTAAATCCTTACTATTCATATCACTCTCAAGACTCAGATGATTTTATATATAATTACATTACAGTTTTGTTGGAGGTTTTTCTACTATTGGATATTTCTTGAGCTATTCTAATGACCCAAACTTTGATTCTCATGTTCTTACACTCAGGATAGTGCCCAGTAACTCTCTCAAGGTCTGAAAAGTTTGGAAGGTTTTTAGTGTAGCTTAGAACTTAGTTTGAGAGACAGGTCTCAGAAGTAACTACTCAAAGACTCTGAATGTACCTCTGGATTTCTCTAATATCTTCATAGAAGTACATATGTTAAGAAAGTCAAGACACCATGGTTTCACACCTCAGAAAGAAGCTGCCAAATAAAATGAGGGTAGGAAGATGTCTGGACAGCCAGGGACTTCATTTATTTTCAACAACTGTTATATATCCAGGATGCTCATTTGTCTGCTTTTTTCACCCTACAGGGAGAATATAAAGATTTCATAACTCGGGGGTTTGGGTTGTTGGTCTTGGTATTATGTTTTGTTTTTGTGGGGAGCGGTGGTGGTGGTAGGGTTTTTTTTTGGGGGGGGGGGGGCGTTTGGGTTTTTTTTTTAATAGAACTAGTATTTCAGTTAAAGTAGTGAGCTTAAAGGGGTATACTGCTTTCAAAAAGCTTCAAGGCTTTCAGGAATCCCAAATCACTTCTCAGTTGTTTCATATTCTGCTGTTGGTCAAAGTCTGATTTGATCTGATCAGAAGCAGCAAATAAATCCAGCACAATCAGAAACTGAATGGTTGCCTTCATTATCTGCACAGCCATAGAAGACATAAATCTGAGTATTCTAGTTTCACACAAATGTATTTTCTGGTAAAAGAGGTTTTTTCTTGCTGCCCAGCCAAATGACCACATTCTAACAGTCAAAGATGGTACCATTTGACAGCAACCAGCTCATTAATTAAGGACATATTAATTTAATTTTCAATGATAATTCTTTCAGTTCAATGAATTTTTAACTTTCTGTTGTAAGACCAATGTAAGAAATGTACACCTGATCTCAGCTACCTGAAAGTCTAAGCTAGTCATTTTACGTGGGCTGAATCACATGCATTTGAGATTTGTCTCTTTGTTGTCCATAGGGAGAATGTACTTATTGGCATTAGACTACTGTCCAACTTTCACCATCTGAAGTTTGGTGAAATTATTGCCACATAAAGAAACTACCAGTACTTACATATCTCAGCCTATTCTGGAGGTTAAGGGGAAATTTATACATCCAAGGTAGAAATTTAGGGTTTTTATTATATGTGCCATCTAATTCAAACTTACTCATGTCATGATACTTCCACTGAGAGCTGCTCTATAGGATGGCATGTTGACACTTGTAAGTAAATGCAAAGCGAGCAGGCAGATGGCCTTGAAATTTAAAAAAGCAACATCAGCTGATTCCTGGCAGCATGAAGGTAGAGATTTGGCAGCTTCTCCTATCTCTATTTGCTGATTTTATTCTCATTATGTCTTTTGCTTGCCATGGGCTTATATAAGACAAGGTGCCATACTGGAACCAATTATTCATATTTCATGTTTCATTAGATCTCTAAATATTAATGAACAGGAATTACACCTATTGGTGAGTCATTTTAAGATTATAGAAGACTGATTGATGTATATACTTGAATTTGCTGACCCCTGAAGTTGGTGCTCTGAATGCCATTTAAGATAAGGCTTTGCTGATGTAACAGAAGAAGATATGGTTTCAGTAGGTGCAAAGAGCATGGTGGGCAGCCTGGAATCAAGGCTGAAACAATCATTTCATTGATTGCCTAACTCTTCCCTTTTGCTGGGATATCTGCTCTGTGCCAAAGTTCCTGCACCTTTTTCAACGTGTGTTCTCTCTGTGAAACTATCTGGTACTTTTCTTCCATCATTTCTGCTGATTACTGACTGCTGTGTTTACTGCTAAGTTTTTTTGTTCTGCAGTTCTTCCAATATTGCACAGGAGACAAAAGCTGAAACACAGACTACAGAACCTGCCTCCAACTATAAAGAAGACAGAGGAAAAATACGCTGTTTCGATGCAAAATAATATAATAGACCTGAACTTCCTGCTTTCCATGGGGAAAAAAACCATGCCTGGTACTGAAAAGTAATGTAAAAACTTTTTTTAACAATTGTGACTTGTTTCAAGACCAAGACTATTCTAAATGTTTTGATGGACTGAATGGAGAAATTTATAAGCATTTGTCTCTCAGTATTTCCCATTTAACAGACTTTATAGGTCCCTTAGTACTGCTCTGTTTTGTAGCATGTGACCTGAACCATCTCCTGCAAGCCCAAGTATGAGGAAGATGTATCCATGCACCTGTCTCCACATTACATACAAGTTAGCCAGAGGTGAAGAATAGGGCAGCAAATATCCTGCCCTGTACATTTGTTTCTTTTTTTCACTGTTTATGACTATTGCTTCTTACCCAGTCAATTAATCAGATATTTTACTTTTATTCTTTATTTTACTTGCTGTTAAATTAAGTTGAGAAAAACTAAGGGGGAGGAGATGAAGGTGGCTGAATGTAAGTAGGGGCTGCTGGTAGATTTTTGTAAATGAGCTGGATTTGGAAAACTATGTGCAACATCGTGTTAGGTAACAGTCATTCATATCCAAGAAAACTTCTATAATAGCAGTATAAACAGAGTTAAATTATGTTTAGTTTCAGGCATAATGCATTTCTAGCAACTTTGTTATCAATAGATCACTTTTCTAGTGATGAAAGCACTACCAAGTGTTAACAACTCAGCTTAGGTATCTGCATGCATGCTAATGTTATGATTCCCATATTAAAAAATTGACCTGAAAAAAGAGCATGTGCTGTTTATCATCTCCTTTTTGTTATGAATTTAGTCAGCAGCAGTCACACTACAGTCCTGAGAAATTCTTAAACTTTCAGGACTTCTGCTGGGGCTGAACTTAGATACATCATTTTGAAATCATAATAAACTGTAAGAGTATTAATATCTGAATCTTCTGAAGAAAAAGAGAAAAAACTTTGGAAACTCAAATTCTAGCCCAGTGCATTTGCAATCTGAAAATCTGAAACAATCAAATGGCTCAGGTAATGGCCTTTCCTGGGACTGAAAACACACAACTTGCAGCACAACTGAATTGACAACTCTTCCTGTGACAAAGGGAAGAGTTGTGCATTTTAATTATTGCATGGTGATGGCAGCCTAGCTCAGGACAAAAAGAAATATTGACTATTTGACTATTTGGCATGACTTTGAAATGCTACCCATTTAGTTTTTAAAGCGTCTCAAGGTATATGTGAGGAGATCAAAATGTCTGCTGAGCCCACTAGCCCTAAGGGGCATATTTTGAAGGATGTATAAGAGTGACATTTCAAAGGGTGATCTCACTTGTCTTCTTTCCTAAAACAATTATGTTTGTAAAATCATGAAGGAAGTCTCCAGACTTATCTCCTAAAGTGTATTTGTGCTAGCTCTTATTTTTTTTTCCTACAAGAATTCTTTGTATTCATAGATCTACAAGAGGTACCTTCTGTTATAATTTTGGTCAATTATAAAAATTCTCTGTCTAAACAAGGTGAAGATTTTTGGCAGGCTGCCAGTCTCAACTCACAGTACTACACTTTTTTTCGTATTTTTTCTGTTATTTTCTCAATCACCACAGCTCCATGCATTAAACTTTCACACCTGCAAATGACAAAAAGTTAACTAATTTTTTGGTATCTGTATCTTCAGGAAAAACCTAGGCCAAAATCTGCTATTGACCCCAATCTCTATATTGTTTCAGTCAACAGACCAGATGTTTATTCTCTAGTTAAATCCAGTTTTAAGATTTAAGATTTTTTATAGTTTCTTGATACAGCAAAACACAAGTTAAAGAAGCCAAATATTTATGTATATTTGTTTGTATGTGTTTGCATATGTCTGTGTTTATATATAATTTTATAGTATGTCAAGACAGTTTACTTTTTAATGCTGCCAAATATTTTGAAACTCGCTGCAGAACTCCTAAGCAGCTAGCTAGCCAAGACACTTACTTATTATCTCACTTCAGATGTTAATAGCAATACCGTATGAATAATGATAGCTGACACTGTAGGACTTCCTTCCAGCTAATGAACCACAGATCGAGATTTAACTATCGTTTTAGTAGCTCACACATGAAGACAAACTTCATCACAAAGACTTCATTAAAGAATATTTCAAGACTATTATATATGTTAAACATTTTATCTTTTGAACTACCATGTATTTTCTTTCTGTTCTGTCACACAATTTCCTACCCCTTGCCCTTATTTTTTCCATATTTTTTTATAAAAATATGGAACATAACAAGAAAAGAAAATTAAATAAACATTTTTAAGACAAGCTTGCAAAACAACCAATCAATCCACCAACAAAAAAAACCAAACAAACAAAAAAAACCAAAACACACACACACACACAAAAGAAAAACCTGAAAACCCCAAAAAACCCAAACAAACAAAAAAATTATTAAAAATCTTTTCAGTTATTTTAGAACTGTTCTTCCACACAAGACAGTTTGGAAAGTCTGGATACTATGTTTCCTTCTTGTTGATCTACAAAATTGCTCTGGTTTTGTTCTTTTGTTTTGTTTTGTTTTGTTTTGGTCTGGCTTTTTTGAAGGAAAGGTGTTTCCAAAATTCCCACTGTTCAAAACTCTCCTAGACCAAGATTTTGGATTAGAGTAAACTGGGGAATACAGAACACAAAAAAAGAACTTGCTAGAAATTCTGCTTTGTTTTAAAGCATCTGTTTTACTAACTGTATAACAGGATGAAGTAAAAATGGACAAAAATATTTGATTCCCATCAGACCAAATTTCACAAAGCTTTGTCTGGTATATTTACTATGTCTGACCACTTGGATGACCTTCTCCAAGCTGCCTAGAGAGTATTTTTTAACTGCCTGTAAAAGACATAGCATAAAGAAGACAGAAAGAGAACCTCTAGGGGCTCAATCAAACCTCCTAACTGTAACTAAGTTTTTTCCTGAAGTGAAAAGATTTTCTTACAGTGAATAAGAGAAATTCTTTTGTAAAATAAAGGACTTGAAAAATCTGGGAAGGGGAACATGTTAGCAATGAAAAAACACCACTCTTTCTGAGAATACTTTTCACCTCATACTTTGCAGTCTTAGACTGTTCAGGAGGGTACATCAGAGCACCTCACTCTAAAAAATATCTCTGTAAAAGTGAGAAAAGTGTACAATCGTAAGAAGACTATTAGTGGGCGATGCATTAAATTAAATGCACCACCAAAACCACACCTGTGACTAGATCTTATTAAAATAAAAATGACTAGAAATTGTTGGTGACTGGAAAATGTGTGTGCTATTGTTTTGGTATTCATTGCAAACATTTTGTAGCACCTTGTGGTCTGACTTCTGATATTGGTCATTCTCAAGGTGTGCTACGTGTCAGAAGAGAGCAGTTCAGAGGTGTGACTAATAAAATTCATGCTGTGTGGAGAATATCATGCTGGAGCTTACATTCGGAAAAAACTCACTGGGAAGACACACATCCTTATCGGTTTCTATTAGTGTACAGTGTATTCAATGTTAGTTGCTACTGCCGTAAGATGATAACCAGTTGCCTACTTTGGCAAGAAAAAAAGATTGAAGCTGTTCCCTGGAGGAACAAAATAACAGGTCCAAACAGTATATTTATTTCTTTTGGAGAAAATTTGCTTCTACTTTTGTCTTCGTTGGTAACTGTTGCTTCTCTGAATTATTTCCGGTCAGCATTTCTTTGCAAAATAAATATTAGAGAAAGTTTTCTCCTGACCAATAGAATAAACACGTTCACAGTAGGTATGAGGGCTGTACCTTCCTGCTTGCTTGCTTTTTTCTTTGGATACAAAACATAATGTTAGGAAATAAATTGCCCAATAAATTGATAAAACAAGCTAAAACCCAAGAAATTAAAATAATACAAATATAATGGGATTTCCTAATATCTTTTTTTCTTTTGCTTTCTGTTGAGAAAAGTCAGCTAGTCTACCTTGGCAAAAATCCTAGAAGAGAGGGAAGTTGTTTCACTTACTAACAGATGCCCAGCTGAAGAGATGTAGATCAGTGGCTTTACAGAAGGGGACTGATAAAAGTAACATTAAAAGCCTTTGAAAGGGTATCCTGTCAGAAATAGGAAAAATTCTTTCCTTTCAATACTATGTGTTTGAAAGCAGGAATACTGATCTGAAAAGTCAGAGCCAACACTTGGCACTTTGAGATAATCAGTATATTTCCCTGTACTTCTGCACTGTATGGGTGAAAATACTTCATCTTCTCTTGTGTTGGGCTTATTTTGTCTGATATTAGGTTGTGTTGATTACAGCAAGAAATCTGTATTTTTCTATGCAGAACTTAACACATTCTAAACATTTGTGTGATAGTTCTGTACTCCTTGTAGAAAGAAATATACAGTATGAGTAAATGTAATATTAACATTATTTAAGCAAATATATTGAGTCCTTTCACAGTGTTTTGTGGTTTTGAGCATGTCTTTAAAAAATAGTGATTGTCCCTTTTACCCATTTTTTATATTTCTTCTTCCAAAAAAAAAAAAAAAAACAACAAACAAAACCAAACAAACTAGAAATTCTAGTTGGGTGGTTTATTTTTGTCTTGCTTTGTTTTGTTTTATTTGCAAAATCATCTATTTGGATGAGAGTAAAATTCACTTTACTGTTTAGAAGATTTTATATTTTATAAGCTAGTGAATTTTATGGTTGTTATTTCAAAAGTTTCCTTCTCCAGCATTTAGGCACATCCCAATGGAATTCCCTTCTATGCAATTAACTTCCCTGACTGCACTGATGCAGTTTATTATCTGTTTATTTTACATAATTTTGCTAAGGGACAAATTTTGCTCTTGAATGCATGAATGTGGCTTCCATTAACAAAATGAATGTTGCATGTGTGCATCCAAGGGTCAAGTCTTTCCTTAAAAGTGAGATTTATCTTCAAATTTGCTACTCTAACAGCCCTGGCTAGGACTTCAACTACATGAATCAATTTTATGAAGCAAAGATGAACTATACTGGAATCATTTTTAAATCATACTTGTTCAAATGTGCAGAGATGGGATTTAGATACCAGCAGAAGTCTAACTTTGTAAACATTCTCTATGGTGTAAATCTGGATCATTTCTGGTGATTCTTTCTGACACTTTGGGTCCAATGACACTTAGGTTGACAGTCCTAGAAAAAACTATCTCGTGACTTCGCAAAATCCCTTTGAAGTTAATGAGAATCCATGTGCATTAACTTCCCTTTACAAGATTGGATCCTCAATAACCAAGGAATTTGAATGGCTACCAAGGACAACATGAGAAAAGGAGATGTAATTTTTTTCTCTAGATGTTTCAGTTTCCTTTTTATTTCTCGGACAAGACACATAATTCTTCATCTTTGAGATATGACATGCGACTACTTGGTGGGTTTGGGTAGATACATGAACACATTTAAATAAATGTTATGTATATTCATAATAGTCAATTCTGCTTGCTGAACTAGTAAACATTACTGAATTATTGTACTTTTAGTTAAAAGAGTAATGATTACTTCAGGAACAGAGCATATTTTCCAAACCATGTACAGCAGGATCTGCTATTATCAATAATGACCAGAACAGTTAATTCTGAGATTACTATGCTAAAATAAAAATTACCTCCAAATTGTCAAAGTAACCAGATGGTTCATATTTAGAAAATCCTTTCATAAGCATTACTGTGTCTTTTAAATGAAGACCTTTCTTAAAGTCTTTTCCTCTTATGCAGAGAGCTTAAGCTATTTTTTATTCTTTCTTGGAATAGTAACACATCATTATATAGAAGCAGAAAGAAATTACAAGGAATTGAGATGTGGGTCACTTTTTATAGGTATCTTACTCAGAAAATTAAATAGTCTTCTGTTTCTGTCTTTCAGCACATAATTTACTTCTAGCTTTTTCAAAGTAACTTGCACACTCATGTTTATATTTTCCTCCCTAAAAATGTAACTGACAACTAAATTTTAAAGTATGCATATTGTTCACCCTTTCAGTGTAAGTTTACTTCCTTTCCCAGTTCCAGTGTGTTCAGTATTGGGGATAATAAATATAGGGAACTTCAGAACCAGTGGTCAGAACTCAAGTTTATTTAAAGATTTGCTCTTCTTATAGATTTGACCATTATTGTCATCCTTTTAAATTATGAACTATAAGTGAAAAGCCTGGACACATGAATAAAGTATGCATATCTTTTATTCCATCTAAAATAATATATATAAAAAGAACAATTTATTCTTTTGTTGAACATATGCTCTGTTCAGAAAAAAAAGTTGAAATCTTTATCCTGAAAGCCCAATTTTTAATCACATAGTTTCAGTGCATATAAATACATTTGCCTAGTTACTGAAGCGTATACTTAATATTCTTGGGCTCATAATCTGTTAGTAGAAAGGTTCAACTCCCACAGCCTTCAGACTAACAGAATACTGATTATTAGGGTCAGTGATTGTGCAGCAGAAATGCAGTTCTCAGAAAATGAACAATTTCCAAAGAGGATAAGGGAGGGAAAACCCTGCTGCTTTATTGGGGTTTATTAGGTTTTTCCCTTCTACCCTTAGTTCTAAATTAGGGGGACCTGAAATCAAAATATTTTTGGAGTTCTATTGCCTCAAAAACATTGGTTCAAAAATTAATTTCATCTTCCTCTTGTGTCTGTTACAAGTAATTGTAGACTGAGCTCTCATTTTCTCCTGAAGAATAGACTCCTTGATTAGGCTATATATTGTGTGACACAAAAGTCTTTCTTTCTGATAGAATGGCCTCTGGTATTTCAGATATCACAGGGCTGTAAATATAGGAGGGGAATATAATCCAGCCAGGAAGACAATTTTATAAATGAAGAAGAAAATACTTAAAAATAAAAACTGCAATTCCCATGAAAAAATCTACCTTAGCAGAGAGACCAAGTTTAATGAATAACTCAAAAGACAGTCCAGTTGTAGTGTAATATTTTTTCTATATTTCCTGTATTCTCTCATCAAAATATTTTTTACTGGAAACAATGAAAAAATATTGCTTTAGTATGAACTTTCACTCCCTTACAGAACCATTTCCATACATGCTGATGTACTCCATGTCAAATTTGTAAATTCACAATTTTTGATTATCTCTGACAACTGAGAACATGATGAAAAAAAATCTGCTAATTTACAGACTTGTAACAGAGCTGATATATCTGAGGGAAGACTATATATGTCAGTTGGTGGGGTGTCAGTGACCGTGAAATTATGACAGCTGAAAGTGGAGGTCTGTATAGATGTACCTATGACTGAGCCAGATTCTGGAGCTCTCAATGTTCATTTATCTCAGAGATGTTTGATGCAATTCCAGAAGCTCACAGGGTCAGTTAATTTGCCAGATGGGATTATACCTGACAGAGGACCCACATGAGCCCAGAGTGGGCTGGAGCAGCAGCAGAAGAAAAAAAGGTCATATTTTAGGGCACCTCAAGTGACCATAGAGCCTGAAATAGTAGCAGCAGCAACTGTTTATATCAGGGCGACTTTTTCACCTATTGACTTCCATCAGGTAAATTCAAGGACATGTTCAACAGAAGACACCAAAATATTGGGCAGGGATATACCCTCTGATAACCATAACACAAAACTCGAGAATTACAGAGTGTCCTAGTTTCGGCCAAGGACAGGGTTAATTTTTCACAGTAGTTGCGAGGGGTGGGGAATATGGAGCTGTATAGGCATGCTAGATCGTTACCCTTTACCAGCCACAGAATCCTCTGAGGGATTCTCACTTCCAAGAAGAAGGGGTGTGGCTTGCAGTCAGGGAAAAAAGATGGCACGAGAGGATCCGTCCACACTTTTGCTCATTTTCTCAGGGTTATGCCAGTCAGTGAACAATTTTTACATGTAAATCACGCTCTTTTTGTATACTTTTGTTATTAATACTGTTGCTGTTACTGTTTGTTTTCTTATCTTGTTGTTTACAGTACACTGTTTTTGTCTCAACCTGTCATCTCTGCCTTTTGTATTTCCCACGGAGAAGGGAGGGAAGTGGGGGGAGGGGGGAAGGGGTGGGAGATAGGGAGGGCACTAAATAAGGGAATACCACTCCTAAATACAACAAAGGGGCATAGGAGAGCAATGGACTTCAAACAAAAAGCAGCCACACTCCTGTATTAGCCTGCACTAACGCTACCATCAAAGCCAGAACACTGGGATAAGTGGGTCATTGGTAAGCCTGTAGGAAGTTTCCTTTGTCAGTGGAGTTATTCTGCAGGATCTATCAACTGCACTAACTAAATCTTTCTTGACTATATGACAAAGATGCTTAGTTCACATATAGTTCATGTTCACATATGAATAAGTGGGTTTAGAAGTTTTAATCTGAAAGTGAATACCAGAGTCCATGGCAATCAATGGCTTGGAAGAATAGAAATAAAACTGTTACTCTCACCCCCTGATTTTTCTGGCTTGGGTTTCTTGATTTGCAGATAATTTCAAAGATTTCATTAAAGACATTCATTGGACAGTAACTAGTAGTATCCTTCCTATGCAATGGACTAATTGAGAAGTAGTACATAAGATGTTTCAGCTGAGACAAATAATGTTCTTTGAGGTTTACGTGTGTTAGAACGGATTTTCTTTTTTTTTCCCCTCCATCTCTCTCTCTTTATAATAATCAAATAATCCCATGATTTTCTCCTTTATTCACAAATGTTATTGCCTAAGCATGTCAGGGTTTTTAATGCTCTATAATAACACAAGCAGAAATTGCTTTTGCCCTTTCAGTGATTCTTTTAGGAAATGAAACCCGAGGTATATCTTTTCCACAGCTATGCAATTCTAACCCTAAATTCCCAGTGATAATGCTTACAGAAAATTTCCTGGCACATTTGTGATTCATTTGTCTCAGAACTCATTTTTATTTAATTTTGACCTGTAGTTTTTATTCCATAAAGTCATGTAGTCAAAGACATTAATTCTGCTTTCTCTTCTGAATTCTCTCTGGTATTTTAATAATTTTAGTCTTGTTGTGATGTAATTAACATGCATATTTTATTGGACAGGGACTTGAAATCTAGATTCCTGCATTAATTTACTTCTAGAGAAAAATGAGTTGTTAGCTATTTAGTTAAAAAAAAAAAGATACTGTGTAGAAAGACTGGTATTATATAACCAATATCCAAGATACATAAGCGGTTGATTAAAAAAAAACCAAAAAACCCAGAAGCAGAAAGCCTATTAAAAATGTTCCAAAATCCTGAGTTCCATCCTGGGTCTGAATGTCGATTGGTATAAATCATTGCTCCAGAATTTGAGGATTTCTAAGTAATTGGAACACTGCAAAAAATTAGGCTTCTAATGTTAGCTACAGAATTTTTGAAATTATAATAATATGGATGCAACAAATCTAATACAGAAAATATCTCCAGGCCAGTTTCAGCAAATCTCATTTTTGCATTATAGAAGCTCATGCTAGGTCTAGAATGCTGATGGAGTTTGGAGGTGGAGTGAGTTTGTTCAACCTTGTGCCAGCTTCCACAATGTGAAAGTCAGAGTTTTATTTGATCTGTCTGGTAACTATCATAAATCAGGATAAATTGATGGACAAGCACAAAATCCATTTGTCATCTTTTCTCCATGCTTTAATCATTTAAAGTCTAGTTATAGTTTAAAAAGCAATATGAAAATCACTATTTGTCTTAGTTTGAAGCCATCTGAAGGGGCAGAGACCTCGGACAGAAGTCTTCTCCCTCAGATTCAATACCCCTGATTTTCCAAATATAGAGAGAGAGACCAAATACTCCTGAATGTAAGTGAAAAAATAACTATTTACCAAGAAGAAATGCTAACAACAATACTAATTAAATTTTGCTAAAGCAACTGAGGAGGAGAAACTTCCCAAGCCTCACCCACCGGACCAAATCGAGATGGCAGCTGGCCTCCTCCACCTAGAAAAAACAAACGTGGCCACAGGACAGAGACAAGAGGGGCTGCCCTTCCATGTGGTTCACTCCCACATGCCCAGGAAACCTGGCAGGAATGGTTGGAGAGTCAGCACTGGCATGAACCAGGAGATAGGGATTAGATACAGGCAGAGACTTGCATGGTGCTGGAGTGAGGTTGCAGTGCTGGTACAGGCAGCCGGAGCAGGGCTGCGGATCCCCCTGGTGACTTGAAGGACACACAAGACACCCAATGGATCCAGCGATGAGACTTTGTTGTTGCAGCTCTGATGTTCATTGGTCAAAGCATTGGTTGTATTCCTGTTGAAATGATGAGTGCAATCCAGATCCACAAGCTGGTGATGGAAGCCCCAGGTCATAAGGAAAGTCCCTTGTGGTGAGGAAAAAAAAACCAGTGTTGACTGAAATCTGAGTGTATTCTTTTATTGGGCTTAGGCTAGGCAGGAATGGCCTTGGTTCCTTCCCTAGGGTGGGGAGTTCTGTGCTTGATACGTAATAGTGGATCATGGAATATTTCAGGAGTCTTTGACACCTGCTAAGATGTTACAGCTGCCTGTCAGCACAGGTGGATCCATTATGGCTCATCAGCACAGGCTGAGGCTTCCTGTTTGGTACTTCTCCAAAGTATCACAGCTGAGTTATTTGTATAAGGACAAAGAAACCACCCGCCTAGCAAGACTTGACTCTCTCCTTATCTTGTTCAACACCCAGCTTGTAGCCTGAAGTGCAGGATGTGCACGCCTTCAGCACCTGGGTGGCCACTCTGCACACTGTCAGCAAAGCACACTGCTGAATGAGCAGTTTCTTACAGCACCTGGGTAGTCACTGCAGGTGGTTGAATGTTTGAGTCATTAATCAATAGCAGTTCAGTCACTTTAAAGGAGGCAAAACACCAAAAAGCCAACATAAATTTAGGGAAAAGAGAAAAGGTGGATACCGGAATTGTGTGTAACCCAGGATACTGTTCTATAAATGTTGGAAACCATTGGCTTGATAATTTAGCTACAGTTTTGTTATTTGCACAGACGTTTTTTGGCCTAAATTAACTGATTTTTCTTGTCTGCTTTAAGTAATTCCTGAAGTAGTTGCATTAATGGCATACATGTTCATCAGCTTATCAATAGCTGGGAGAGAGGGTAGAAGTTAAGTAGGACGTGATTACTGTTCAATTTTTTAAGGTTTAAAACAGAGCTTACTAGTGATGATATGAATAACTTCTTACAAATGTAAAAAACTAAGTAATGTCATCTATTGTTTTCATGCAACTGCAAAAAAAAAGGTCTTTTGACTTTGTTCAGAATTAAAACATTACAAACTGTTCATATGTGGAAAAGATTTGTCATACACTAACAGGTTTTTTCCTCTTTCTCTGAAGAACAATATTTTTTTGACGTTTGTATCTTTTTTTCTAAAGCAAACATGAACAATTTGGTTGTGAGATTATTACTACAGGGCTATTTTTTTTATTAGCACAAGAATATTATTGTTAAGTCACTTTTATCTTTAAGAAAAAGGAGTTAGATGTGAATTGAAGGTCAATGAGAGTTGACAGACTTTACCAAGTCCTGAATCTGATTGTTCACACAGCTTTCATTTGTGCAGTTAAAAACAGCTTCTAGACTGCAGAAAATGAAGCCTGAAATCTGAAACTTCATTCCTAGCTTAGTGTTCTAACCACAGCACTGTTTCTGGCCTTCAGAACTGACTGTGCATGCTGTTCTCTGCTCAGACCTGTGTTCTCCCTTGCTTACTCCTCACTCAGAATTATCTAGTCTACTGTCTGCAAATATGTTTCAAGGTCTTCTACATTATAGCTGAATGTTTGTTAAGCCTGAAGAAGCTAAAGCTCAAGGAGGATGATTGATAAAACTGTTAATGTGTAAATGTGATGACCGTCAGTGTCTGAAATGGAGTAGAGGGTGGAACCAGCCTCGTGCAGTGATGCTGTGTGAATGGACAAGAGACAATGAGCACAAAGTGAAATATGTGACTTAAACACAAGAAAACACTTACTGTGAAGGTGATCAAGCAGCAGTACCAGTTGCCTGGAAAGGTTGTGAAGTCGCCATCCTTGGAGATGCTCAAAACCTGATTGCACACAGCCCCACAGAACCTGTTTCAATGGAGCCTGCCTTGAGAGGGTGGGCTGAACTGGACAATGTGCAGATGTCCCTGCAGATCTGCGTGATTCTGTAATTCTAAAATAGTACAAAAAGTGAGCAACAACCTCATCAATGTCATGTTTAAAAGAATAATCAGAGACAACTGTGTTTCTGAAAGGAGTAGAAGTACCTGGTCTGAGATGAGGACTCTGAGTTTTGAATCTAGAGTGCAGAGAAGTATATGACTGGCAGAATTGCTGATGTGCATTTCCTGGTGGCCAGTCTCATGATTCAATTTGAAGAATCTGTAAAAATTAAAAATATTTAATTTTATTTATAATATATATATATATTTATAATATTTAAAGAAGAATAAAGATGCCCAAATTTGTGCACTATATTTCCCAAAGACATTTAAAACTATAGCAGCAGCAGCCCAGCTCTTCTATTATTAAGCTATTAGGTGAGATAATTCTTTCAAAATTTTATCCAAGACCAAGAACTAGCATGACTCTATAAGGAAAGTGAGCGTATGAGCCACGCAAACCAAAGACAAAAAATATTCCAGTTCATAAATCATTCTCCATCTTGGTTACATTTCAGATTTCATTTACGATAATCCTATATGTCAAAATTTAGAAGCCTAAATAATTTGAGATATGAGCCTGTTTCAATGGCTGTATGGTAGCTTTTCCTTATTCTGTGTAGGTAGGCCCAAATGACATTTTTTGTTAATTGATACTACCTATAATGTTCTAAACAGCTTTCCAAAGTAAATTTGATAAGTCTGTATATATCAAACCCTTAGAAATAACAATACACATCTTAAAAGTATTCAATAGGTCAGCTGGAAAATATTATTCTCTCTTAAATTTTTCAGCTTTAGAAACCCAGAACAACACCCTAAATTTGTAAATCTAGGAATTACATGGAGGTGACATGTTTGCTGATATCTTTGCCTAATTTGACATAACTTGCATTCACACTCAAAACTGATGGTCAGGAACATCTTACATTCTCATTGCAGAAAATATCATAATCCAAACTTGTTCTATATATGATGGATATTCCATAGTCTTGTATATCAAATGTCAAAGTAATCTGACAACAACAACAATAAAAAAAAGAATCTACCATATTAGAAAAGTCTGTATATTCTTCCCAAGAACGATAAGGTGGTGGAGGGACTAAAAAAAGGTTTATTTCAGATGCAAGGACGACTTTTTTAGATGCTGCACACATGGGCCCCCAGGGGAAAAAGGCAATGCCCCACCTTCTCCAAGGCTTCTTGTATCTTCCCTCTGTCCTCCCCCACCCTCTCTACTTGAAGGAGGCCCTGTACATGTCTGCAAACATGTTATTTTCCTGCATACCAGGGAGATAGTTTGCTCACAGCTTCTCCCTGAAACTTTCTCTGAAATGCAGAAGGAAGGAAAAAAAAAATCTAACCCCTTTGAGAATGCATTTTACAGTCTTCATAAGCAAAATTGAGTTCTAGTTTTCAGTCACAAATTCTTCTGAAATTGTACATATGCCTACATTCCGAATGACTGAAAAGATGCAAAAATTATAAACCCATAACTATTTTATTATAAGAAGCATGTATATTTTCAGGTTTGGCGCTTTTCATAATTAATAATGAAACTATAATAAATAAAACTCATTTAAATGCCATGTAGAACATGCATCTCTAGAATTATATGCAGGCTACGTATACATATTTTATATGCATCATAAAGCTCTGAAAATGGAATAGGTACTGAAAAGATTTATCAGAGAAAGTTAAATATCCATAATATGGTTTGCTCATTTCTCCTGACAAATGTCATCATATGAAAATTGTGTTCTGCTGGCAACATCGACACTACTTTTTATTCCGGCAACCCCCCTGTTTTGCCTATTCCACATTAACAGATTTTTCTTCATACAATCTTCTATGTCACCTAGGAATCTAGCCATATTTTTACATATATTAAAAGCCATCTTCAAATCCCTGTTTAAAAAAAATAAATAAACAAATCACACCAGCATATCTACATACATGATTTTGAACCACACAAAATTACTTTAAATAGGAGTAGTGGAGGCACGTTTACCTTTAGACCTGAACACCATAATTGTCATAAGCAATACTGGAAAATATAAATAATGCAATGAAACACAGCCATTAGCAGGCAAATGCAAGTTACAGCCCAGAACTGGTACAATGTACCAAACTTATTTTACATTCTTCCAAAACTGATTTTTTGGCCTACTTGAGGTAGAATAATTTGAGTTAACACAAATAATGCTCCTAAGGTTTGCACAAATGTCCACACACTTCCATTGCAACTTACTTCGTAAACTAATTGAAAAATAAAAGTCTTCTGGAGCAGTCCTTCAAACTTTTTGTCAGCAATTTTTTCTCTAGTTTTAATCCATATCTTCATTTTAATAGCTTTCTTGACAGTCTCACAGTTAAAAAATAAGACAAAGATGACAAAGAAAAAGAAGAAAACTCTTTAAGCCCCATTGCAATAGTCTGATACCAATTGTTTCCACTTTTGCTTGAAACATTACAAATTTTTTTCCAAACTGAGTCCATTTGCACCTTACTCTCTAGCCCCTATAACCCTTGGGCCAAGAGAGTCAGTTTTAATCTTCAAAGTTGTAATTATAAACAATTAAGTTGCTAAGGTTACCTCTCCATTTTCTAATGGCATTGACCCAATTTTGACTGCTTGTGAAGGGACTGCTTAAGCCTTTGGAGAAAGTCTCAGATGTGAAATTTTAGGCAACGGCCTTTCACTGTCAATTCCCACCTTTGTCTTGTCTTCTTCTCTTGATGAAAATCGAAACAATTTGTCTTCTTATCCCTTCCTTCACCTTTTGGTGTCAGGTTTACAAAAATTCTTGAGTTTTTTGCTTACAATAAAGAGAAAAGAGGGAAAATAGTTATTAGGACAAAATCAGGAAGGCAAAACCTAAAAGGTGTTAAAAGGGCCTAGGCATGCAATTATTTCCCTTAGAACAATGAAACTATAGTGAAGATAATATGGAGAAATGAGCTCTTACATGTTAGACTACAGAGATACAAAATTAAAAAATAATAAATCCACATTTCAGACAAACAGAAATAGTCTGAACTATCATGCAAGGAATATCTTTTATTAAACAGTTATGTTTAGTGAGCTTCCAACACTCCTCAGGAGGTTTTGCATTTTCTAGTGTTCATTCTGTGTAAGTCCTGTATTACACTTGCAGATCTTTCATAAAGTCAGGTGCTTTTAAGCTCCATTTCCTTTTGATCTTAGTGGAGATTACAGGAATATATCCAGGATTTTATTACAAGGTCATCAATGAGTGTAACACAAACATGAAGAAATACAGGGGCTTTGATTAGGTAGAAATTTCTAAAGGCTTAATGCCCTGTAATATAACAGACTAAATAGGAATTTTCAGGAATAGTAAAAGTTATTGGAATATCTAATATATTGGTAATATAATATTCCAGGGCAGTTGTAAAAAGTTTCAAATTTCCATGGTATTTCCTGAATAAATTATTTAGTCACATTTCATCACCCTTAAGCTCATATATTAAATCTATAGAGCTTTACAAAGGCCCTCTGTACGCAGACAGCACTTCCCCCTCACTATGTATTTAAGGAGCAGTGTCACATTCTGCACTCTGTATTTTCCAGCATTGTAGCAAATATATTAATTAACATATTTTTTGATTTTTTTTAATGTACCCTGTCAACTATCTTATAAGCAAAGAGCTGAAATCATTACCTTGCCATCACAAAGAATGACTTGTAAGGACTACCAGTCTGGATCAACTTCCAGCTGCTGACTCTTGATCTCATGAAACATAAACTGTGTATTTACCAATGTTTCCTCTGAGCATCTCATTAAAAGTCATGGTTCTAATTCAATCTGCAGGAGAAAAAGTGACTGTAACAATTGCCAATTTAAATAAAAGGACAGCAGAGTAGTGATGCTCACTGCTTCATTATAAGTAGCTGTGAAAATCAATACATTACTAGAGGTGCTCCCCTCAGGATGCTTCTAAAACATCAGGTTTCTCATTGGTGACACTACCACATTAAGAAATTTACAGTAAGAGCAAGTGTCAGAGGAATGTCCTGAGAGGACTTGGACCTTTTAAAGAATTCTTTCAAATATTAACTGGAATCAAAGTCACTTTCAGAAGACATTTAGGATGGTTTAAAACAAAAATAGGCAGAGACTATATTAATAAAGCAGACTTAGTTCCTAAAAGAATGTTATTTTTTTGTTTCACTAATTGAATAGGTAAAGGAAGAAAATGCTATATTTAACATATACACATAGAACACAATACAGTATTGTAATACACAGTATGGAGATAGTACAGACATGTTATAGCTTCTGTAGCTATGTTCTCCCTGTTCAAATATTATCAAGCAAAATACACAATATAAAGTAGTCTGGTAGGTCCATCATCTTCCAGGAGACATGAATAGTTCATAGATACACAATATCTTTTCTGTTTTTATTTTAAAACTTTTTACCCAGATCTATTATCCTGGCTCTTTCTAAAATTATACTGAAGGATCTCAAGTTGCCTGATATGGGCAATATCTAGTTTCACTCCATAAAACTGATCTTTAGGCACATGTAGAAGGAAATAATCTTCAGAGATTTGTAAAACAATGGATTATATATCTTTAAACAAGGTTGCAATTTTTTCAATGGATTTTAATAGATATGTGTGCTTTCACTTGTTCCCATGATTTTAAGAGAGACATTGAGAATTTAATTTTGAATGTTAAAAATGTAGGGTTTTTTTTCCTCATCTTCCAAAAACTCTAAACTAAACAGCACAAACAATTTATGGCCATCTTTTTTCATTTTATATATACTGCCAAAAATGTTTTATTCCCTTCAAGAAGGGGAACATTTTAACTGTAAACCACCAAGTATATTAATGTAGGCTTGACTCCCAAAAATTACTCTCTTCTTTTAAAACACAACTTTTCAATATTTACTTGTACATTGTAAATATTGTCATTCAAAGAATTATCAGTACCTTCACTGCAATAAAATCTGAACACATACTAAAAAAACACTTTTTAGTCTCCACTTCTATGAAGCCTTCAGAAAACATTCCAGCTCTATGTATGGTTGTCAAAGCTTGTTTTTCTTAAGTTTATCACATTTCAAAGATCAAAAAACTTGACAATTTTCTGTTGGAGATAGAGGAAGGACAAAGAATAGGGTGTTTATTGTCATGTCAGTATGAATAACAATAAACAATCTGCTCTTTTTACTGTTCGAAGTGGTGCAATGAAAGTACTTTGTATGTCTAAGGTTGCGCAACAGGGCAGGAGAAAGCCTTCCTGCAGAAAGAGTAAAATAAATAAATAAATCAGTTTCCTGAATGGCAGTTAACACTGTATCTTGTGAGGACAGATTGCATCTCAAATCTGTATTTTTTAGAGATATTTTCTTCAAGCCTTGTTATGACCCAGTATTAAAAAAACTTGTAAGAAAGAAAGGAAATTCCAGTAATTAATGGCCCGTCTTCGCGAACGAAGAGCCGGGGAAGGTCCTTACCCGCATATGCAGATAAGGCCTTCGAGCCTGCG
>JAWWES010000041.1:40203427-40222139 GCA_035583135.1 Lophotriccus pileatus | reverse complement strand
CCTGACCAGGAATCGAACCTGGGCCTCGGCGGTAACAGCGCCGCGTCCTTAACCACTAGACCACCGGGGGCTCCCTCCAGTAATTAATATTTACATGGCATATGACTTCCACATAAATTGAAATATATTTTTGAAAAAAATGCCACTCTGATGTTGATTAAATGTCCATTTCACTGCTACAATTCTTTCTGGAATTAAAGAGCTATTAAAAAAAAAAAAATAAATAAAAGAGTGCAGTTTAATTTTCCTCCATGACCCTCTGTAAAAAGAAGGAAAGACATAAAATTTCATATTGATTTATTCTTCACTCGTATAAATAGCATTCGGCATTTCATTTTTTGTGGATGAGTTTTTAGATTTCTATTCCCTGTCATTATTTATTGGCAGCTGAGGCAAGGAATTCATATGTATTTATCTGTCTATATTCTTGTAAGCTCACCATTCACTCCACTGTCACAACGAGAAATAAACATAGAAACTGTGTCATCCTTCTGATTATTTCTATTTCTACTTTAAAGGTTTCTACAGCAGATATCCATAGAAAAAAATGTTCTAAGGTGGAATGGGATCTAATCAATAGCAGTTGAATTTTAACAGCGGTAGATAATTTTCACACTTATTCTGGTATTCTCCAGAAATATACCTGGACACAGTATGTTTGGGTCCAGCTGTTTGGGTCCGGTTATTAATCCAAAAAGGTAGATCACCATTGTAAGTTCTAAACGAAGACCCAGAAGTGAGTCACTTTTTTGATGTAGTTATATAAAAAAGAGAATGAATTTACAAGCATCACATAAGGATTTTTCAGTAGAACTCAGTCCCTGGGCATGTGAGTTAAAATTTCTCTGTTTCTAGAGATCGCAGAATAGGTCTTCTGAATTTGCAGCCATTACTGAAACCCGAGTTCAACAGCCTGAAGGAAGCAGAAACATTTTGCAACTGTCTTTTGATTTGCAGAGAGGTTAGGTGCTTATCTGTTTCTTATCACTGACACCACTCATGTACCTGAGATCTGAGCTAACTTCTTAGCTGTATTAAGTATACCTTAGAGCACCTGTGTAGAGCAAATCTGGTTTTCTGTCTTCTTTTTCTTGGGTCATCCTGGGACTTTTGTCTGAAGTAATAGAGCAGCCTCAGAACTGCTCCAAGCTATGCCTGGCTGTAACCAGCTGTCAGGCAGACAGTAGAAGTAATGAGAGAAATATCTTCTCTCTAGCTCATGAGTTTTTCATCAATTAGCAAAACAAAGCCCCATCCTACTAAACCTACGCACCACTTTAGTTTCATTATATGGAAAGTCAAAAGGAGAAGAGCTTTACTACAAGTAATGTGAAAAAAAAAACTATAGTGATGATTTGTGGTATTTTTCTGGCATGATATATGAACAGAATGCTTCAGCTTCACTCCTCTTGAGGTTTGGCATGCTAATAGAAACTTGTGTCATGCTAGATTCCTCTTTGAATAGCTACATTCTAGCAAATGCATTTTTTGGATAAGTTTATGAATACCTGAATAAATATTCATATATTAAGTGTGATTTGAATTTCTCAGATGAAGTAAAAAAGAAAAAAAAAAGGGCTTGAATTCCTGGTAGATACCAGCAGAAATATAAGATTAATATAAATAAAATCAAATGTAGATTTTGTTCCACAATTAAAGATGCAAATATAGAAGTGTCCTAAAGATCATTAAAATTAAAAATCTAAATAAATATGAAAACAAAGATATATGTTACCAAGTAACTTAGTGTACAAAGTAACTTTTACTTGATACACAAGTCAAAGGTATGGTTTAATTTTATAATTTGAGTGCTAGAACTTTTCAGAGAATAAATCAGTTATCCATTCATGTATAATTTCTGAGCTATGTCTGGTGTATGTGTATTATACACTTGTGTACATGTGTATGTGTATGTGTACATACACTTGTATGTACAAAGAAGTGTTTTTATGTGGATTTGAATGCATATATTACTCTAAACGAGTTATTTATTTTGCAAATGAAATATATGAATCAGTTATTCACTGATAAGTGAGCAGATGACTCACAAGATTTTGTAAAGTGCAAAGGGACTATGAAAAGACATTATTATATTTGCACAATGTGCAGCATTGTCACATTAGTGCTGCTGGTAAGCACTGACAAAGAGAAAGAAGGACAATGAGTGCTTTTTCCTCTTTAGAATGTAAGCTTCTAATCTAGTTGAAATTTGGCAGATGTAACAAGACTTAAGGTGAAAGTATTGTAAGAAAATACCCTATGATCAGGTTGGCAAGTCGCAAACTGAAAGAGGACAAGCTTGATGGCATCTTTAAAAGATATTCCAGTAGTAGTAGTACCTTTTTAATGTAATTCATGCGTATTATAGAACTAAAAATTAATACAAATAAGCAATTTAATGTTCTAAAATTAGTTATCTCACAATCACTAGATTTACTAGTCTCAACATGTCACTAATTTCTATTACAACCTGTTATGACTGTGACTTGAACTGCCAATTTAAGTAAAACTGTTTTGGGAAAAGAACAAAAGTTGTTTCTCCAACAGTCTTTAAAGTTAAATGAAGAATTTACTATCAATCAGGTGATTCAGGCTTGAAGTCTGACAAGTTGGCAAACTCCTTCAAAACTAAGGCGTAAATCCTGACCATAAATAAAAATCAAAATTATGCAGCTTTAACAGGTTTGCAGTAAATCATACTTATATTACTTTACTTTTCCATAAATACATTTTGCCCAGAAAAATATCCAGCTTGATATCAGTCTTCATCTACTTTAAATAGATTGAATAACCTTTATGCCACTGACACAGAAGAATCCCGTCTTACATGTGTGTAAATGGGGGTATTTGAGGTTTAGTTGTTACGCCTGTTCAGTGACTACGAAGTTTTACCATGGAACGAATAACAGTACCGTAAGCATTTTACTGAGTTCCACCACTGCACCACACACTGTTAAATTTCCGTGAAATGTCTTGGCATTAAGTTAAGATGTATGAAGTATGAATCAATACTAAATCTGGCAGATGTCTGAATACTTTAAAAATACTGAAGGAATTGCTCTAGTGCAGTGCACAGTTCCTGAACTGGGAGAACCTCAGGGTGAGCCGAAGGAGCTCTGAGGAGCCACAGGCTCACATGAGAGCAGCTGATGAACTGGTTAAGTTGAGAGAGGCCAGGAGCAGTGGCAGCCTCCAGCCCCCCATTAAAAGTGTGTGTGGAAGTTTGCACAGCAAAATGGGCACTGAAACCCTGACAACTCAACCAGTGAGCAATGGGATCCATGTAGCAGAAAGCCATACCGATGGAAGGATACAAGAACTAAAGATGGTTTGTGGGAGTCGCTTCCACAGTGTTCTGAGTCGAGGTCTTGATAGCCAGGGTATCTGCAGCAGCTTCCTACAAGAGGTGCAGAAAAATGGCACGGAGGGTCTTGCAGTGCTGACTCTCTACTGTATTTTAATCCAAAGCCTGTTGGCACTAATAGAAAAAAATTCATCCTGATGCTAATTCATTTGGCTTTGATGCCTGTGGAATTTTTGGACTTTTTGCTTTTTGTAGATTTTAGAAGTAGCTGTAGTTAGCTCACACTTTAGCGCAGTAGGTTCAACTTACCCAAACCTTTTTCCGCATTTCATATTAAACCTTCTAAGTTCCTTTAGATTGTTTGGAGTTCCCTCAAGGTAGGCCTTCGTTCTGTTTAGGAACATGTGCACCCTGGCTTGCACAAAGTACACCAATAATCAAAGCAACCTTCAAAACCCAGAACTTTGGAGGAGCTCCAAGGACTGGACAAGCTGTGATAAAGAGGAAGATGAGGAAGGGGGGAGTTTCACAGCCCCCTCACTCAATTTCCAGAGGGATGTGCTGAGGGGTGGATCTAGTGGGCAGATAGATCTGGGACTGGATGGGCAATACCTTAAACTGCGAAACCCCCAGACACGTGGTGCGCGTCTGTACTCCCGTGGTTTAAAGCCTTCCTTTAAAACTGCTCTCTACCTTATCTCTACTAATGATTGCCTGGTGAGTCTATTTTTGGCTCCCAATCTAAGGCAGCATCATAGAACTTATCACTGATCTCAAGCCAGGCATGCGGTAATAGGACAAACCCACTGCAAATAATAGTTTGGAGACACTATGGAAAAAAAATTTCTATCTGTCCTTTCTCTACAGTTCATAAATACCAAGATCAAGCTTTCTAGTTCAAAGCAAGAACTTGTCTGTTTTTGTCTTTTCTTTATCCAGTTTGAGAGAGAATTTCAGGATTGCTTCTTCAGAGAAGATGACATTCCTGGTATCTCTCTAGTATTTAAACACAGTTTGAAATTAGAGACTGATGAAATTTCTTTAATACTGATACTTGTCAGAGATGTGGATGTATAACTATAGCCTTCATTACTGTGATTTGTGTTCCCTAAATACTATGCCATTAAAGTAAAAATGTGAGCCAAACAAATATGCATATGTTTATAGATATGTATGTGTATATGTCTACATGTGTTAATGTAAAATATATACACATGTATTAATAGAAAATAAAAATTTTGAAGTAGATTGTTAATAGTAAATTGTGCAAATATGGAGAATCATCTTGTAAAGACCACGCATGCCGGTGATGTATGATTTATACTAGCTGACAGTACTACCCTTGCTGATTAATAAAAATTGGCCTTATGGCCAGGGTAATTTCAAATTTGTAGTCATTCCAACATTTTTGTTCTGTTTAATTTTCAGAGGCTGCTGAGGTTAGGCAGATTTCCTCCTCTGCTGTTTTAGGAAAAAGCAGGAGGGAGGATGGAGCTAATGATTTAATATCTTCTTAAACAAAGACAGAAATCTGTGAGGTATGTATTACATAAAATTAAAACTCTTCTTGTTTTCAATTTATTAAACTAGCTGGCATACATTTAACAAAATTTAAACTGCAAACTGCAATTGAATAATCTTATGGCAAGTCACAAGATAAGTTGTTTACTTCTGTTGGGCGTCTTACCACCACTTGACCTAATTGTTTTGACACTTCTACAGTAATACTTAGGCATCCAAGGAAATTGACAAAAGTTGTAATATTTTTTCCCCTCAGGGATAAAAGTAGGAGGTAATGTTTTTCTAAAAAGGAATCAAAATAATCTATCTCTAAAGACTATAATGTAAATATTTTGATTAAAATTTCTTAACACAGATTGAGTGAAGATCTTTTCTTAAAGAGAAGAAAAATGTAGGTATTCTGAAAAAAAAAAAAAAAAAGACAGATCAGTGTTATATAGATCCAGTGAATCCTACATGCAGAGCCGGGACTATAAAGGAAAATGGAGAATAAGGATTCAGAAAATGATCATAATAATATTGTTCCTAGAAAAAATAATCATGTATTTTATTAAAATTATGGACAGACATATACAAACAGCAGTTGAGTGAGAGGAAAGGCCTTTTATTCTATCAGCAACATGCTGTCAGTTTTTCAAAATATGCCAGGGATTTGGAATGGTCCAACTCCAATCTTGAAACTCATTTACTCATATGAACAACTGGGCTGCTGTGATGAAGCCTAGGAGATTAATAAGCAATCAAAATTTTTCTTTTAAGAACATAAGGACATTTTCATACACATATAGACATACAGACACCAAATTATTCTGGTTTTGCAAGGAAAAATGCATTTATGGAATTGTCCTTCTTACTTTGCTGGGAAGGAAGAATATTAGCTACTTAAAACACAGCACTGCCAGGAAAATTTTAAGGGAAGTGGATTTTTAAAGTTATAGATATTTTCTTCAGAAAAAGATAGATTTAGGAATAGTTTTCTGTTCAGAAAGCAAGTTAAAAGTATCTCCTCTTTTTAATCTATTTAATATGTGGCACTTCTCCTACCTATTTTTTTAAGATTTAAGTTTTGAGGATTCTTCTTCATTTCCTAATAGAGTCCCTCTCATGTAACATAGAACTCCCATCACACACCTTATCACCTTGGCCATAAATTGAGGCCAAATACAAATTCCTTGATTCTAAGCATGAAACAAATCAAAACCAGGAAAATAATGTTGATCCTTATATGAAGACTGCACTGGTAAATTCAGAATGAATGTGACGTGAGAAATAATATCATTTAACTTTTAAGACCTGTCCTTGCCTCTAGCTAGCCAGTGTAAGGAACAGCTTAAACAGCAGCAGCAGATCAAAACCACTGAACCTGGCAAAGCCACAAAGCTTAGGGCCAGCAATGAGTTTTATACTCTTTTGACTTCACTGGATTACTTCCAGAAGCAATATACAAAGTCTTTCAAATACTTTTTTCCAAATATATCTTTCTCTGAGGACACAGTCCCCTTCTTTTTTTCTTGTTTTGTTGCATGAAAGAGAAGCACCATTAGGGAATGGCCTTGTCAAACAACAGTGTGCAAAACCCTGCCGAAGCCTCTAACCCAAGTAGCTAAGATCTCAGTGATTTACTTGTTCTCAAAACCAGAGGGTCAGAACCCCAGACCTTTAACAGTCTGTACTTTCTCCATGGCTGCAAGGAACCATGCTTTTTCCTCCCACGTTACTGCTACCATTCATGGTTGAAACTTTAGAAACAGGAGTCAGGCACTGAATGAGATCACTGCTATCAAGGTCAAAAATCTCCCGACGGTCAGAAAAACTGAGTAATTAAGCTTATTTAACTGCAAAAACAAATATTCACGTCTTGTTCCACAGGCAGTAGAGAGTGATGATCCTTTGTCACAAATTCACTGTCCATATTTTGGGCTTAAGATACAAATTTATTTTGAAAAGCTCAACTTTCTCTCCACAGTTGTTTCAAGGCAGTGATAAAATATCTACTGAAAAGTTCTTTAATAGTGGTTTAATTTTTACATGCTTGATACAAATTTGCCAAAATGCTTTTTAGAGCTAAAGATAAGGTGAGTCGTATGTTTTACGAATGTTGCTACAAATCTACAAACAATGTCACCTGTATTAAGTCAGTTGATACTCTGCTTTTGCAAGTTTAGGCATACTACTTCTGTCAATATCTAATGATCTACAGAAAAGTGAATGTCTCCAGAGTACAACTATGCAATTATAAAGGCACGATGGTGTTCTCCCTCTCCCCTTCTCTCCAAGATCCTGCATGTCATGACCTCCCCTTGAGCATGGAAGCCTCTCTAGGTAATTCCTTGAGGATGAGACATTCCTTGCTGCAACAGATTCTCGGTTTTGAAATCTTAGCTAAGTGATATAGAGGATTGATTGTACATATATAATCCTTTAGACATAAACCACTGACCAAGCCTGGGACTAGGAGTGGATCCAGTCGCACCTAGACTATTCTTTGAGAAGGAATTTAGAAAGCAAAATCTGTATCTCATGACTCAATGGGAGAGTTTCCTTGACAGTTCTGTTTGAACCTGTCTTCCACACAGTAAATAATCAAGTGTATCTTGCCACTGAATCTTTTCAAACCAGTGTTTTATTTACCATTGAACTTTATTGAAAAAGTATTGCTTCTCTCTTACAGGTGAAGTGCATGACTCCATCCATGACAAAAGGAAAAGACAGAGATCTCTCAAGGGAGCTTTATCATTTATGTCAATTTATACAATAAATGTTGATGCTTTACTAATATATTAATTTTTATTTTATTTAGTGCTAGCTATACAGTCCAGTTTACAGAAAAACTGTTAAGGAATTACTATTCCCTTCACTAAATTATGCTTCCTTTAATAGATCTAGCTTTTCAAATATTAGCTCCAGCAAGTTTCCCCTTCTTAGCACGGGAGAGCTTAAAGTAAGAAACAGATCCTTTTTCTCTGTAGAATTGTTATAATGATAAATTATTGTACCTTCATTTTTTACAGGTTAAATTTAAAGGATTGGTCCTTTTCCAAACTGAATCTTCCAACAGAGAAAATTTTATTTTTTTATGTATTTAATTTTTTTTATGTATTTAATTTTTTTTAATGTATTTAATTCCACCATCCACCATTTAATTCCATCACCTTAGCCCCCTAAGGTGAGTTTGAATTTGCTTATTCACCAGTCATTAAAATTATTATCCTTTTTCCATGTAGAAATGACATGCAAAATTTTCCTGCAGAGGTTTCATGTTTTAGAAGGAAGAACCAGTCCTGACAGTTTGTACACACAAAGATCTAAGAATTAAGCCTATGAGAATTTCATACTTAGGAGAATTTTTGTTTGCATCCATGTGGTAGAATCTCTCCTATCATGTCCTCTAGTTCCTACATTGTTTACCTGAGATAAGCAACACCTGATGTAGGTGATTTGATACACAGCAATCCCTGAACTACTTCCCCATCTTTCTGACAAGAGTGCATATTATTGCTAATTTTCTCATAATTTGCTGCAGCAAAAGCTAATAAAAAAAGATTATTTTATTAAAATCATATCAAGCAAAACTTAGAGTTGTCACTTACAATGAGCAAGATGCAAGCTACATACATAGGCATGGTGTAATTTATGCTTTTTGCAAATTTCTTTCCACTGTTTTTCTTTGAATTTCAACATTCCACAAATGTATTTTCTGTATTAGCACTGGTATACACAATAAATGCCCTTGTTACTGCATTAATTTCTACCTACTTGCTAGAATAATTCACCTGCTGAAATGTGGGGAGTTCTTTTAAACAAGGGTCCAGATAAAACCTGTCAGAATTAGACATACAATGCTGACACAACACTATATTTTAATATTGAGCATCCAAGGAATTTTTGGTACTCATTTTCACAATTTTTCCATGGAGCGGGATTTTTACAATTGGATCTCATTTTAAGTCTTATGAAACAAACAAAAAACCCTGACAAAAACACCTAAACAAAACAACATCAACAACATGAACAAATATGCATTAAAAAATGTGTATTGAGCTTCAGCCAGATAAATTTCTTGGATAAAGTTCAGAGGGGACTCATATAGCTTATCCATTAGATATCAATAAAGATAGATTATTGCATTTTCCTGTAGATAATTTTAAGTGTCTACAAATAGCAAGTTTCTAACTTATTATGAACACAGAAGTCAATATAAGAGACAGAAAAAAAGACTTCTAATAGGATAGATGGTTTGTTATTTCATCATTGATCTGCAAATGCATGATTTTAGAGAAGCCATATTTAATTTGCACCAGTAACGCACTCAATAGCAATTCATGTTCTTTAATCCTATAAATTATGGAAGAATTAAGAGAAAAGTTCTTATTATAGTCAGTAAAACTTTACTGTCTTGGACACAATATTTATATTGTGTATTATCTCCAATTTAGTCCAGTGTATATCTCAAATACGTTCTGCAAGATATTCTGCCTTTTAAGCTTTTCTTATTGCTTTACGTTCAATAAATTATTCTTTAATAAATTACCAGGTGAATCAAAAAAGGAAGCACAAAGGATTGTACAAATCCTTTAGAAATACTGCAGCAGCCATGCATGTTTGATGGACTGAATGCTGAACATAGAATTTTCATAAGCCCTGTGAAATCAGATAAGTAAAGCACTCTTTTTTCTCTTTAATTGCAAGAAGCTAGACAATAGAGCACCAGCACGACTCAGATCTTACCTCATTTCCCAATTACTATCATACTGAGTTATCATAACAGAAAAATATATGTATATCTAAACAGTAAAAGACTAAGTGTTGAGGGATTACATCAGATAAGGTGCTATCACATTATTTCATACACCCTGCAGAGGAAGAAGGAAAAGGACAGCAGCAACTTTTCATGTTAGCAAAGCTACTCAATTCTATTTGCAAGTATTTCTGTAAAGTACATTGGAAGGATAGAGTAATAAAAGTACTTTAATACAGCTGCTGATGATGTCTCTGCCTCTTCAGTAGAAAGGGCACTTTCTAGAAACAGGAGATGAGCCTTTAGTGTTTTCTTTCAACCATAGCTCTCTAATTCAGTTATCCCAGCAGAATTCTGCAAAGTGTATTTGACGTAAAGTAAACATTTGCTAAAACTTATATCAAAGCAAAGAAGCACAATTAAATATTACTATATGGAACACAGGCAAAAGGATTTATTGCCTAACATGGACTGTCATCAACTTTCCCCTAACCCGAATAATATGAAGCTGGGCTAATGACTAAACCTAGAAAACATGCAGCATCTATAGTAGTACATTAAGCAGCAATGGGTCATATTTTCTTGCACTGGAATTACACCACTGAAGCCATAAAACTGTTCAAATGACTGCTGGCATGCCTTTGTCCATATCAAATGGCAGTCTGCTTAACAATCACTGGAATATCTAGCCAGTAACTGTGGGCCAGAGACCAGTAGCAATAGAAAATTTTATATGGCTACTGGAAAGAGCTATATGGAGAGATCCTGTTCTCCGTGTGCCTGCAAAGAACCCCTTCTGGTGAGGCAGGCTTGTGAACTTTATGTCAGCAATAGGCATGCCAGACTTAGTTTGGCTCCTGCAAAGTCCCTGCTTTAGTGTACCCACATTTGGATGAAGTGACTCATTAAAGTAAGACTGTGGCCTTGCCAGCATGGAGTCTCAGCTGATATCTAGCACTGTACCAGAATGCCATCTGGGAAGTGCCATGACACCACTACTGCCCTAATGGGCACAAAAGATGCAGTGTGAAAGAGCGATTCCAAGAGAGCTGGCCTGGCTAGACAACTCAGAGAGCCCACGTGGGCTGAGTCCGTGTTGGAACACACCGCCTCAGTGGGCTTAGATCCAGGACCTTAAGGTGTTCAAGGGACTCTCTTTATGTGATGCCAGTTTCCTCCCTGCTTGCACTTTCTTACTGAAGATCTGTGTGGTCTGAAAACTTCAGAACCAGTACAGCTGCCCACACATGACTCTGCACCTCCATTAACCTGGGGTGAGGGGGAGGGGGGGGTGAGCTCTTTCTGAGCAACTGACAGCATCATCAAACCATTGAATGTGTTTTCTAACTTAATATTTCAGATATATGAATATATGGGAAAAAAACCTGAAACAAACCCTTGCTCTTTGCACCCTTGCTTCCTGAGTTTAAGGAAGTTTGAAGCAACATGATAAAAACTTGGTAAGAATCTGGCTATCATATAGTTGCCCAGTCAAACAGATAATGAATAATGGTGAGTAGACTTCTTTTTTTTTAACTTCACCCAAGAAGTCCAAAGCAGATTCAGAAAGAGTTGCAGAAATAACTAATATTATAATACATAGTATTTGTAATTTTCTTGGGCTAACCTTTCATGAAAACATTCATGAATTACTTTATAGGTTTATCAGAGAAAGTCATGGCACAAAGTGTCTTAGAATGTCTTTTATGTAACAAATGCAATTTCTTTCTTTAGTGTTCAGAAGAAATTAAATTAATGGATGTTATGGTGTCATTCAGATCACCAGGAGGTATCATAGATACTAAAATGTCTGAAAAAGTACAATTTTCTAGCTAAAGGATTACAGTGTCTAAATTTAGTTAGGAATTTAAGAGATAGTTGTAATTAATGGAGAAATCTGTACACCCTGTATTCAGAGGTCCTAAATGTAGTGCCTGCCTGTTTATATGGTGATTTAATCATAGAAATGCAACGGAAAAGGAGTAGCCATGTGGATGTGTGAACTAAATGAAAAATTTTCCCTCATCAACACATACAAAATTCCAGACCTAGGAATGCCCTAACGTTAACCTTATTCCTTTTTTTTTTTTTTTTGGTAGGTACTGTCTGCACTTTTTCCTAATTATTTCTTACTAAAATAGTCAGCCAAAATTTGTAATTGTTCATAAATTTGGTCTGGCAACTTGTACAAGTTGCCACTCTTCTCAAAATCATAATAATATTGGCTCTAGCAGGAGGTCTGTCTTATTTGCATGGAGTTTTTCAATAAACAAAGCCAAAGAAATTGCCTTTAGGTAGTGATTTCTTTTTTCTTTTTTTGTTCACTGCCTGTCATATTAATATAACATTTTCCAGGAAAAAAAATTACTGTAAAGACAGTACTGTTACTAGCCTCTATATATGCACAGTAAGACATTTTTGCATATTCATGCATTTTTTAATTTAAAATTAGGCTCAGTATAGTTGCCTTGCTGGCTGCGTGAAACTGGGGTGCCGGTAAATTGCAGCAGATCATTCAGAGGATCTGTGCACCCTTTTCTCTGCCCTCAAAAAGGATTTACGTAGGAGATTTTCTAAACCAGTGATGTAGAACTGTGTGTGTTTGATGTATCTCTTTGCTGGAATTAGGGTGATGCACATGAGGTTTCCAGCTGTAGAATATGGAAGAAGACACATGGAGAAATGTCAGCAACTACTGGAGGAAGGAAAAGGGCATATACAGACTCATTAATCATATTCATTCAACTGTTTTGCCAACATTCCTTCTGTACATAGAAAACCAGCTCTGAGATGTGCTATCACTCTGGATTAAGTATTATTGTTTGGGCTTTGTTGTTATTGAGTGTCTAATTTGAAAAAGAAAGCAGACAAAAATAAATTTTAAAAAATTCTTATTGATTGAAGAAAAAAAAATCATTTTCCAGTCCTATTATATGCATAGAGCCAATATTATTAATCTCAATTTCACAGCTCCTTTCATACCTTTAACAGAGGTTTTCTGAACTTCTTGTCTATATTTTGAATGTCTAAGTGAAAGGAAATATTTTCAGTCATAAGTCTGTTTGGCCACAAGAAGTGTATTTGAAAGACTTCGCCAACCTGAGTTCATCATGTTATTTCATTTAACAATTCCAGCTCTTTGTTGTAGTGTTTTTTGGTGCTTGTTTTGTGAAGTTATTTTTACATTTCAGATGAAAATATCTTAATGTAAATCAGTTATCTCCAATGGTTTTATTTTTAAATAAAAGATTGACATAATACAGAAATGCAGTTTTCTGGGGCATATTCTGTAGTATATGGATTGTGAAAGAGCTAGCCAAAGAGGTGGGTCCTTAAATGTTCCTTATATTTCAGCTCCATGAATTTGGACAAACTCCTTTGTACCATAATAAGGCTTTACATGTGGAAGAGATTATGAGAAATTTGAACAACATTTTATTCTTAGGTATATAAACTTGAACAAATTCTTGACAATGACAGGCCTATCAAAAGACTACAGTCTCCAGCTGGGCAGCATATCCCAGCCAGCCCCACAGCAGACTGATCCTTAGCAGTTTCCTTGGACGCCAACACAAGCAATATTAGAGCCAATGCTTTCCATGGTGCAGCCAGCCAAGCATCCAGATGCTGTTGCTAGAAAAATGTATATCGTAAGAGAGCACCTGGATTTTGCAGCTGTAATGTTCAATGTTTAAGTTGAAGTTAAACCTTCTTAAACATCTGAGAATAAGAAAGACAAAAGAGGTTCATTTGGAGCAGTAGCAGAAAGCAAATGTATGAATGTAACCACCAAGCATATGCCTTGTGGCAAAACCTTTATACTGTGATCTTTCTGTCCTCATCTCCCATTTCTTCGCATATTCCATCCACCCAAGAATTACCTTCTTTTTTGTTACTGACGAGTCATGCCTAATTGAAGAGAATTAGTTCCTTGGAGTACCTATCAACAGAATAGAAATCCCAAAGTACCCAGCTGTGATGACAAAAGTGTATTTTCCAGATGAGGACCGATTTCACAACAAGTAAAGAGTTCAATGCTGCAGGTTGAAAAGTACCATGTGTGTGTGTGTCTGCTGGAAAACTGAACTGGAATTCCTGAGTATAGCAATGTAACTTGTTAGAAATTTAACTGTGGGAAAACATAGATCCTTACGAGTACAATATTAAAAAAAAAACCTAGTCTTTTTAAGATCTTCTGCAATTGAACATTCTTTTGGTTTCTCCATAAAATATTGTGCATTTCCTGCAAATATATCTCCTTATCATAAGGTTTCAGTGCAAAAGTTTTTTATGGATTTAGATCTTATTAAAATAATTTTAAAATTGTCCTGTGGATTTCAGGGTGAAACTATTAGAAGATGTCATCTTTCCTCTCATCCTTCCAGTCCTGAAATATTAATATTGTGAAAGAAAAGAACAATTATATAATATGCCATAGAACTTTCTCAGCAACAGCTCCTAGAAAAATTACGTCAGTGTAATGTGAGCTGGAAGATGGATTAGTGAATGTTCTCTGAATAATATCCTGTCACATTCTAACTTACATTTTCCCTTATTTTCACAAAGTCCCAGGATATTGAACAGATATTATAGACAGAAGAATTTGTGGCAACGTGACTGGGATTATTGAAATGCACTTTTACATTTGCGATCTAATACAACTGAAATTTGTTCATTGAAGGTGTCAGGCACATAGGAAGTGCCTGGATTTTCTGATAACTGCCTTATGCCATAGATGTATCAATTGATTTATCCTGTTAAATCAAGACACTTCAATGACATATATATGTATTGTGCAATAAAATGGCATTCAGAAATATTTAGGTCTATTACTTGCTTAATGTGTTTTTGTATAAGCAGAAACAGAGAATTAAAAATATCCCTCTAAAATGATGGAAATTTTTGTCATCCCACTTCAGGATAAAAACTAAAATTACAAATTTTATGAACAAAGGGATTCCCATGAAAATTTGGTTTTGGAATAGCATAAAGAGAAATTTTTGGCTTGTTTCCTGCCCAAAATTCCTGTCAGTTTTACTGGTGGCAAGTGAAATTGCTGAAAGCCTCACTGGCACAAAAAAAGTACTTCTGCTCCTTAATAGCTCACTACTTCTGTGTAATTAATTTTTACTTTTATGACCAAAAACAGGAGAAAAAGGAGCCAGTAGTTCAAAACTGAAGGCAAAACCCACCATTTTTTTTTAATATTTCCCATTCAAAAGTATTGCAACAGAAATTTTCCAAGGAGTTTTAATCCTGGCATAATAAATATGGGTCAAACACTTCTGATTTTACATTAATTCAGTCAGCATAGTATACATCATGGCATTTAAATTGTACTCTTTCACACCTCAGACTTTGTTTTATATAAAAGATGAAGTAATACAATAAATAATACAGTGTCTGGTATACAAGGATTTCAAGATTCTTGACAAACATGATTAGACTGAGCTTCGTAACTTTCTGTTTACTAGACAAACAAAATTTCCATTCTACGCATGTGGAAATAAATTCATGTGGGTTGTTCAACTCAGCAAAATCACACACTAATTCTCTAGAAGGTGATCCATTAACCTAAGGGTTCCTCAGTTTTTGGTCTCCCATGTTATCTAGTACAGAGTTCTTTCTCTTTGTTTTGGAATGGTTCACGCTGTTTATAATAAACTTCTTGTAGGAATAGTAATATAAAGGTGCAACCACAAGCAACATGACAGTCGCTATTGGCATCCCATAAAAACTATATAATTTAATAAATTAATGTAATTTGACATCTATTTTTTATTGGGGTTGGATACATTTATTCCTAATAAGTTGGTCTATATTATCTAATGCTCCTACTTAGGCATTAATTACGTATGCATATGTAGATTTTTTCCCAATAATTTAGTATTTAAATACAATTTATCATTCTGGAAAATTGATTGTTTGATACAGGCACATGGATGTGAGCAGAGAATCCTGGAAACTCTGAATGCTGAAAACTAACATTGCCTCAGAGTGTTTAATTTCTTTCAATTTAATTCTGATCACAAAATTCATCAGTTTCTTGATTGAATTTTTTTCATATTAAATTAGTACCCTGTAGAGCTCTGTTTCCAAGACAAAGCAAAATTAAAGTTACAAACTTGTTGGCAGATATTTTCTTAACTGCAAGAACAAGGCGTGATAGCACTTCAGAAGAGCAGGCAGGGGTTAAGAATCTGAAAAGACAGTCAAGAAGCAGATGAAAAATATGGCTTTCAAGTGACTTCCTCCCTCTCAAAAACACTAGCCTTTTCAATGGCTCATAATGAAAACAAGCCGATAATGATTACCAGCTACAAGCTGAGGGGTTTTGTTTCTTTTTGCCACTTTTTTCTCACACTGGCTAGTTAGTTATTGGCTAGTTAGTGCTCCCTGATTACCAATGCAGAGACCCAACCGATAGCAGGAGAATTCAGCAAGAATCTACAAATGTGACAAAAAAATAACTTTTTTCTCTTTTTTCTTTTTTTCCCCCTTTTTTTTTCCTTTTTTGGTTTCCCTTTTTCCTTTTTTTTCCCCCCAAAGTGAAAAATGTAAATTGTTTGGCTTTGAAGGCATTTCAATAAGGTTCTTCCACAGCAACAGAGCAGAAAATATAAAGGAAAAAAATAAATTGCAAAATGAGGGCAGAGAAGCCTCTTGTCTGGTTTCATCACTGTGTGTACTGTGTTGGATTTGGGTGATATTGACAGTTCTTTTTATTTTGTTTTGCTTAGAGTTTTTACAGCTTATACCAGACTGTATGTATGATGCCTGAGGCAGGGTTTTTTTAGCTGCTGCAGTGATTCTACAAGCCACAGAACTATGTTCTGCACTCATATTTTTCAAAAATCCCTTACAATTGATAGTCTTCATTCTCAAAACACATATCTTTCATCTGTGTTTTGCAGCATGAGGCAAAATTAGGTCTTGTATGCTGCTGAAAGCTCAGCAAAGATACTTACCACTATGACTGATGTTGCTTACTTCACAAACTCAGTTCTTTAAACACAGTGGGCCTACTGGATAGGGATTTTACTTTGCAGCTGCATCATCAACCAACATTACAACTTTGTCATTGCAGTTTTTCACACTCCTGGTTTACAACAAGGAACAGCCTGTGTTTAAATATAAATTTTTAAACTCTCAGGAAGCCCTAAGAATATTAATCACCACAGTAACTAGTATCTGTTCTGCTCCTACAAGCTCTGTAATCGCTACAGTAGAAATAGAGCACAGTTAAAGAAGATGGTTTTGAAAATCCATTATTAAGAGCATTTAGGTGCTCTTCTAGCAACACACATTCACTGAATGAGTAGACTTACACCTGACAAAGCTACACAATCTTCAGGACATTATGTGTTACAAGCAAGGTAATTCATGCTTATTGCATATTACCATTGCTTATCCATTTTTCATCTACTGCTTCTTATCTAGCCTATACCTAACTGGTTGGGTGAAAGCTACTACTTTACTCAAGATTTAGGACAATCTTGTGACTAGACTGAAGGTTAACTGTGATATCCATCAGTTTTGTGTGGGATCATTTCAAAGCTCAGAGTACTGGCTTGCTCTTCCAGGGAGGGGAAAACCCTACTGTTACACCTAAGTTTAGCCAGCACACTTGGAGCTTTGTCTTTCCTGTTAGGGTATGTTGTAGTACCGTAAGACTAAGTAGATAATGGCAGATAAATTCATCCCTTAATCAGCAAAATCAGAGGATGACTTTTGCTGTCAGGCCAAATTCAGGCTGCATACAAGGAAAATCAGAGAAAAAAATGCAAAATCTTCAAAACCAGTATAAACTATTTCTGTAAAAGCAACAGAGAAAAACTGCTAAAGAGAACTCTTCTACATGTTTGTGCTGATTTTCTTGTCTATCCAAGCATATATCATGCCTAGAAAATCACAAGTTTCTTAGTTTGCTTACAGATGGATATTTAAATTCATACAGTTATTACCCAACTACATATACCTCTACTGTACTCATCCCCCCAAAAATTTCCACAGAATATACTGAGTTGGAAAGGACCCACAAGGGGGGGTACAATGCTTAATTTATTTTATATTTTGTTTTACACTTATTTTATTTATTTATTATTTTATGTTATTTATAATTTATTTAATATAATATTTAATACCGTCATATTTTCAAAATTATTTATAACACAGCAAAATTAATTACTTTTTAAAAATAAAATATTAGAATAAAAATGTTTACATTAAATAATTTAAAATAATATTTTTTACTATAATAATATTTCTAATACCAACATTTTTTTGCTTTATTTATTTTGCAAAAGATTCACTTTTAAGGAAACACAAAAGCAGAGTTCATGCTACCAAATACAGAAAAAACAATGAATACTTCTTTGAGTTTCTTTCTTAGCACTGAAGTACAGAATGTATATGAACACCTCTTCAGCTATTAAAGTCAATGTAAGCTTATGTTAACTTATGAGTACAAAAGTAAACACTTTTTATCCTGTTATGAGTGGTGTAACAGTAAATGGTCTTTGACCTACTAAACAAAAGTCTGCAAACCCTAAGTTATTTATTTCACATCCATATCTACTCTTCAAAAACAGAGGTACAACCGGAGCATAAAAGAGAGTGTGTATTGCAATTCATAACTATTTGCTTACAAAATTTCTCCCACTAGAAAAATGACAATAAATCATGTCTAACAAAATTCTTCTAAACTGGATTTCAACATGCCTTAAATGATCAAATGTGCATTGCAGCTATGATGTTCACATAGCAGTTACTTAGAGAATCAAGTGTACTTATTGACCCAGAGACAAAATTTTATTTCATTCCTGAGCTTTCTCAAGGATGCCCTATTTCAATGGGGATTAATGTGCAGTTATTTGCATCTGCAAAAAAAATTTATTGCACAATAAGACTATTTAAGAACCATATTGATGAAATATAAATTTACTACTTTTACCACAGCTTTCAAGAAAATTATCTTGCTGAACATATAGGTGTTAAGGAATTAAATTGCTTTATGTACCTCATATAGGGAGCCCCCAGTGGTTAAGGATGCGGCGCTGTCACCGGCGAGGACCAAGTTCGATTCCTGGTCAGGGACCTCCCCGGGCAGATGGAGCTCGTTAGCCCTTAAGGCAATCCATCTAAGAGAA
>JAWWES010000041.1:40132622-40203327 GCA_035583135.1 Lophotriccus pileatus | reverse complement strand
TCACCTAAAAAATCCCCTGCGCAGGCTCGAAGGCCTTATCTGCATATGCGGGTAAGGACCTTCCCCGGCTCTTCGTTTGTGAAGACTGGCCATTACCTCATATATTAAAATAAGTGGGGAGTTATTAACTATGAATATAACATCCATGAAAATGGATAGATTGAGACAGAAAAAATTTTGTGTATATATATATATATATATATGCATATATATATATATACAGGCACACACTGGGTCAGTTCTCTCTATATATGTATATATATACATACATAGATCTGGATATAAGATAAAAATGCAATTACCCTTCTCAAAAAAATCTTTTAAATGACTACATATTGTAAAGAAAAAACACTTTGTTATGCTTTTGTGAAAGAAACTATATTTTACAGATAAACAGCTAAATTTCACTGGAAGATAACTATATCTCTTATTTGAAATACATATTTTGAAACGGAAACTAATCTTGAATTAATTTTCCTCACTTATATGCCAGGAGGCAATGACTAAAAAAAAGCTAAAAGTTCAAGAAAAGTTTTCAGCTGGTTAATAGAATGACATAAATGTAAAAAGCTTATAGTATTTGCTCTCAAAAAATATATATCGTTAGGATAAGTAGTGAAAAAGCAAATTGAAGGCAATAAAAACTAGTGCTAAAATTAATAAGTTAAATGTAAAGTATATAAGCTTTAAGGATAATTTCTTTATTTTGAAGGAATAATTTTCTGAAATATGGTTCCAATATGAGAAATAAGAATAGTCATGATTGGTTTACTGATAGAGTTTGATCAGTTCAGACAAAGCACTATATAGTATAATGTCTGATATTGATCCAGAAAAAACAGTATAAAAAATCCTCGTGATTAAAAACTTACCTACTAATTTATTCTTTCTGCAAGGAATTTTTATACTAGAACACCTCAAAAAGCGAGGCAGGTACTACCATACCAAAATGACTGTAAAGTAGAAAATGTGGAGAAAGTGGTAGAAATGACAATACATATAGAAAATGGATATATTTGGTTCTTTATAAAAATGTGAATAATGCTAAATTTATATGTATTTATTTGTTATTCATACTTTTCTTTTTATTTCTTTTCTCTCTTTCCTCCACTTTCATTATACATCTATTTGCATTAATGTGTTCCCCCAATTAAACCTGCTAAAACTGCCACTGTATATAATTTGTGTGCTGCAGAGAGATTATCATTTTCAGCCTAAGAACTGATACTAAAAAGGTTATAATTTAGAGGGGAAAATATGCACTAAAAATAGACTTCCTGGTAAAAACATAAGAAGACCAATTTTACATGAAATTGTGGTTATTACATACCTCTGCATTTGATTGAACAATGATTGTTAGGGCACTGCTCTGATTGCAGTCATGCTGCCCTCAGCAGAATCACCAAGAACAAATAAGGCAGTTTTCTTTTTTCACCTAACAAGAGATCCAAATTTTATTTCAAATCAAACTCTTCATGCTTATCAAAAGGTCTTTCTCTTGCAAGCTGTAATATATGGAAATGATCCAGTCTGAAAATAAACTTCAAAGAAAACTGTACCTACATTTAGTATGCAAAGGAATAAGTCTGAGTAAAGGTCTCTGTTCTATGGGACTATCATATTTTTCAAAGAGATTTTAGGCACAGAAATAATAACACTGCATTCCTTGAATTGCCAATTTTATCTGAATTTCGCAAGGGGTGTTTGATATAAAAATTCTGAGAGAATAAAGAATCACAAAAAAAAATCAGATACTTTGTGTTACTAGCATTTCTCTTTATTATCAGATAAATATTTTTTATTCCAGATGTTGGAGTCAGAGTTTCAGGGTTTTTCCCAAGATTAACAGTACTTAGAAAGAAAACAATCAGGCAGGAGCAAACAGAACTTTGTAATTCTTGAATGGCATAGTACTACGCATCTAATCCTAAGACTGACAAATGGACAAGAGTGATATGCCTCACAGACATTTAGAATAAACTGCAGTTAGTGTAATGGAAGTGATGTAAAGTCATAGGACCACAAAAAAAAAAAAAAAAGAACTTGAGAGGACCCTGAAAATTTGGTTCAAAGTATTCAAAGGTGGAATTGACAAAATCTCAACCATTCTTGACAGGGATTTGTCCAGCTTGTTCTTTAAACTGCTAATGATTTCGACTCTAAATTTTACTAGACAATATATTCTCGGGTTCTTCAGTCCTTTAATGGCTAATTTATTATTATTGTTATTATCTTGTAATTCCAACCTGAAACTCCCTCAAACACACTCTAAATACATTGCATTTAATTTCTAACATTTGAATTGTCTTATAGTAATTCCAGTGATTAGCAACAAGAATATCTGATAACCACTAAATCATTATATATGTTGTATGGTCTGGAATTTTTCTATCACAGTGAACACATATGAAACTACTAGGATAAAAAAGTCCTGGCTTTATTATCCTTCTCTTATGGAACACAATTCTTCCTGCCCAGTGGCAGTTAATCCAGCGTTGTTGCATCAGATTTCCTGACGAGAGAAAAGGAGGGCCTTTGTATATTTGAGACAATCAGTTTATTAGTACTAATATTCTTGAAGATTGTGGATCATTATTTGAACTGCTTGAAATAGTCAACAGACAGAATATGACAGCCTATACTGTTGTTTTTGCTTGGCTTCAGGCAGAACCCTGATGTGGTCTAATAAGACAATTTGTCAAAATCCAAAGCTGTGCATCCTCTAACTTGTCATTTGTAGAAGATGAAGATACTCAGTTTCTCAAGTCTCCTCCTTAGCTTGTACAAAGTTTGAGATTTTGAAAGACTAGCACTGTAAAACTTCTGCAGTATTTGGAAATGGTGGATGATGAGAATAGTCAATTGGCACAATAAATTTTGAGGGAGAGATTTTCCCAAAAACTGTCTCTAATCTTTAGAAACAGCCACAGTATCTGTTATTTCCCTAAAGATATGATTTATATGTCTGTCATGCAAATTTACAGTTTATAATTAGTGCTCATTTATCTTATTATAGAAGGAATTGAGGTTTTTTTTCTACAAAGTGCATTTCCACCAGAAAACATTAATTTTTTCAGAAGAATAATAAGCAAAAAAGTAAGAAATGTTTACAGTTTAATGAAAATTATATTGTATAAATATCCTAAGTGCCAGGGATTTAAGAGACAGATTTATGACCTTAAGCATTTTGTGCAGGATTTTTTTTTTCCTGAACTCATTTCATTTTCATAATCACCAAAAATATTTCAATATTGCAAAACTATTATGTTTTGTACAAATGATCCTGGACACCTCCTGGGAAATGTTTCTTTATATACAATGTATAAAGAAGCCTCATTGAGGTAGGGAATTTAAGAAGAAAAGGTCTGACAGTTTCGTATTTTGTTCTCATTTCTGTTCTGAAAAGCTTGAAAAGTATGAGAAAGAACAATCTGGGAACACCTGTAACCTGTATTCCTTTTTTTTTTTTTAACTTTTTTTTTTTTTCTAAATGGGCTTTCCATAGGAATTGAAGACACTGTTTTGCTCATCTTCACAAGGTAAACCAAACCCCCTATGTGCTCCACTATTTTATGAAGGTAGAAGGAAGAAGACAAAGTCAGAGAAGCCAAAATCTAATTGTGGCTGAATAGTTCAGAAATCTGTAAAGAGATTTTCTTAGAAGATTTCACCCTCTTTTTCCTCTTTGTTTCTGATGAATATAATGAATACTTAATGTAATGTACTGTTCATTAAATGCTAAATAAAGTTTAATTCACATCTTTGAGATAACCTGGAGATTCTAAAAGCACAGTTGCCTGCTGATTCCAAAAATTCTGAATAATGTTTTAAAGGTACAGGAACAGGATGAATGTTCACATCAGAGATGAAAATTTTCATATTTAAAATGTGTACATAAAAGATTTTTTTTTCAGTCTGCTTCATGGGCTGAGAAATATGAAATATTATAATAAGATATTAATAGAACTTCAGGTTTTCAGAGCTTTCCCTGAAGAAATCTCCAGCTAAAATGAAAACTACTCTCAGTAAGTACCTGCTGTGCAATAATGTTTAATAGGATTAAGGAATAGAAGTAGAGAAGTGTGTAGAAAGTACCTAATCACAGAACTCTGTGTTCCTAGATTGTTCTTTCTCATACTTTTCAAGCTTTTCAGAAAGAAATGAGAACAAAATATGAAACTGTCAGACCTTTTCTTCTTAAATTCCTTACTTCAATGAGGCTTCTTTATACATTGTGCATAAAGAAACATTTCCCAGGAGGTGTCCAAGATGATTTGTACAAAACATAATAGTTTTGCAATATTGAAACATTTTTGGTGATTATGAAAATGAAATGAGTTCAGGAAAACACACAACCTGCAAAAAGTGCTTAAGGTCCACAAAAATACTATTATTCCATTTTGCTGAGGATGTTCCCCACAAAGGCAGTCCCTTCTGGCAATTTGAAATCACTCTGTGAATAAGAGACCAATCTTCCCTTCACAAACTGTGCTATTGTGCTATTACTGCTTTATTCCTTATCACAGAAAGCTCTTTTTCATCCCCTATGAGAAGATGGTAAGACAGATATAACAATGCTGACAAAAATCTCCTTTTTTTGCACAAATATGAGTAGCTCGGTTTAATAGTGACACAAATTAAAATTCTGAGTTTCCTCAGAATATTATGTCACCCACATTTAGTAATATGTGTTAATGTGTGAGATCCTCAACCCTGGTGCTATAACTACACTGCAAATTGACTCCAAATAATATTGCTTGGGAAAAAAAAGGGTCTTTTCAAATATAGCTCAAAGGTGGGATTTGTATTTCTTCATGTCAACCATAAACACACTTGCTAATTGATTCCTGAATCTACCTAGGGTTAATCTAAATAGTAAAAGTCATTTTTCTTATCAATAACTCAACTCTTATTAACTAAGGGTGGCTTTGCTTCAGGCCTCATGCAAATAAAATATAACTAATTGGATATCAGAGTGGAAATTAAAGTCATACAAAGGGCAGTTTTCCAGCTCTTTTAATTTGATGTGACAGAAGTCCGTGTACAGCATAGCAGCAGAGAATTGCAAACAAAAACATATGAGATCACAGAAATTATACAAATTTGAATATTTTAGATAAGACAATTAGTCACAGAATATTTTGAAATTAAAATGCCAATGGAAATGAATCTATAAAATGATTTTTTTATTATTTTGTTGTAATGTAGTTGCACAGTGAGACAGTTTCTCATATAATGCTATTCACAGTATTGGTCAGGTTTGTTAAAGACTTCTAACAATATATATTCAAATTTTACTTTCTCCTAGAATATATACAGCTTTAAACTTGCAACAGATTCCTTCTTTGCATCCACGTCCTCTGAGAATTCTGACTTTACAATCATATACTTTATCTTTAGTAAGTTAAAAAAGAGCAGGCAGATTTTCATAACATAATATGCAACTATTAATGAGATCACTACAGGGTGGTCAAGAGTTATAAAAAGAGATCAGAAATAGATGAATGAAATGTAAGTTGAATTGTCTGAAAGATGCACCTAAGAAAGACAGTTTCACTGGGCATCTTTATCTTGATTGTGTGAAATACTTTTGCAGTAACTTTTCCCTAAGTGAAAACTACTATTGAGAAGATTCTTTCTGACCAAAATATGAAGGTTTCAGAGGAGCAAGTATTTAGTATTAGAACTTGAATCATAAATCATATTAATTAAACATAGACTAGCTAACATTTAAATATGTTCATTATCAATTTTTGGTCATGCAGGTAGAACACAATCATGCAAATATTTGATATAATTCAGGATCAGAAATCTTCAAAATGGAAAGGAAAGACCTAAGCAACCCCTGGCAGTCATGGTATAAGAATACCTACAGCAGCAATTGAAAAGTGAGGTAATGTTGCCTGAGAAAATTCTATTAATGAAATTTTGCTACACAACATTTCCTTTATTTTTGCTGAGCCATTGGCTTTTTATAAAGTGTATACATAAATAATGAAACAAACAAAAAAACCCCACAAAACAACTAAAAAAAAAACACAAACAAACAAACAAACAACAAAACCCCAAAACCAAAAAACAGATCAGAAATTTCTCTTTGAAGTTCCTGAACACTTCTAAATTCTGTGGACAGGTAGCAATTTCAGGATATGCTCAGCTCCTGACGTAATCCATTAAAAGTGTTAGATTATAGCATGCAGTAGGAACAGCCTAATGTCTTTGGAGTTATAAATAGGTTTACTACAGCAGCAGCCAAAGTGAGTGCCTCTGGTGCTGGCACAATTAGCAGCAGAGTCTTTAGCATGGTGCATAGAGGGTGTCTCCTGAACTGGGGAAACCTCAGGAGGAGCCAAGGGAGCTGCTGGGGGCCATGGCTACAGATGATCCAGTAACACCAATACAAAATAGTTTGCAAGACAAAGGCCAAGAATTCTATTTTATGATGCTTTATTATTCAGTCATGTAAGTTATTTTTCAGCAAGAGTATAGTTTTTACAATTATTTCCTGAAAATTTAAATAAACTTTGGGAGCACTGTTATTCAAACTGCAGTGTTGCAGCCAATTTTTTACTATTAAGAATGCTAAATGAGAAAAGCTGGATTAAGCCCTGCAGATACATTCTATAGTGTTTGTTGAACAGTTTAGATTTACTATATGAGTTAGCAATAGATACATCACAGCACACAGGGGACACTTTAAAGAATTGTTATTATTGCTGTTTATTAGTGTGGTTTTTCTGCAGTGTAATGTACTGCACAGTAGAATAATTGCTTTCAATAAGTACCAACCCTGGTGAAGGCATTTTATGGAAAAATATGTTGTCTAAAAGTAACAGGCAATGATACATTTTTCCTTTACGTTCACTTAGCTATTTTAGTTTTATCACATTTTATCCTTTTTATTCTTGAAGAAATCTTTTGTTATGAACTTTGCTACTTGAACAGAGCAAAGTCAGGTAAATTTATTGCTTCTTTCACCATTACGTTTATCTGGCTTTTGTTATAGGGAACAGCAGATATACACAAATATCTTATTACCATATTTCCAAGAGGTGCAAGTACATAAAATGAAACTCTTATCATATAACGAAATAAATATGGTGCAATTTAAAAATCATTTGAGTCTTTCAGCAGGAAAAGCTAGTTTAAGATAGAGTGCTCCAACTGCTGTGTAAATGGGGAGTTTAAACAAAACTAGTTCCTCATAACCAATAGCATACAGGGAAAAAGGATGACTTGCATCATAATCTGATGATTTTAACTTCCCAATCCAAAATACTATGTGCCAGCTGGATCAGTTGGAAACCAAGCGAAGGTTTAAGTCATGCACAGAAGTTCCTCTTCAACTGTTTTGTAAAGAGAACCTCAAAGTATGGTTAAGGCCTAAAACTGTTTATTGATTAACTTTGCAACATTACTTGAACAAAAGTAAAAACTTTAATGTTATAAAATAAAATAAAGACATCTTTAACAACAAAAAATTGCATCAAATAGTACTATCAACACTGTTGTTTGACAAAAATTATATTTTGATTTCCCAGAAAGATGATACTACAAATTGTTTTGAATGCTGTTTAATATTATCCTAAAATGCCTAATATAATTATGATGCATATTACCTAATAGAAGTTTCCATGGTATTGCTTACATAACGGTCTTCTACCACTGTAAATTCAGTTCTTAAATTCCTTTCTATCTGTCAGACGATGTTTCCTATACAAAGACTCAGCAATCTATGGAAGAGTTTAAACTTTGATTTCTTAGCAGGCCACATTAGGCTGTTCTAATAGAGTATATTTAATCTGAAGACTTGGTATCTGACAACTAGACTGTGAAATAATAAACCTAACAATTTTAAGAAAACCTAGAACTTTTATAATTATCTGCCTATCTAGTGAAAAACAAAAAAGAGGAAATGGCTTGTTGACACAATAATTATGTGTGGTCACTTCAAGAATAATTGCTATAAGGGTTTGATATGGAAAATATGGAAACACCTTCAGAGACTAAAAAATTATATATCTAAATATAGAACATTTGACAATTTATTGGATCTTAGAATTCTGGCACCCATTTGATCTTAGTATCTGGTATATTTACTCATCATCTGTAAATATATTATCCTGAAATGTAGGAGCTTTTAAATTTAGATATTCCTATTTTTAATTTCAAAACTTATTAGATTTGTACCTCTTTAAGGAAAATCAAAGGGGTTCAAATTTAAAAGATAATAAATGTTAAATTATGGAAGAACAATCTGTCTCTTTGGCAGCATACAAACCACAGCAGTAGCAGGAAAATTAGAAGAAGGATTGACATAGAAAAGGTAGAGATCATGTCAGTTAGAAGATTTTTCTCTTTTAATGAATATTATTAAAACAGAAGACAATTGAAAACCTAAATAGAATTTTAAAATAACTAGTTCCACTCTGGAAAGAAAATATAAAGACACCAGAAGAAAATAAAAATAATCAGATAGGAAAAGCTAGTTCAGTGTTGTCTTGCAACTTGTATCCCAATTTCAGTATCCTTCGTGTGCTCAGCTGATAGCTCTTCAGAGAATAATAAGGCCAAAGCAAGAAAGGCTGAAAGTCAAAAAGTGAAGACCAAAAAAATAGATCCTACAAGTACTTCAACTAAAAATACTTTCTATTAAAATAATTCTCAACAGCTTTAAAATGCAAAAGAGCTAGGAGAAAATGGAAACACTCATCAGTCACCTTAATGTAACACAAAAGTTTGCTCTGTGAAGGCAAACACGCCTCTTCACATACTGAGGACACCTTTGGAAATTGTCTGGAAGCAACAGACACATTTCTTTTTATTTTTCCTTCACTGACAGCTACCTGAAGAGGGTGGTGCTTACCATCACATTTTTACAAACACACTAAGACTTCATTTACTCAAATATATGCTTCAGTAGATAATGAGTCTCACATAATATATATGAAAACCCCCATAGGAAACAGTTAAAAAGTTTCAGTTGCTTAATTTGCCTTACAAAATAAATTAAGCAAACATAAATCCAACATATAATAATAAAACAATGGTTCAGGATCCACAAAAGAAAAAGATATAGTTAATGTGCTCTAAGATGGAACAGTCATAAGCTTTTACTAGCAAATGTTATGGCAGAATTTAAGTTTAAAGCTGAAACTATGAAATGGGTTCTTGCTTGCTTTTCCAGAGTTTTCTCTAAGCATTTTAAAATATTATTTTGTCCTAAGTGGTTTTATAAAGTAATTTAAAATACTGTGACAACTACAGTAAAAAGTGTAAGCATCCATTAGATTGATTGATTCATTAAGTGTTGTGGTTGAGATCATCAGTTTAGAGGCAGAACTATGAAGCAGCGGAACAGGCACAGAGTCTTCCATTTTTTTATATTATTTTTGTGTTCCCCAAATGTTTTCATTTTTCTCACCTGAATAAAAGTTCTTGCAGTCAATGAGTTTACGACTATTGTGTTACATCCATAAATTTAAAAAAGTGGGTTTGAACTGTCTTAAAGAGATCAGGAATTTATTGCTCTTTTCTGTTTAGCTTAAGTAATTTTCCCAATTCATTTAAATCAAAATCAAATTATATAAGTAGCAGTAAAAGTGTCTTCACCTATTTTTTAGGATTTAAATAGGCATAGAATTTTAATTCAGTTGCTAGCTTTCAACTAAAATTAAGAAGATAACTGTATTTTAACAAATCACTATCATCTGTTAATTTAGAAAATCAGTCATATAGAATTATTTTATTTTACTATACATAGGCTGAAAAATGGGTAAATTACAGAATACATATTGATTTTGAATGCTTAATAATCCTAATGTGGAAGTATTTAAATAATCTTTGCTTTATATATAATGAAAATAAACCTTGTTTGTACATGACAAGAACAATGAAGATACCTTCCAAGAAGCAGAACTCTTGCTGTCTCTAAACCCAGAGATATCTAAACCCAGAAACTCAAATGGTTAAGTAGAAATATTTCCCATAATGCTGCTGATAGCTATGACTGTTGTTTTATAACAAAATAAATGTACCTTGCTCCAGTAGTGCACATCATCTGGTGCAAAATATTCTGCTTGGACAGTACCAGGGCATAAAGCAACACTTCATAAATATCTAAATATATTTCAGTTCCTCAGACTGAAGCATTCTATAAAATTTTCATAGATAACATACAATCCAAATTATCAGATATGTCCATGGTTTGAGCATCTGCCAAAAGCAGATATTTTAAATTATTCAGACATTCTTTGGATCTGAGAATAATTTAATGCCTACTTTACACTATTTGTCATCCCACAATCCTCTTGCCACTCATTTTTGAAAGCTTTCCTTACTTCAGTTGTTTTTATCCACTAAAATTTGTAGCTTGGCTGCAAATGCTTCTGTCACTATTTGCTATTTTTCTGTTATTCAAATCCTTCAGTTCCTCAGCTGCACAATGGGTGAACAGGGAAGGCATAGTGGATGAATAGCATGTAATTAAATAAATAATAAAGGAGATAAATTTAAATATAAAATACTGTCACATAGTAAAGTTATGTGTTTTGTTGTGCAGTAGGAATATCTACATTGTGACTTAGAGTGACTAAAGCAGATAAAATGCTAAATCTGTCCTTAGATTCTTATACTAGAAGTAAACCTTTCTTTTGAAATGACTTGAGGATAAGTAAGAGCAATCACATGTTTCAACCACTTTTACCAAATGATATATGAGGAAGGATTTTAGAAGATGTGCATAGTTAGGATTTCCACAGAAAAGTTAGCTCAAAATAACTATCTATTCAGATTAAAATGTTATGAAGGAAGGATATAGAATAAGTGTACAACAAAGAAAGTAGTAGTAGTGCTTTGGTAATTTTCAGCAAAAATATGTTAACAGCTCTACAACTTTAATTCTGGTTGATGACTTGAACCATAGCCCACACTGACCCTCAGGAAATCTTCTTTTATGGTTATAAAGAACAATGCTGGAACAGAATCCCAGTCTCAAAGGTGTGATAATCCCTAGTGGGAGTTGTAAGGTAACTTCAGTGCTTTCTGTTCTAAGACAGTTGCCACTTTTTACTGTTTCAGAGATTCACAGGCTGCTCCGGAAGAATCTCCAGATCACACAATGTGTAAGAGCTACATTATATCAGCAGCTGCAACCAAAACACATTTAAACTGTAACAGCTACATATCAGTTACATGGATGTGAAGTGACAATGAAGAAACTTTGATTTTTTTTCTCAAGAAATTGAATCATGTATGTGCCAGTAGAAACAGAGTAACTCCTATATGATGAATTCCTTCCCAGAAGGAACTCAAGAGCAAGGATTTTCATGCCAAAATGAGCAGGCTAGGAGTAGACTGAGCAAAAGGAAGATGGAGATTATTCCTTCTAACCGTATTATGAATATGTGTAAATTAAATGTACAATGTGACTTTTGCCCCTCACACTGGTGCTTAGATGCTGAAGGTATCTACAGATAGTTTAAATTATATAGGTAGATTAATATCTGCTTCCAGATATTCCCAGAACCACCTGTGTCTCTAGAGGGAGTAGTTGCTAATGCTTTCTGATTAAAGGAATTTGAGCTGCCATATATAAACGGTATAAAGCAAAAATTTTAAACAATGAAGAAAGTAGTTTGGAAGCCTGTCAGCTTTAAAACAAGTTAAAATACAGGGCAGTGACTAAAAATTTTAGACAATTTAAAAAACTACAGAAACAAACTTGTTTTATCTCATTATTGTTTTATCTCAATTAAATGAAGTGTTCAATTAATTAATTATATTATGATTGTATAAACAACTAATACTGTTTACCAAATTTTCTTTACTTTAAAAGGAATATATCTTTGCAGAAATAAAAATACACAAAGAAGGATTAGGTTTCATCTCTCCTAATGTATGCCTCTGAAACATGATATGGCTCAACTTCTAGTCAAGTTTCCCATGATAATGGAAAAAGAAGTAGGCACTGGAAGTGTCTAAATAGTTGGGTCTCTGAGGGAATTTTCCTCTTCCAAACAGGCTATCAACATGTTTTAAGCTAAGCCTAAATAACCAGCATCTAGAAAAACCAAGTGAAAATGTATATCTCTTAATACAGGAGACTCAAGGAAGAAAAAGAAAGCATTTATATTAATGACAAAATGAAATAATATAAATCAACACTATGCAAAGTTAAATTATCTTTTATAACTTTCTGAGATAGGTTGCTCCATTAAATCATATACAGGGTTTCTTAGAAGATCTAATTCTTTCTGTAGTCCCAATTAGCAAGTTTCCTCCTTCAGAAATAATGATTTCCATCATTGTTCAGGAAAATAAATGTGTATCTTAAATATGATATACCTGAAATAATACCTTCTGCATCATATTTACAGCCTTCATTACCTAACTTATTTCTTACATGTTTGATGTAAGAACACCAGATCATAATAAATTTTGTATGCTGGGAGGTGAGGGAAGGCTGGGCAAAGAAGAAAAACACTTTTTTTTTTTTTTTATAAGAATGCATTTTGAAATCTAATTTACTTTGATTCAAATGCCTAAGATTGTACATTCAGATTGCCATGTGATTTTATAGAAATAAGTTTATGAAAAATTTGAACCAAAAGACTTTTGAGGTACATGAAAAAAAATTGATAGGGACTCAACTATACAAAATGTATAACATTTTAAGGCAAGAGCAAGTGGAATAATACGTACTGAAATATCATCTTTTAAAAAGCATTATAAATTCCTTTCATGCTCAGTATGAATTAAGAGTCCTCAACAAAAGCACACAGCATGAACAGATCATAAATTAGGCAAAAATATGAAAAAAGTAATTTCCAGATTAATCACACAAATTATCTATATTCTTTGAACTAAGAGAAAAACACTACATTTTTTAAAAAATTACTCCCTAATGAAATAGAAATAATTTCATTACAGATGCAGAATCTTCAATAGCATTGTATTACTAAAATCTCCTGTGATTATCTTCACTACAGGAGTGGGAAGGATTTGGTGAGTGGAAGAAAATCAAGAATAGTACTGAAAAGGTGGGAAAAGGTCACTGTTTGAAAAATTCAAATAGCTCAAATTTCTTATGCAGTTTTGTGAGTGTGTGAAGAGCACTGGAAGCAGCACAACCAGGGAGTCTGTATAAAGTTATTCTCCAAGGGCTAGACTGAACTTCTGTTCTATAGTAATCTTGCTTTGTATCTATTCTGCCTGGATATAAATAAGTGCTAGAAACAGCTCACCGGAGTGAGATTTCTTCATTCAAAATGGATAGTTCTCTGGATCATGATCTTGTCTTAGCATACCTTGTCAGTATGGAATGAATTGACTGTACTTGAAATATTTGCTACTTTCAGTGTCATTCATATATACAACAGCAATGTTTCAAACAGAAATATTCTGCAGCTTTGCAGCAATTCAAACCATGATAAGACCATTTTAATGACTACAATTGTTCTCTATTTACCCCATCAGATTAATCATGGGTTGACAGGGTTTTCTTCTTTCAAAGTATATGAGTAAAATGAGCTAATTAACTGAGACCCTACATAATGATGATTACATCAAAAAGAATAAAACACCACACTATTGTGGCCCAAATATATGCTCAAAGACACTGTCAAGTTCTTATTTATTCTAAAGTTCTCCTTTTTACTATGCCTTCTTGTGTTGATTACCATAATTTTGTTAGTCACTCCTCAACTCTCCGGTTCATTTTTACTCAATATATTTACCTGAATGTATAAGTTAAGTTAGTTAAATGAATACATAATTTATAAATTCTTTTGTCTTGGATCTTGGAATATTTTTTCCCCATTCTGAAGACACTTTCTTTATGCTTTACTGATAAATATTTATCCAATCTCTTTTAAGAAATTTCCAAATACTTAAAAAGTTCCAGTTAGCCATAGTTCTCTAAACTTATTCAAGTGTCTTGTTTTCTTTTACTTTTGGAAAGATTTTCCTAATAGTCAGCTTGAATCTCTTCTTTATTGAAACCTGTGTCTTTTTGTCTGAGCCATAGCAGATTATTGTTTCTTATCGTGGCATCACTTACTGGAATAAATTCCTCTAGTGATTTAAATCAAATAATTGATTGATGCAATTAAATCAAGTCATTGATTGATGCAATTAACCAACAATCTCTGAACTATACATTCACAAAATATTTGTAAACATCAAAAAATTTCATGACCCTTCTGTAAATAACCCCAGAACTCCTCACTCCCACCTGCCCTCCACCCCCAAATATGGTTGGTTATGTGCCCTTTCCCCTATTCTCTTACAGGAGACATGGGTTATGAATACTTCACACCTCTTCCAGGCATACATTCCCTTACTTACCTACACCTTTTGTTGGAAATGTAAGGGGGACTTCTAATTTTATGTGCAAGACATGCTGCTCCCACAACCCACTAATCCATGCACCAGTGAGGTCATGTACACAAACCTGACTTGTGAGTCTCTACTTGTTGCATTCCTCAGCATCAAATGCCTTTTTAGATTTAAGCTACTCATGGCATTCAAAGTGAAGTATTTTCAGACAGATCTATGAAAATGCTCACATGTAGCCCAACCTGATTATTGTGCTGTTGTGCAATGCTGAAGTCCACTGTCACAAATTTCTGTGCTTCTTTTTCATGTCTTTTTAAATGGACTCCTTTTCTCAAAAGTCTCAACCTACAAAATCTACTGTCCTGTCCTTTCATAAAAGAGAATGAAATTAGTTTGATTTGGATTGTTTTTTTAAAACACAACACGACCCTTCCTATTTTGTTCTTCCCATTTAGTTGCAGATAGTTATTCGTTATGTCTTTCTTTAAAGCATGTTTGTATTTTCTATTACTCGGAGATGTTACACTCAAAATCTTGTTACGGGCAAAGGAGAACACATGGCATTAATAATTATTGGCCTAATATTATTAGGTCAGTTACTGCATCAACATATCAAATTATCTGATATAATATGTATGAGTCTCATACAGCTAAAAAGGTTGTATAAAACCTTACAGTTAGGTGCCCCATTTCTCCAGTGTTACCCTCTCAAAAATTCTCTGGTCCTAATTCTGTCACTTCAGTCTTGCTGAAAAAGAAGGAAAGGAAGTTATTAAAAGTCAGTATGCCAAGATCTGGGAGGAGTGTGGTGTCAAAGCTTTCTTCCACATCACTTGGGCTCTGCCTGAGTTTCCCTCTTTCCCTGTTTGTCCTGAGGGATAAGCTGCTCAAGGGCACACTCTAACTTACATGTGTTACATGCTAGCTCATCTGAAAACTACTTGCTCCTCAGATTCAAACAACTAAACTCTATTGAATAGCGTTAAATTTCAGCAATTTAAAAATATTCAGTCCCTGTGTTAGGCTTCATAAAAATTATGGTGGCCTCAAAGATGGGAGATATTTTTCTAGGTTACAGAAATCAATAAACAGGAAAGTCTATACTCCGTGAAGTGTAGTTTTATGTAGCATGAAAAGCTATATGAGCACACTCTATATGGTACTGTGCTCTGTAGGTCATGCGGTATGGTTTCTCACTCCCTGAGTAAAGTCCTTCAAAGCAATTAGGTTATTCTAGGATGATATGAAGGAACCTTAAACCAATCTCTTCCCCATAAAAAAGTCATACTCAGGAGAAGTCAGTAATGCTAGTAGAAAGAACTGTGCAGGATATTAAAGATTCATGGAAATCTTCTGTTGAGCAATGATAAATAAAATGTATTCTCCAAAGCATAAATCTGAACCGTATGTCAGCTGTGTGTAGAAATCCTCCATGCTCTATTACTTACTAACATTTAACCAACAAGGCACCTGAAGAAATATTTAGTATTAGAGAACATATCTTAACTAATAACAAGGAAAATAATTAAGTTGAATTCTGGAACACACAGACAGTGAGATGCACTCGTGTAGAACCTTTTATTAATCCTGCAGGAACACCCATGTCTTTGGGTATTTAAAACTGGAAAGGGCAAAGCATTGCAAATTGTGTTTAGGGAACAATTCTTTATTAGTAATAAGATGATCTTGTGCAATAACTTGATAGAACACTGTTGAATCTATGATTCAAATTACTAAAATACTCCCTGCAGGGATCAAGTAGATATAAAATGTCAGTAAGTCTTGAAGTGCATTTGTATATACCATGCAGAATCTTAGTTTCTCTTAGTTTGCATTTTATTCTGTTTTATATAAATAGACTTCTTATTTTACAATCTATCTACGAAGTCAAAACTTCAGGGTTTTTTCCAAATTCAGTCCAATAAATTCTTCTTTCATTGTCAGATCATTAATTTTTATTTAAAAGTCTCCATAAACTTAGATTCTATTTTCTATGTAAGAACAAAGTTTATGAGTAAGGTAAGTTTATAATTCAAGATAACAAGTCCCACTTTTCCAGTAGAGTATAGTATTAATGTTTTCATTAACTTTTCCATATTTGGCAACAGACTAGGGAACACTTCTATCTAAATGATTGTTTCTGGCATTCAGACAGTTTTCTTACTGTCTTTTGAGCAATGATTATAAGCTGAGTGTGAGATGAAAAGAAAGTAATTTAGCTGATAGAAATATCTACCACCTTCCATTTGCAAATCAATGATTATATTTTTTGTACTGAACCACAACAGTGAGCCAGAGCATAACAGAGTTTTAAAAGTTGATTTATTAATCTGAAATGTGGATTTAATTGACTCTTAATCTATCTGTAAAGCACTTCACAAAGGCTCTTTCACTCAAGAATCTCAAAGCACTATTATCAGTAGCAGAGACAGCAGCAATGTACACATGAGGTTAACATAATAAATTAGGTTGACTTTATCAGAGGAAAGAAATATTGCCTTAGCACTGGTCAGTGAAACATGCACTCCTACACATTATGACATAATTGCATTCATGCAGTTGGTCAGGTTTTCTTATCATTACCTCTTGTGTACAATTGCAATAAATTTTCCTTCTCTCAGCTAAATCTTGCAGCACGTGGAAAGATTATAGGTATCGATTGCTTACAACCTGAGTGGAAAAAATAATTATCGTAGAACAAGAAAAATCTTATCAATTAGTAAATTAATTTTAAAGGAGATACCTTTTCGACAGCTTGATCTGATATTCTATGATTCAGAAGTAGCTTATTGTAGTAAATAAAATAAATTCTAGCCTTTCTTAATGAAGGTGAATTTCTGAAATTCTGAAGACCACTTTCTCAGCTAAAGGATTTTGAACATATATACACTTCCTTCTAGAGGAAAAAAAGGAAAAAATCAAGCAAAAAACCAGGCCATAGTGTAGACTGAAGTGAGAACCTTTTCAGCTGCTCAAATTCTTGTTTACTGTGTTGCATGGGACCTAAAGAAGAAGGAATGCTCACACAGAGGAAAGACAGGAGAATAGAGTTCTACAGCTTGTGTATCAGCAGAGGTACTTTCCTGCTAGAAGATCTGTTGCTTATGTATGTCAGGAGCTGAAAGTGGCTTCTCCTCCTGCACTCTGCCATCATTGGGTAGGCAGAAGATCCACTCCTCCTTCCTACAGAGGTTGTTATTCTCCCACATAATTGCATCTCTGCACTGTCTGCCCTTCTTTTCTACTTCGCAGCTTTGTATCCTTCCTGGCAAGCAACTCTCAGTGTCCACACTATCAGCATCTGTAACGAACTACAAGTCATACTGAGTTGAACAGATGGTGCCAGAAAAAAATCAGTCTCTTGATCAGCCCTACTGCTAACTTAGCCTTCTCATCTCATTGTGGGCTGCCAGAGAGATTCCCAAGTGTTGTGCTCAGACTCCCAAACAATCCTGAATCTTTTCTGTTCAGTTTGTGGCAAACAAACACATGATGTTTCCTAGAAACATCAGGTGAAAATGTGTCCTTCTCAGTTCATTCTTCATAGCCTAGTTTTTCATATATGGCCTTGTATGGCTTGCATGTCAAGATTTTGGTAGTGGAGGGTCTACAGGGGGACTACAGGGGTGGCTTATGTGAAAAGCTAATGTAAACTTCTCCCATGTCTGACAGACCCAGTGCTAGCCAGCTCCAAGATGGACCTGCTGCTGGCCAAGGCCCAGCCTGTCAGTGATAGTGGCAGCACCTCTGGGATAATGTATTTAAGAAGAGGAAATATGTTATTGAAGCAATTGCAGCCAGAGAAGAGAGGAGTAGGTAAGAGCAGCAGCCCAGTGACATCAAGATCAATGAAGAAAGAGGGGAAGGAGGTGCTCCAGGTGCCAGAAGAGAGATTCCCCTGCAGCCTGTGGTACAGACAATGTAAAGCAGGCTGTCCCCACGCAGCCAGTGGATATCCACAGGGAAGCAAATACCTACCTGTAGCCCATGAAGAACTCCATGCCAGAGCAGGTGGAAGCCACAAAGAGACCGTGACCCCATGGGAAGGCAGTACTGGAGAAAGTTTGCTGGCAGGACTTGTGAAACCATGAGGGACCCACACTAGATCACTGAAGATATTTTCAAGATTTGTTTTTACATTTCATTATCTTACTCTGATTTGATTGCTAGTAAATTCAGTTAATTTCCCTACATTGAACATGTTTTGACCACAGCAGTAATTCATGGGTCAGTTATGTCCTTATCTAGTCATAGGAGACTTTTCTTATATTTTCCCTCCTCTGCCCAGCTGAGGAGGGGAGGGATAGAATGGCTTTGGTGGGCATTTGGATTCTAGCTGGGTTCAACCCACCACAGGCCTCTTGGTAGCTCCAGTTCCTTGAATTCATATACTCATCTACTGTGTCTATATAGCTTTTAGCATTAATTGTGAATCAGATTATACTTTTTCAGCACAGTATTTATATTCAATAAAACTGCAGAATTTTTCCACAGATAAACAGTGTTCTTTTTGTTGCTCTTTCCAGAATATATTTCATGTTGGACATTCAGTCTGGGGCAATAGATTCCCTGTTTGTTTTTATTTGCTCTTAGTTCCTAAGTTTATGTATTAGTGACAAAACCAAGATGTCAAAAAAACCATTCAATCTGGAATATGTACAACTTGAAACACTTTCATTGTTTTGTTACTTTTTTTTTCAATGGAAGGAAGAAATATTTTCAAGATGGTATTAAAAAACCCACCAACAAAACACTATTTGATATGAATTTCTACCTTGAGAGAATTTGCAATAAAATCAAAGAATTATAGAAGCATGGAATGGCTTGTGTTAGCAGGGACCTTAAAGACCATCTAGTTCCAACCCCCCTGCCATGGATAGGAACACCTGTCACCAGATCAGGCTGCTCAGAACTCCATCCAACCCAACCCTGAACACGTCCACAGATGGAATATCCACAGCTTCACTGGGCAGAAGTGGTGAGTTGTAATTTTTTCTCTCACAAAAAAAGCAATTGGTGTTCTACTGTTTTCACACAAGTTTTGTATTTAAGAGAAGTGGGAAAGAAAACAAAAGCTTGTTTTTCTCTTCTATATTTGGGCACATCCCAGAGCATCAACCACACGCATCCCTAATTTGTTACATATCCCTAATTTGTTACATATCCCTAATTTGTTACATGAACACTGCAAAGAAACAGGATATCTTTTTAAAAGATATTTGAGAATTCTAGAAACAGGGCAATGTTGGTTTAAAATCTGGTTTACTGAAAGAAAATGAAGAGTCACCTCTTTTGGATAAGTGCATTGCATTAGGTTACTGAAAAAATTGTACTTAGTTGGAAGAAAAATATTATTTTTCTGTTCCATCTCCCCTATACTCCTCTTTCTCTCTATTTGTATTTGAATAAACAGAGTCATCCCTAACTATATGACATTCCTTTATATCTGGTGACATTACTAGTCTACAGGTGTGAAATGTTTCTATGTTCTATTATTTTGTTCAATTTTTTTTATTGTGTTCTTCATTAGATACGTGTAGGATATTGAACAAAATTTTGAATCATCTATTATTGCAGTCTTGTGTGCTCTTTTCTGAAAGACAGCTTGTTCAAAGTACCTACTATGCACCTAACAGATTGAACTTTGACTCCACACAGGCACCTCTTCATGATACTTTCCAAAATGCCCTAGAAAAAAATTTTCTTCTTTTTTTCTATCTTCCAGACTGTTTTTTCCACAGGAAAAATAGTCCTACTACTAATATATGTACTACAAAATAGTGTCTTGGTTTTGGAGAGTCAGTATGTATAGTTTTCTCTGTTCTTTAATGATAAGTCTGTGTTCATGCTGTGTCATAAGAATTATTATGGAAATGATTGTTTACATGGCCCTTGCTAATCTTCAGAACATGTTTCTTTCATAACTCCCACATAAAATTCTGTCATGAATAAAGAAACTTATGTGATATCTAAGTCATGCAGGAATAATATTCACCTCGGCATGCTTCTCTGCTTCTTAGTTTCGGGTAGAAACAAAGACAACCACAGTAGCAGACATTCAGCATCCCTGAACTCTCATTCCATCCCAGATCACACTTTCATGATCCATTTAGATGTGTGAAGCTAACAACTCAGGAAAAACTTTCAGATCCTGCCTTGCCACTCTTTCATGTTTCCCCTAGGGCAGCAAAAATCTAAGCAACTTTATACAAAATCATTCTCCATTACCTCTCTATTAGCCCTCTGATCAGTCCTGTATCATGCTTCAAATTCTTGCCAGTCTAAGAATTTTGCTGACAGTGGCCCTAGATTCATTTCACTGCTCCCTATTTAAGGGTTTGCTCTGGCACAAGTGGAAAGAGTAAGAGGTGACTTGGGAAAAATGTCAACAGACAGGAGATAGAATACTAGCCCACTTCTGACCAGCAGTGTCTTGTACAGTAACATGAACATATTATTGCTCAAAAATGCCCCAGCTTCATGTACTTTAAGATTTAATTTGCATTTTTTCCAGGCATAGCACATTGTTGCTCATGGTCAACTAATAATCCGAAAAGCTTTTGTCTTCCTGTCTTTCCAAATGATAAGCTCTCAGTTTCTAGTAGAAACTGTTATTAGTCCCCAAGTATATGACCCTGGCCTTCATGCTATTGAATTATATTCTACTTCTACTACTTCTAACCTCATTTATATCAATGAGAATGGGCTAAAAATAGTCCCCTATGGAGACTGTGTTTCCTATTTTATCAAACACAAGGAAATACTTCAGAAATTTCCTTTACTTTATATATCAGAATTAATTTGATAGCACATTTGTTAATTTATTCTATGGATAAGATAGTTCCAAATGTTGTAAAGGTCATAGAGGCATTATAACTTTTTAGAATTGATACTCTTTCTTTACATAACTGTGTTTAAATCATACTGTATTTTAAAAGGCATTACATATTTTTACTAGCTGTCATGGATGCCTATACACAGCAAAGTGACTGCATTCAGCTGGAGGGTGAATTGATGCTGGTTTTGGCTGGGATAAAGTTAATTTTCTCCTTAGTAGACAGTACGAGGCTACCCTATGGCATCATTCTCAGTAAATAAAGTAGGGGGAAAAAGAAGGAAGGGACAGATGCTCAGAATGATGTTGTTTGCTTCCCAAGGAACCATTACATGCCATAGAGTCCTGCTCTCCTAGACATGGTTAAGCACCTGCCTGGTCATGAGAAGTAGTGAGTGAATTCCTTGCTTTGATTATTGGCACAGATTTTGCTTTACCTATTTAGCTGTCTTTGTCTAAACCCATGAGTTTTCTCACTTCTACTCTTCAGATTCTCTCCCATGTCCTGCTGAGGGAAGCGAGCGAGCAGTTCTGCAAGGCTTGGTTGCCAGCTGGGGTTAAACCACAACAGTGAGGTAATGTTACTGCAGTAGATGTTGCACTCAAACCAGAGAATTATAAAGTACATAAAGCTCAGCAGAGTTAAAAATCCTGAAAAAAAATTATTTTTTAATTGCTATGGGTGGACAAAAACACTTAATTTAGCCTCAATAAAGACATCATAATTTGAAATATAAGATGGTTTCAATGATGGTTTTATTACACTGCCTTTACATATTGAAATCAATGCAACATGTGGTAAGTCTGTACTATTCAACATGAATAAGAGTTAAGGAACTGAGCTGAGAAGAAACTTGTTTAAACTTTCTGATTTGATGGTCTTCATCTAGTCATCAATATTTACTTAAAACTCAATCTAGTAATAATTCATAATTCATATTTCATCTTCTTTAAAAGAATGATTAGTTAATTATTTAGGCTCAAAAAAAAATCTACCTTCTCCCCTCTTGAAAGCCCAATGCTTGCATTAAACACTTACTTTTAAGGTTTTAGGCCACAAAAAAGTATTCACATCTAATTTATGTACTTTTTTCCCTTGTTCTATGCATCTGTTTACCAGAAAACAGGAAGAAAGCCTTCTTCATTTGATGTCTTAATAAGCTTATTTAGGATGAGACAATAAAGATTTTCCTATCCAAATGCCTGCTGATATAAATTAATTTTCAGTTACTGTTACTTAATAAATGACAGAAATAAAGCATTCAGAGGGAAACAAAAGACAAAACACAGAAAGAGATTTGTGTTTATGTTTATGTTATTTATGTGCCTGACTAATTGTTGAGCCAAAAATAAATTTTTCATTCAAGTGATATAACTCAGCCTTTTTAGTCTGAAGCCTGTGCTCTACTGTTTTTCAAGTTCTTGCAGTTATGGTCTAAAGTCTGGCTTCTGATGCCATACCTAGAGACCCTTCTTGGCCTGAAACTACATAATATGATCTTCCCATGCTTATTAGCAGTACATTAGCAGTATGGGAAAAATGAAGACCATGGCCATCCCAGCCCAAGTGGTTCCTGCAGTAAGATTGACCAAAATGTACACAGATGAGGTACTTGTAAATAGTCAGTAGAAACTGTTCCTGTGGGATCTGGAATGATCACACAGAAGTGTATGTAGCTCAAGATACATAGTAGCAGCAGGCATTGTTCATGTGTGTGGAGGTGCTGGTTGACAGCCGGCTGAACACAAGCCAACAGTGTGTCCAAGTGGCCAAGCAGGTCAGTGGCATCAGGGCTTGTATCAGAAAGAGTGTGGACAGCTCTGGAGCACAAATCCTATGAACAGTGACTGAGGGAGCTGGGGTTGTTTAGCCTGGAGAAAAGGAGGCTCAGGGGAGATCCTATCCCTCTCTACAACTACCTGAAAGGAGGTTGGTTGCAGCCAGGTAGGGGTCAGTCTCTTCTCCCAGGAAACTAGTGACAGGACAAGAGAAAATGGCTTCAAGTTGATCCAAGGGAAGACAGGTTGGACATTAGGAGGAATTTCTTCAGAGAAAGGATGATTAAACATTGGAATGGACTGCCCAGGGAGTTAGCAGAGTCACTGTCCCTGGAGATGTTTAAGGAAAGACTGGACTTGGAGCTTGGTGCCATGGTTGAATTGACAAGATGGTTTTAGCTCATAGATTGGACTCAGTGATCTCAGAAGTCTTTTCCAACCTAATTGATTTCTATGATTCTGTGTAAGTGGGCGAATGGGACCATGGGCAAGCTGTCTATATGAATTTAGCAGAACAGATTTGCAGGGAGTTTCATCCCATTCAGCTTGACAAAACTTTGCAGATACCCTTCAACATATGGACTGCAATGTTCAGAAGATTCATTTCTGTGCAGAAGCTTCATCTTTAGGCAAATAATCCCATTAAATTGGAATGCTTGATTTAATTTTTGTTTTTACCAATCTCCTGGAGTGTCTGTGTAGTAAGACTGGTGCAGCTAGCTGGTATCTTCTAAGGAGTCTTGAGAAGACTTTTTCTCAGTTCCAAGTTACTAGAGAGTCAAATAGGTATAACTACAGATAGTTAATGAAGATTTTGAATGAGACAGACAGAACACTAGTCTCGTGGTCTGAATTCAGACTGGACCAATTACAATCTACTTTTGCTTAGATATCTTTGGCTGATATATCTATATTGAAATGGTTTTGTTATTTTTTACCTTTTTTAATTTAATTTGGACCAAATTAATGTGATTCATCAATGAATCTGAAAGTATATGTATGGATATATATCTCTATCTGTCTCTCTATTTATCTATCTAACTATCTGTTTTATTCTCTCTATTTTTTGTGGTTATGGAAGGGTTGTTTCAAAGAAACTAACAAAACCTTCAGAATAAGCTTCTGAGAAGGGATTTGGCACCTTTTTTTTTTTCTGTTACAACTAGTTTCAAAAATATGTCTTTGAGAAGCTAGCTTAATTTATATCATTTTGAGGATGGTGTTAGCAGCTGTTGGGTGTGGTCCAGTGTAAATAAAATTAGGTTGCAGATTGTGAAAGAATTGTGCCAGAGATTTAAAATGAAAGACTTGACTTCGTACAATCAACAATGACCCATAACAGCCCCTGTAAACTTGGTATGTTTTGTTAGCTTTTACAAACAGCATAAGTCAACATTGTTTTTGAGTAGCTGCTTCACTTTGCTGAAATTGGTAATAAATTTTAACTGCTTTTTCAGGGAGGCAGATGATTTGCTAGTATTATCTGTACAGGTAATGTTACACATTTAATCTGCCTTAAATTCTGGAGTTAAATACCTTCCACTAAAAATAATTTAATACATTGCTTATTTACAACTAGAAAGTATAGAAACAGGGAAAAATCTACATCAGGGAGAAGAATCTATATAGTATTTAGAGCCAGCTACGCTTTGGAAAGTCAGGTCATTTTAATTTGTAGTAGCACTTCAAGCAGTCCTTAAACTTTGCCTGACCCATGATTTCACACAGTTTTAAACAGGAAAAAATATATTAAAAAGGCTGCTACCATACATGCACATTGACTTGCTAATACAGTAATCTTTCACTGTTACATAATTTGGGAGATAACTGTATGACAGCCAGTCCAAATAGGAAGCAATTAGTGTGATAAGTACAGAAATTCTGTCCTTTAAAGCATCTTCTATATATTGCCAAAACACTGTTTCTGGACAACAGCTTAATAACTGCCTCATCTGTGGATTTAATTTAATTAATGTTGTCAGCGGAAAACATTGTCAATAAATACAAATATTTACACTGTAAGACGTATTTTAGGAGATGTTTTGTTTCTAATAATAGCATACCAGTCGTTGTAAGCAGCATTTTCGGTTATATTACTGCTTGTTAATAATGCCAAAAAATAGTGCCAAATGTTCTGGAAGTATATCACACAAAGTACGGTTCTCTCTACTTTGCTTTTCTTTCTCTGTTTCCTATATCAAATATTCTTTCTCTTTACTCTGTGTCAACTCAGTGTAATTCTAGAGTGAGTTACTATGCATATGTAAGAACAGAAAATCCATCTTTGTCCAATTACTCCTCCTTAGGTTGGAACACTAGCAGTTAATTTTGTCATAGTGTGTTTTCAGCTTTCAATCAAGTTCAGTAATGTGGAAAGTACTGAAATATTCATTATATGTAATCCACAGACTTCAGCTATATCTTTTTCTGTTGGAAATATTTTTTTTAAGAAATATTTATAGGGTTTGAGAGTATTTTTGTTTGGTTTGGTTAGTTGGATTTTGTTGGTATATGTTCTAGTATCTTACATTATTTGTTTATTTACAACAGAGTAAACCCTTTACCAGATGCCAATTTAGCTCCCTTAATCTTGCTCTGTTGTAAAAGGTGGTCAGACCTCAACCTAGAAAGGAAACCTAAACATGCTTTCCACTCAAGGTATAATTTAAAGATCCATGTTTAAAATAAATAAAAAGAAAAACTTCCAAATGGAGGCAAGAACATAAAAGTACTTCCTTACTATCTAGCAATAAGTATTTCCTGGAATGTATGTGACTTCAGTTCCTTCCAACGTATTTGGCAGTATACAATGCAATACAATACAACATGGAAGTTAAATGTCTAATCTTAGAGTCAAGGCCCCTAAAAGGTGGATGTATACAAAAACAAAATTGAATGATACCAGAGGTAAAGTACTCAAATCCTATGGGCATACCTTAGCCAAACTCTACTACAAGATTCAGAGATGTCTCTGCTGGAACAAAACCCAAGGTGTTTATGTCATTAGATGTGCTCAAGTGGAACACTTTTGGAACTTCAGCTGTATTCCTGCTTGGTAGCTACATTATACTACTGAAACAAAACAGCCTATTCAGGAAAGCTACTTCTGCCTAAGTGGTTTTTATATGTATTTCATTCTCAGGTTATGGAATTGCTCCTCAGACACTGTCTTGGCCCTCTAATGGTCAGACAACATAAGTATTGTGAAATCTTATCTACACTGTATCAATACAATTCAGTGACTAATTTATCAGAAAAAGTAGACTGTTTGTGAAGCACATCTTAAAATGTTAATACTTACACTAACACACTAATGAGAAAGGAAGAAATTAAAAGGAAAGAAAAGAAATCTGATGCTGTTGATCAGGAGTGACTGTCTACTGTGAACCGTGAGCTGTAAATACCATACTGATGCTGGATAACACTCTTAGGTATACTTTTAACTAATCCTGCAAGAAGCAGAGAGTTGGACTCAGTGATCCTTTATGAGTCCCTTCTGACTTGAGATTTTTTATGTCTATGCTGTTAAAAAAGGTGATTTAAAAAGATGAATGGTGTGTAAATAAACCATGTATTAATTCACAAAAAATAAACTAAATAAACTCAATACTACAGGAATATAAAATTCAAGCATAATTATGATTCTATGTCCTAAAGAGGTTTAGGTAGAGAGATAATATAATTCTTGATGGAAAAAGACAATCTTTCTGTCAGTTGTTGACTACCTTTGTGTGATGCTTGCTGGTTATTGGAAATATTTTCTGTTAACTTGGCATGTCCCTTTCTGGTAATAATCAGGAAAAACTGACAGTTTCATGGCGGGGGGGGGGGGGGAAGGAAAATAAAAAAATGAAAATATTGTATTTATAGATGTGGGTTTTGAGTTGTCTCTATGTCTGTTTAAAAATATGAAGAAAGAGAACTTCATCTGCTACATTCTTACAGTAGAAATCATCAACTACGTTATTTTCTGACTGCATGGATTTAGTTGTTGTATCACAGTGGGAGGGAAAATAACCCAAACAAAACAAAGATCAAGAAACAGTTTATCTGTAACACATTAGATCTACACTTGAAACTGGGTGCTATCTCAACAGTGAAATTTGTTGAGGTAAATAAGGCCCAGTTAAAACCATATAAAAATTCCTCAGACAACATGTCCTGATAGAAAAATCATTCAGGATAACAACATCAACCTGGCCTCAAGATGGTCTAAGAAGCAGTTCTATGGCCAATAGTGCAGCAGACTCATCATCCAGTTTCAAAATAAGCCAAGGAATGAGAACTGTTCCTTGAAAAATATAAAAGGCTTGCAGAAATTTATGAACTGGAAAGACTATTTCTTAGAATAATTACCAGTACTTCACTGTTTAAAACTTGATCTCTCACAGGTTCTTGTGCCATATGTCAGATGTTGAAAGACTGAATAACTTTTTGAACTGCAATGCAATAGCAGTCAACTGGGATGTGAGCAGTGAAGATACTCATAACATGTAAGGAAAATTTCATAAAGGTTTATGTAGAGCCAATATGAACAGAAAATTTCCCCAAAGAGAGACTAAAGACTAATGAATGAACACGGTATAATTTTTGGAAAGATGTTTCAATAGGAAAAGTAAAGCAAAAATAAATCTAAAATTACAGAAACAAGGAACCTCTATAAGAATAACACAATCATGGCCGACTAGGGGCATAATTGGAGAGTAATATTCAGAAGAAGTGGTGCTTGTTTTGTTTTTTATTTTTATTAACATGGTCTTCTGAGTAAAAGAAGTAATTAAAGTCTGTACATTCTCTCCCCCATTACCCCTAAAAGTTATGACATTATCACATGTGGAAAAATAAAATAACATAAATAATGTCATCAGTAAGGAAAAAACCCCCAAACAACAAATCACCAAACAAGACTTGTCAAAAGATAAAAGGCCATCTTTGGCAGCCTATCAGTATCATACAAAATTCAACAGAGATTCTAAGCAGCAGGCATCCAGCACCCATAGGCATACCTTTAAATTGTGTGTTTGCGTCACTCAAGATAATAAATCCCTCACTCCATTTTTTATCTTACTAATAGGGTGTTTTATTTGCTTCTTGTTTTTAAAAGAAGTCGTTCTATTCATCAGTCTACTTTCTAAATATAATAAGATTTGTTCTTTTGGAAACGTAATGATGAACTGAATATTTGTGAGTGTTTAGTAGTGTATCGAGGCTTGTGGGGTCAACCAGGACCTTCACTGTAATGAGTTTATTTTTAAAAAGATGATGATTTCTGGTATATTGTAAAGTTATGTTATTTTTATCCAGATAGCATAAGGCAAACTCCTCCAATTGTGAATTTTGTTATTAATTGAGGGAGCATATATAAGTATCGTTGCTGAACAGCAGATGTAGATTTCATTATATCTTGATTTATGTCTTTTTATAACAAATTTGTAAAATAAAACCTCATACATTGTGGCTTTGTTAACAAACCCCATGAAGAATTCTGTGAACTCTTTTTGATGTAAAAAACAGTCTCATTCAAACACCTAGATTTTTACACTGGGAAATGCAGACCAAACACAGTGGCACTGTTATCTGTGGAGTGAGGAATCAACATCAGACTATCACGGTTATATCAACATGAACATAATAGCTACGCCGCGTATCACTCCCTTTTATAAAGATGATGTAAAAACTGAATTAACTCCTTTAGAACTTCTGAGCAGCTGAGATCTGCTTGGGTGTTCCTTTTTCTTTTTATCAGAAAATTTCAACATAAACAAGAATGGTGAGCTTGCCAATTATTCGTCTATGCAGAAAAGGTGGTCTTATCTGAGTACAGGAAGTGTTATATCAGTAAAGGGTGATGAGGTTGAGGTACACGATAGGATTTTTTCTTAATTCAGCAAACACAACGACAAGATACATTCTACTGACTGCCAGATGATTTCTCTGTGGTTTTCTCTGTGAAACAAAGGTATACAGCAGAAGTTACAACAGTTGGTTTAGATGGTAATGATGGAGATCCAAGAATAGTGGCAAAATTTTATCCTTGGAAGAATGACAGAATTGTAAGTATAGAAACAGACTCTCCAATGTTAAAAAGGTAACTACACTTCACTGGGAACATTGATTTCTCTCCTCTTTCAACAACTCTCTAGTTCAATTTTTTTCTGGATGAGCGTGCCTTGAACTTTAGAAGACCCACTGGGATATGATGCAGATTTTTCAAAGTCAAAGACTGCATTAAGAAGCCCTGCTTAGAACCTGATTATACCATTTTAACACATATTCCCTGCCTTTCTCTTCCCTTCCCAAACAGAAAAGTGAATAAGACATCCCACAGAACCAGTGGTTTAATAAGCTTACCTAAAATACTATTCTACATCTATTCTTTTCTTCCCATTTTGGCCTGTCTTTTTCCATTTTTGAGTAGATAGAATAAAAATCAAGAACATGATTTACAATTATCAATTACCATTGACATCATAGTCTGTATTTATAAAACTGTGTTATCATTTCATTATTTAAACAAACATTGCTTTAGAATTAAGGTGAAACAAAATTTTCATTTGTAAAATGAAATAGAATTGAATTGTTATTTTAAACTCTGATCACATTTTAGATGTATACATATATATATGTGCTGATAAATCTCTTTCACCGCCAATAATCTCCCTATATAATTAGGGACCATACATAGGCAACAGTTCATTGTAAACTGGCAATATAACTGACAATATAACATTAACTGACAATATAACATTAACAAATAATATTTTGAAAAGGTCTGTACCAGTCAAGTCTCTTGTCCCTCACCACAGCATGACTTAGAACAAAAGCAGCTAAAAATATGCTCTGCACTTAACTTCTTTCAGTCATGTACTATACAAAGTTTCCACATAGGAAGGCATCTGCTTCATAAACCCATGAACACTTGGAACAGTGTTTTCAGTTTCACTGGACTCAGAAGTTTTATACAATATGAAATGCATAAAATGCTCAGTATTAATTTGAGGGATAAAGAATTAGAAGAGTAATTGCCTCCATCAATATAGGCAAGTATATTAGTGCCCACAATGTCTAAGTGCTGGACATATGGTGCATAAAGATACTGCTCTTACTAACAATCCTTTAAGCAATCTTTTATTACAGTGAAGGCCAAGTTAAGCAGATAATTTCATGACTCTGAAATATACTACACAGTTTATTTTGGTTTTGGAGAATTTCTATTATTTCACACAGGCTGTCGTCTTACAGCTGTGTGCAGTGGTATTTTCTGAGGGCAAACTTGAGAGAGACACTACTTAACAGATTAAATATTAACATTTGAGTAGACACTATTTTCTATATATTACATGTTTGACCACTGTTTTCATTTTCTTGTAATGAGGATGCTACCGTTTTGTGAGGTGATTCTCCAGTGTTTTAGGAATAACTCCAAACACTTATCCATGTTTTTATCATTCTCCTCTAGCCAATCCAAGACAACAGAAAAAAGACTTTCTTTTAAAATTAGCTTTACTAGACTACAAACTCCAGTTTCAAAATCAGGACACCCATGCTTCAAAGAATGGATTTTTTTCAATTTGATACTGATCATTAACGTTGCTTTATTTGATTAAAATCAAATCATTTTAAAATCATTAAAAAGTAAATCAGGTAAGCAAATTGCTACTTGAACATGTGGTTATTTATTACTGTCTGCCTGAAGAATTAAGGATTCTTAAGAATCAAGAATTACACTTATTTTTTCAAGTATTTGGAGCTTTTAAACTTGTGAACTATTACACATCAGCAAACGGGAAATAAGCAGACAGGAGAATTCAGGAATATTTTATTCATTGACTTACCTCTTTACTGCTTTTCAGACTCATGTCTTCGTGGCCTTCTTCTAATCCTTTTTCATTCCATAGTTGTTTAGTAAAAAGTTTCAAAAGCCCAAAAAAAGTGTTTGTGTCAAGCTCCTCTTAAAGATAAGAAAATTCTTAAAGCTGGCCCAATTTCATTGCAATTTCCCAAATTCAAGAGCATGTATTTACATTTAAAAAGCAAGAGATTAAACAAGCAAACAAATTAAACCAAACATAAACATGTTACCACAGTCAATGTCCTAAATACTGAAAACATACAATATGCAGAGAACTTGTTCCCCTCTTAATTTGATTGATTGTAGTTTCCCATAAGGATAAGGGCAGTTGACTTGGAAGTGTCCCTGAGTTCCTCAAAGAATAATTAGTCAGTGTCATCGTCCTGACCAGGTCTATAGCAGACTCCCACAATGACATCCCCATTATTTCTTTGCCCCTTGATTCTTACCCAGAGCTCTCAACTCTGCTGTTGCCAACTGTGAGCTCCATACATTCTAACCCTTCTATTACACACAGTGCCACCCCTCTGCCTCTTCTGCCCTGCCCATTCCTCCTGAAGAGCCTGTACCTGTCCAGCAGGGCACTCCAGTCACGGTCCTGTCCCACCAGGTTTCATTTATGCCAGTGATGTCAAATTTCTGGGACTGAGCCAAAGCTGCAAGCTCCTCTTCTTTTTATCTCATGATGCATGCATTGGTGTAGAAACATTTTAGGTGTAGTACATTGTAGCCATACCTTGTGAAGGTATACATACAACCTTCTCTTCTTCAGCCTGAACAGCCCCAACCTGTCTTTGAGTCAGGTTCCATTACTTTATGTGATTACTGGAGGTGTTTTAGCGTAAACTCAGCACAGGCTTACTTCTTTATCTCAAATATATCTCAGCATTTGCTATAGTAGCTAGTACTTTATATCTTCTAAAGAAATTCACTCTCGTGAACTGCCCTGCTCCTTAGACTTTGTTGGCACAAGTTTTCTTCTACTAGTAATTTTTCCCTGAAAAGGAAATATTTGTGCTCCCTAATCCCAGGACCTCTAATCAGCTCTTTAATTCACTTTTGGCTATAAGTTATAGTTTATAGGGTTTGTTTCTTAAAAGCACTTTTTGGCCATGTCTGCAGTGCACAAATTCAATGTTATGTTAAAGATTACCTGGTGAACTGATATATTTATCCAGGGAAGTCAAGGATGTGTGTATAACTGTGGATCACAGTAAAACTGGATTAGACTGATAGTTAGTGGCCAAGCTAATTAACCCCCCCGAAGGCAGCACTAATTCTCTGATTCCCAGCAACGTGCTGAACTATATTGCTTACTTATGCTTTCTGCAGTTCCTGAGCAGCTTGGATCCAGCTCAAGTCTTTTGTCCAGCAGTGTAAGTACATCCTGAGGCAAAACGTATAGAGTGTGACCTCCAGAGCTGCTTGTATGACAATGAACAGCCTCTTCCACTGTCCAACAACCACCTATTTCAACATATGGCAACTAATCAGATAAACAGAGATTTAGAAATCTGCCTTCAGGCAGTGTTCCTTTCCTAAACATGAGCTACTCTGCACTAGCAGTTTTCAAATACTCTCTTAGATTTGTGTAAAAATCAAGAAAATACATTTCACTTAAAGATGAAGGACAGTGTAATTCTCACCAGTGGAACCATTTTATCTGTATTCTTCCCTTAGTCATATTAAACAAATATGTTGATTTTTCACCTAAATAAGGGCCTTTTCTGTGATCAAATGAAGATCAAACTGTTTATGTATTCTTGAGTGGTAATTTATTGTACCTTTTTTTATTTAGAGTAAGTTACTTTAGCATGTTGTGGCACGCTGTTCACTGATGTCTATTACCTAAAAATTAAAAAACAAACAAACAAAAAAACCAGTCTGTGCCACAGAGTTATTTGGGATCAAAGCCATTTTGTTAAATCTGGGAAGGTTCACCTAGTCTGTATTCAATCAGATTAATGTAGACTTTTTAGATCACCTTGTATACAGGAGATATGCAATTTGAGAAGAGTAATGGCACTGCACTCTAGAAATAGAGATATACCTATTTTATAAAGTGCTTCCCATATTATATTAATAAGCTAATAGATTGAGTCTGATATCTGGCATTACAACTGTTTTCAATACTTTCTGACTACAGATCAAAAGTCCAACGAAAATATGTCCAGCCCTAAACATCAAGTAAGTAGGTCTAATATAAAAACAGATACATTAATTCCACTGAGTGCTTGCTTTTGACTGAATCTGTGAATGTAATTTAATTAATGGGAAGAAAATCCAGATCTTCATTGCACTGCACTACTCTTTTGTTTTGTTTTGCTTTCCCATTGGAGATTATTTTCTTTGCATAAAACAATTAAACTTTTCAAAGTGAAAGTTAACATTAGGGTTAAAACAAACATCAACGTTAAAATTGGAAGCTCAACAAATCACTATGTCAGAAAAGATAGAAAAAAATGAATGTATGTTGATAGGTTTACAATTTTAACAGAATAGTGCCACTAAATCTTTTAATGAATTATCTTTTAAAAAATAGTATAAAAGATAAGTGTATAAAATAGAATTAAATAAAACTTACAGGCTTCAGATATTTGTGTCTGTTAGTATGAGAGACTGTTTTTGTTAAAATGCTTTTAGCACGTTGCATGTCTTTAAAATTATTTTGAAAAACATTACTTCAATAAGTAGTACATGAATAATGTATTGAAAATAGAAAATAAAAGGGACATATTTGCTTGAAGTTTAAATTAAAGTAGTTGTGTAATTTTTTCATTTAGAGGACATCTTTCATACCAATATTTTTCAAAGAGACAGCCTGTGAGATAAAAAAAGGCTTAAGACAGAAAGGAGTTTCAGTTATTAGTCACTCTTGGGCCTGACTAGTGAAATTTCATTGTTAGAATTCTGATTTAGAAGATTTGATTCAGAAATTCAACTGTGTATTTTACTTCAATAGCATTTCAGGAAGCATAATGTAATTTCTGTTGCTTAATAAAGGATGTTGAACTGTCAGTAATATGTAGTACTTCTATACATTCCTAGACTTTTATCAAGATGGTTAATGTTGACAATATAATTATTTTGGCCAAAGAAGCCAAATGCAATCTAAGAACTAATGCATGCTCTGCTTCTGTGATCTTTGCAAGTACAATTACAGCTACATTTTGAAAAATGGCCTCCAAAGACTGTTAAAATCAGTAGAGAGGAAAAAACATAAAACCTTATGTATTATGGATGGTTTTGAGAAATAATAGCTGTATTTACTCATGAATACACTTCTCATTTTCTGACAATTTTCTTGACACTACAGTCTGATTGATCCTGAGTGGAGTTGCTTGAAAATGTTCTAGTGAAAAACTTTCAGGAAAATGTGTTAGGTTTGGGGCCTAAACGTTTTGTTTAAAATCATCCAGTAGATTTTGTTTATTTGAAGGGTCATTTGGTTTTGATAGCATGGGAGGGGAAGAAGCTTTCGTGGCATTTAAAGAATTGCAAGTGTGTTTGGGTTTTCAACAGGTCTTCTCAAAGACCAGAAGCCAGCTGTACATCTGCCTCTCTCTCCACTACAAAAAATATTCTCTTCACTGAAAGAGATACTGCAGTCTCATTTCTGTTAAAGCAGCCAGGAGGACATATTTCAATGAAGACTGTAGAACTCAAGATTTCAGAAGCTCCAGATTTTGCTCCAGCCTGACTTCTGCAAGGAGGGCAAGAGGAGAAGAAGCCAAATCTAAAAATATGGAAATTTAAAGCTTTCAGAAAAGCCTTTCCTTTGGTCCAACTTTAACAAAAAACAATGTTATTTTCTTTTGCTTTTTTTTTTTTGCATTTTATGGTTTAAGAGGATAGAAACCTGTTTTGAAATCTGTCATCATCAATGGAGGGACTTTAACTGACATCACTAAATTTTGTAGCAGTCTCCCAAACTGCTCCATGAAAATATTCCCTTGACACAGAGGTATCTGTATGTTCAAAAGAAAAGACACTCAGTTTTCATTAAAAAAATAACTGTCCATTGGTTCTGTACATATACTACAAACCTTCTAGAATAAAAATAGGATTCTTGACATATACGTGCAGTAGAAGTAGATATAAAAATTGTGGGAGTTTTTCCTTATGTGCACAGTATTCTACTCTAGTTTAATGCTGTAACGACTATGTATATATTTACTGTCTTTGAGTCTGAACTTATTTACCCTTGGATACAGGTAAGCACCCCAATAATGGGAGTTGATGTAGATGCTACAGCTGTTACCACTCTGGAGATTCACGGATCATCAGTCTACTCTAACAGTGCTTTGAATTCATTCATATAGGAAGGTGGCAAGGAGAATGGGCCACAATTTCTCACATATAGAGGAAGTGCAAAATATCATTTTAAGTGCAACAGATGGCTAAAGAAAAGCAGCCAGTTGCACATACATGAGACTAGAAATCTTCTGGCCCCTGCTTTTTTAAAAAATAAAAATAAGAACAAAATAATATGTCAGATTCTTTCCTAAAGTGTTATCTGGTTTATATATTACACATACGGTAGGGCAAAATGCCCAAAAGTTAAATTGTCAGCTTGTTTTCTGTATAACCATGTGGATTATTTTTCCACAAAACCAACAATTCTGCTAAAATGGTTTTCAGCAATTTCACTTCTGTACGTGTTCATGCTGTGCCCAGAGTTCAGGGACTCAAGGTATCCTTGAAACTAGCACTCAAGCAAAAATCGTCTCTCATCCTAATTTCCCCTGTACATGTCACTTCCAGCTGTCCTCTTTCTTTATTTGGCTTGAGAAACCCATAACATATTATCTCTGGCAACTGCTCAGGAACCCTAAGTAAAGTATCTTTTCCAAGCCTGTCCCTTGGTATTTGAAATTTACATGTTATTCCCAGTCTTTCCGTTACTGCTCAGAGCACTTGCCAAAATAGGAGTAACGTATAAATCATCAAAATCAAAGATTGGATCCAATGCACTCTCAAACATTTTTCTTTTGTCCTGAGTTTTAGGGTTGAAATGTCTAAAGATTAGAGTTTTAAAAGGGTCCTCAGAGTTAAGCATATCTCCAGATACAACTAGGACTAGGAATCTCTCATTAAGTACAGAACTTATCCTGATTTTGTATGCATAAAAGGCTGTTTGGATACAAACCCTGTGGAAGATACTACACTCCTCGGTAGTATTTAAATCAAAGTTTAGAAAGAGGATAAAAGCCAATACACTGATGGTGGGAGGTGGATGTTCAGATCAGATGACCTTTAGAGGTAACATCTTTAACACTAAGTGTTAAATGTTCTGTAATTAGGTATTGATACATATAGGATTTACCAGTGGATGTTTACCAGTGTATAGGATTTACCAGTGCCATCTCTAACCCTATTAATTTTATGCAGTAGGAATGAGTTGCAAAGATAAGTAGAGATATGTACAACAGCATCTTTTCTATTGTGTCAAGTGGCAAATGGAGAGGACCTCCCAGTCATAACTACAGCTCATAAGATTTTTTAAATTCAATAATAAAAAAATTAATTTTGAAAAAGTTTCTGCTGCAAACTGTATGTAAGTCTATGAATTTCTAAATGCTGCCCACGCTACTATACATCTGGTCTTTATTCCCATCAAAAAGGTATAAGCAAATCATACACATTTTGAAAGAGTCCATTTTGTTACAGTACAAAAACCTGTATATGACTGAAATATGTGAAGCAGGTCATAATGACCAAGTTAAAAGATAATAGGTTTCCAATGCCCCATGTTAAATTGGTCATGCATTTTTTTATCTGTAGAAATTGTGTTCCCATCACTAACTTATGACATTTTAGCAATTTTACTTTCCATTAATTCAATGTCTCTGCATCTAATAACAACCTGTTGTTAATTAAAATCTCAATGAAAAACCGTATACAGGCAAGTTTTCATCAGATCTAATGCGAACTCATGCATTACTTTGGCTCACTCAAAAGAGGTTATTGTCCAATTTTTCTTATTTGATCGAATCTGTTGAGTGACTTGTGTGTTCCTACTTCTGACTGGCACAGCAGGATTGCTTTTCTTTGAAATTTAGGGTCGTGATCCTATGCATAAACCTGATGTCTGCACGTTGTGCTTCAGCTTCTGTGATATTGCTTGTACATTTAAGGTTCTGGTTTCACTACTGTACAGACACCCCCCTCTTCCTGTGATACTGGTCATAATGACATCCTTGGGAGTTACAGCAGAAAAGGGACAAAGATGTTATGACACCCTTGATTTTGTTGCATATGTATAATTATCTGCAAAATGTCACATCAAAAAAAAAAAACCCAAAGTGTTGGCAATAAACAAAAATGGTTTAGGATGTTCAGACTACTTCTATAGATTTTTCTGGTCCAGTACCTGCAGGTCTGCTTCAACAGGGAAATAAGGCAGGAAATAAGGGGGATCTCAGTACAGGCTGTGCCTCCACTATCAGAATGTGGTCCCACAGGGTCTGAGCACTGCTAGCAGAGCTGGGGGCTTGTGATAGGGCTCAGTGCCAACTCAGAAAGAGTGAAGGTGTGAATAAAGTCCATCATCTCTCCAGGGTCCATACTGGTAACCCAATGAGTAGAAGCTGGAGAGAGGCTTGTAGCGGATGCAACGTAGATCAATCCCAGGGCTGGAGGCAAGGATGCCTTTGCTCAGACCTGAGCTGAAATGGGGCTCCTTGGTGCATGAGCAGGGGTAGGAGTGCTCAGAGCAATTAAGGGCTCTCTGTTCACTCAAGACCCTGACAAATACCTGCCCCTATTTCTTGTGTCTAGAAAAGTTTTATCTTCTGCAAATCTATATTCTTTTCCATTTACTTAAGAAACGAGTACAGAAGACTATTCTTGGCTTCTCTTAGAATTTATATTTACACACAGTAAAGAGTTTTGCGCCCAAGCTATAGCTGCAAGCATTACTACAGGGTTCCCAGGTAACTGTTTGGGCAAATTTTTTTCTTATTTATCTTGGTAGGTTGCTGAAAGACTGTCTTTCTCTGTTCGTTTGTGCTGTTTCAGGAATAGCTGCTCAATAGGCTGACAAAGCTTCCTGTATCCTATATACCTTTTACTCAGCCTGAGATGAAAGTAGTGTATTACAGCAAGAAAAAAAAAAATTAAAATCTCCCAAACCTCAAGGAGACTATAGATCATACTTTTATTCTCACACTAAGACCTGAAGACCTCATTTTTTATGAAAAACTCACTTGTACATGCTTCTTTGTCATTAGTTCAACTAAAATCAATTTAATACTTACATTAAATGTCATAAAGTGTATGAGCTATTGACAGAGTAAATTTTATGTCTGCTCTGAATACTTCAAAAGCTTAACTAATTAGCTTGTAATAAATTATATATGTAAGCTACACTTGATTCAGACACATTAACAGTAAAAGTTACTTAATAAGGGAAAAAAAAAAAGAGGGAGTAATTTTTCACATTCCTCGTTGTTATGTTTCCCCTCCCTTCCCTCTCCTCCCCTCCCCTCAATGAAAATTGTTACAGAATGTTAGACAGACACTAGATCAGTATTTACTGGGCCAGAATCACCTTGTGAGGAGTGTGTCTGTGTGTGTGGAGGGGGAAGGAATGGGTTGAACCTCTCGGAGGTGGGGTGACGTCGTATCCCTCATGGAAGGCGCCTGGAGCCCAAATGGGGAAGCCCCATAGTGGCTATCAGTCACAAGCAGCCTGGGAAAACTATAACACACCACACCTCCTGCAGCCCCCAAAATAACCTCTATGCAATAGTTTTCTCTCCGCTTCCTAACTATGTTATCCCAGAGGTGTTACTACTATTGCTGATGGGTTCACCCTTGGCCAGCAGTGGGTCTGTCTTGAAGCAGGTTGGTATCGGCTCTGCCTGGGGAAGTTTCTAGCAGCTTCTCAGAGAAGCCACTCCTATACATACCCCTCACCTCCTTCTACCAAAACATGGCCATTCAATGCAATAGAGTCTTAAAATCAATGAACACATAAACATCCTCATATAATCCTCAAATTATCTCCCTTCTTTAAAAAACTAATTCAAATCCTTTCAAAGATTTATTCCACATAAAAAGTTTTTATTCAGGGTGAAGAATTGGGCAAAGAATTTTATTGGAAGGGGAAGTACAACTGTGTAGTACATTCACCTGACAGATTTGTCATTCCCCAAGTGGCAACTCCATGGAAGATAAGGTACAATAGAAGTAAATGTACTTCCTTACTTTGCTTTTCAAAGGAAGTCGCTTATGGAAACATCCATCCCTGGGAGACAGCTTTCAAATATAAATGGCTTTATTTCCCCTTGTAGATGCCCCAACACCAACATATTTCTGATGCCTACTGTCTTATGTAAATAAGTAAGAATAAACAATGTTACTGTGATAATGTTTTTCATGTGGTTTTTCAAGGTAACATTTAAATAGAGAGGTTTGTCTGCTGAATACTGTGCAATTATTGTTGTTTGGTTTGCCTTTTATTGTAAGTAAAAAGCTCTCCTTTTCTACTTTCTAAGCTGTATAATGTACAGTGTTACCTATTTATTTAATTCTCCATTTCATAATTTTTTTCACATCTTTGTGTTTGCAACAACTAAGTATCACTTAGTCAAAAAGCCATAAAAATACAATTATTCATAATTTATTCCCCATCTGTTTAGATTCACATTAGTACCAGTAAACTATTTCTTTATGGCCTAAAAGAAGTTTGTTTCTAAATACTAAATGCTAAGTTATGGCTTCCTGGTTCCACTGTATCTTTCAGACGCCATTCCAAAAAGACCTTCTAGCTAAAATATTTAATAGTTGCATCTGGATCTTAAACCCCCATTTAGCTACAAAGATCTAGCAAAAGGGGTTTTGAGAGGAAATATAAAAGTCTCTGAGCTAACATCTTGTTTGATCCTTCTTATTACTTTGAAAGTAAAAGGGCTATAAAGTAGATATACAGGTGGTCAAACTTTTACAGTGTCTTTTGTTTACTTATCTGTTAGGTTTGAACATACTTACTTTTACTGAAGCATACATTTAAAAAAACCCAAGCGAAATAAATGAAGTTATTTTCTAAAACATTCAGGTTTTAAATTAAATTTATTTGATTTCTAAATTTTTTGAATGCTTAGATTGTAGAAGAAAATTATAAAGAAGTTAAACAGTTTTACTCTCATAATTATTTTTTTAGTAGTAAGGAAATATTCCACACAGAAACACAAAATTAATGAGGTTGGCAGAGTCTTCTGGAGGTCATCTAGTCCAGCCCCCTGCTCAGAGCAGGATCAGCTACAGAAGGTTGGTCTGAGCCATATCCAGCTGGGTTATGAGCAGTTTCCAGAATGAAGATGCACAACCTGCCATTAACAGGGCTACCTGACTCAGGGCTTGATCATCCTGGGAGCAGAAAGGTTTATTCTGTTTAAACAGAATTTCCTGTGCTTTATTTTGTGCCCATTAGCTCTTCTCCATTTACTGGGCATCACTGGTCTGGCTCCATCGTTTTTATTTTACCCTGTCAGGTATTTATACACATTGAAAAGATCCCTCTGATCCTTCTCTTTTCTTCTCTCAGCCTTTCTTTGTGTGTCAGATGCACTGGTCCCACAATGACCCTGTGGCCCTTCACTTCACTATAGTGTGTCCCTATCTCTCTTGCACTATTTGTTTACATAGTCTGAAGTACCTAACACTGTAAAAATCATTTACTTTCCTAATATTAAGAAAATTTTGTCTGTGTTTCTTCTTCTGAGATCTCATTCACACCATTTTCCTTCCTCTACCATTACTGAAAGCATCCTCTGAAAACAAAGTCTTCAATGGAGAAAAAAGGTAGAGATTTTCTATGCAGCTTGTCACCCTCAATCACCCAAAATAATAAAAGTTACTTTTGCAAAAGTAACTTCACCCTTCTCTGTCTTCTAGCACTTCACACACTGAACTAGGACAAGCCTTAATTTTTCCCCTCTTTAAACCAATATTTCTAGAGAAAAAAAAAAATAATTGTATTTTTGGTGACAAAAGATGTTGTTTCATTATAATATTTTTCAATTAATCAAAAAATCCAACAACGCTATTTTTCCCCCCTTATTGCTTTAGGAAGTGTGTTTCACTTCTTATTTCTTTGAATTTATTTTACTTCATCTTCTTTGGTTTGGTTTAGTTTCCTGGTTTTCTCTTTCCTTCCCACCTTGCTCCTGAAGAAAACATTTAAAGAAAACAAAAACCTGTGGGAAACATGCACAAAAAAGACTTATTAAACCAAACAAAGGTTTTGAGAATTACCTCATTCATCAGTCTAACTCCATATCTTTTGATGTCCCTGACACCTTGTATTCAGTTATGCAATCTACCTTCAAATCTGAAGATGTGGCAGAGGCTCAAAGCCCATTTCAGCTGTGTGAGAATAGCAATTATTTATAGGATTAAATACTTGCTTGTTAAAATCAGTTATTTTTTCCACATTATGTCTTCCAGAAAGTGTAATCTTTAAAATCTGTTTTTAATTTCACAAAACAGTCCTGTAGTGCATGCTTGTAGTAATTTTGAGATTTTGAGTCCTTTTAGATTTTTTCACGTTGAATCTTCACTCTCTCATATTAACCTGCCAAATTTAGCCATGGTGAAAAGAGCTCAATGGACTTCATTGTACAACAGGGCTATTTTGTTTTAGTGTTACTAACACACCATTTGCTAACATGAATTTGCAATCTAAGAAATATTTGGTTTGCTCCTCAGATGTGGAAACTTCAGATTTCTGTGGTGTCTCCATGACTTGGGGTCTTGGTTTTGTGCATTATAAGTAAATTTCTCACTGCCTATTATGATTTATTATGTTGAGAGGTGTTGAAAGTTGAGTCATGAAATCTGAAGTCTGGATTTGGACCAAAAACACCACAGGCATATATTTTGCTCTAGGGATGATATGAAAATAAGCCGTTCTGTTGCCAAATGAAGCACCCCACCAAAATGTTAACTGTCATAATTTCAGACTCTGAAGGATAAGAACTTCTATGCTAATTATCAAGAGATGTTTAACTTGGAGCTTGCTTATTTTATATAGTGCTTTGGTGCTTTGACCCTCTGCTGCTTTATTCTGATGTATTTTCATTGTGTAAAATTCTAACAATAGAACTATGATGACAACCAGAGTAAAAGAGTAAATAATTACTAAAATAGTATACTGGGTTTCTTGTTTCAAAGTATTTTAACTGTTTGAAGAATAAGAAGTAAATTACTTCTTGCATATAATTAAATTTAGGTTAAAGAAAGCACAGAAATACTTGGAAATATCACACTGATAATTATCTACTGCCTTAATACAGGTCTATGTGAAAACCACTGAGTGTTATTTTAGATACATTCAGAATAATGTACTATTCATTCCTTAGTATTAGTACACCATACTATGTGATTTATATGGATGACACAGTCACACTTCAGCTTGCACGTTTAGACATTTTGCAAAAGCAACATACTTAAAATTTGAAAAATAATTAGTTTTTCCCACACAAGCCAGTTTAAGACTGTTGAGAACTCTGTACAGAGTTTATTGAAATATAAATTATTTGATTAGCCAATGCAACCCACATCACAGAGTCAGAATTCTCTGATAGATTTTGTAGCTAAGACAAAGCACTCCAAATACTAATGTACATGAAGCACTGGATTACATTATTTATGTAGGTGAAAAAACAGAAAGTTTGGTTGATTATCCAAATTATCCTGCTCTCACTTTGCTGAAATGCACAAGTAAGATCTAGGGCATTGTTGTAATTTTACATTGATGGAACTCGATTAATTTTGTTGTCCTTAAATCCATAACACAAAGAGAAACAAAAGCATTGCTATTCACAGGAACTAGACTAACATCATAAAAATTAAGGGTTTGAAGATGTTAGTACTACTTGTGACAGTAAGTAAGAACATAACGACTTTTAAGAATGAAGAAAGGAAATAAGTAATTTTAAAGTAAAATAATTTCATAAAAACAATACTAATAGATACATTTCTCCTTATTTTTCTGATACAGTTTTATAGCCTTCTTAAAAAATGTTTTAAAATTTTATTTCCTACAATCACTATTAAGTTTATTGGATCTAAAACAAAAGTGGAGGGGTTTTTACCTTTTTGAAATTTGTGATAAATTAAATAGAACAAAATTTTTAAAGTGCAGTATATTTTAAGGAATTACTCTACATGACAAAACTAAATATTGTTGAAAAAATTCCTCAAGATGTGCAGTAAACTACCGAAATTGTGGCACCATGGTGTAGAAAAAAACAGAATATTTTATGTTTTGGCACAGTTCCAACTTTAAAAACACAAAACAAAACAAAACCCCAAATCCCAAAACCTCTCAACATTCTTGTTAATAGTAAAAGATATTTTTCACTTAGAGAATAAGTATACACGTGTGCGTGTGTGTGTATGGAGTGGGGGGTGTGTGTGTGTGTGCATCTGCCTTTAATATTTTACATATATATGTTTTCAGGAGACTTTTACCTTTTAGTGTAAAAAATTTGACAGGAAAAAAGGTAATTTGATTTTTTAGAAAAGAATTATTAACTGGCAAAACAAAAATATAATAATCTTTGCCGATACAGTGGAGTATCCACATATACTCTTTACTGAAAATTAGATTCTTAGTTGTGTACATCTGCCTGTTCTTTTGCTTTTCCAATACAAACACATGGTTTTATTGAAATAGCTTTATGAACCCAGCATCTCTTCTGTATAGCTAACCTCATGGAAGATTCTGATATTATGGTGGATTTTGTGTAGGGACCTAGAGGCTGCATGTACTAATAAATTAAATAGTGACTAGAGATGTCATCTAGCACTGGAATATGATCATCTGTAGTTTTAAATTAATAGCATGGTCCTTAGCAGATTTCTGGACCATGTCAGCCATTACTCTCCCAGCAGTTGCCAAATACAGATACAACACTGCAAAGGGCATTCCCAGCAGGCAGCTTGAACGCGCTCACAGTGTTGTAAAGGCCAAGATAGTTTATTAGTATCACGACGGGCTACTCCAGGCCAACTGGCCTGAGCACCAGTGAGCATTTCTGGGCACACCTGGTGCCTATTAGTGTAGACATGAACTCATTGTCCAAGGTGACATCTTTTCTGACCCTTTTGTCAATACTTCGCCATGCACAAGATGTGTCTTCATCAATTAAATACCATTGCTTGTCTACAATGTACAATAAATTTGAACGAATAGAGGGATTTTATTTTTCACCACTACATGCTCATTTTCATGGATGCTCATCTTGTTAAACATATTAATCCTTCTCTCTGTTTGGATTAATAATTTTTTTTTACCTCTATAAACAGCATCTGTTTAAAAAAGTTAATTGAAATTTTAGTTGTAAAGACACAAAGTCATTGAAGAAAAACCACAAAATATCTAAATATGGAGAAATCTGAACAGCAGCTTGGTTCTGTTCTGTATACTGTCCATCACAGGTTTATAGAACTCAATACATAATCTTATAATGTAATTTTTATTTTTTTTTCTGGAAATGAGCCAAAGACATGACATCGTCTTTTAAGCTAATTGCCCATTTTTTTTCCTATTTATGAACTTTAGGAGTCAACAAGGAAGGCCCATTCTGCTTAAAAACTCTCAGGCCTTTTTTATATTTTTTATGCTGGTTTTGAAAAACAATAAAACTACATTAATTCACTCTTTACTCCCCATCCCTATAATATAATTTGAATTAATATATAATGTTTTAAAAATATATGAGTTTGTTATGACTTTTTGGGTTTGATAGGCAAGAAATCAGAAAGAAAATCTGCATATATAACATTAGACGTTTCATATTTAGCTCATCCAACAGAAATCTCAGCCATTCTGTAAATGAAAGAATTCATTAGACGGGGCATAGAGTAGAAGTTCTTGCTTTACATATTTTGTCTCCCCTATTCTGCTTTTCCCCTCCACTTTCTTCCTCAGTGGTATAGTTATGTTTTGTATGCTTTCCAACTAGAAAAAAGCTTCATCATATTCAACTCCCATTTTAACATGTCTCTCACACAGATAGAGATGAGTCCTACTTATAGCTCTGAACCAGATTGGTCACAGAGGAGCATAGCTCAGGGATATTACTTGCAGCCCAAGATCACATGCATTAGAGCATTCTTCAGGGTTAGTCAGCTCTGGGGTTAGGAGAAGTGTTCTGCCCTCCTCCCCAGACCCGCGCTAGTCTGGAACTGGTTGGAGTAATGATGTTGGGCTTTATTTGATTTTGTGGGGGGGAAGTCTCCTTTTCCTACAATTTCAGTAAAATATGCAGTTCCTTCTGTGATTTGCCCTGGGTGTATTACCTGTTGTTGTAGTATAGGTTGAGCTGCTGTGAAGATTACATGCTCTATATCTGGTAATTGTAGAAAGACACTTCCTCTCAAAGGAAGAAAGTAATCAGCAAAAATATCTGCCAATACCTGCAGCACCAAACTGCTGTTAAGTCAAAAGGAACAAAGAAAGAAACATGAACATCATCTATCACATAATACAGCAGCTCAGCATGCCTGTTGAATTAGGGCCTACATACAGGTGCACGTGAAAAATATCCTTTTCAAGCACAAGCTGTTACAGGGTGGGAGTTCAGATCCCACCTTCTGTGGGAGTAAATCCTTCCAGACAACAGCTGAATCAACTGCCCTTAGAATTCATGTACAACAGCCTGATAAATCACATTCGTAGGCAATCACCATGTTGTGACCACTGATGTCAGCCTCAGTTCTCTGAAAAAAATTCACCATGACCACGTGAATGTATTCCATCAGCTGGATACAGTGATTATTTGATGTTCTTCAATTTAAAAAAAAAAAAAATTTTAAAAATTACATTATCAAGAATCTATGACATTCTTAAAAGACAAAATACACTTTATTCACTTTTCACTATGTATCGTCAGTTTTATGATGCAGAGATATCCACTGCAAAGTTTTGTCCTGACAACAATTTATATATTCCCCCATGTAATTACTGACATCACCAAAATTCAAAGACAGCGTTAGTTGCATCCTGACACTTTTCATGAAGATTATTTAAACAGAATTAATCACAAAATTTAATTAATTTCAGAGTGGTTTATTTAAACTCAGTTAACTAGCTACATCATATTCTTATTCACCTTTGAAGTTACTTAAAAGGAATTTAATTGATTCACTTCTAACAAAGATGTAAAAGTATTTATTAGTATTTACTTTGATACATTTTTGTTTACAACAGTAGCCATGGAGAAGCTTCTACTTGTGACTAAGACCTTCACAATTAGCAGGATAGAATTGAGTGCTAGAACTTAAATTACATTAAATATGATTTTATTCTAAACGTGAAGGAGACATAAAGAAATTTAAACTGGTTTCGGTAACATTGTTTCAATAATGTAATTATTGACTCGGCATTAAAGGCTTCTTTTCCAGGTCCCTCCAGAAAGTCTCTAGTAGTTATTATTAGTATTTCAGGAATGGGTTTGCATATTTGCCTTTTTTTCCCTCTTAGAATTCTTTTTCTTTTTCAACTCTTTACCCTTTGAAAATTAACAAAGGCCCATGAAAGTGAGACAAAAATCTGCGTTAAAGCATATTTTATGAGAAAAAAAGAACACAAAGAACTAAATTAAAATACCAATATTAAAATATAATTTATATGTATTTAAGTTGATTATAATGTTTCTGAATCTTTCACAATACCTTCTGAGGTATTTTACAAAATAAAATCATCAATACCCACACAGGTTGTGGAATATCTGAACAAGTAAATAATATTAAGACAGCCATTAAAGCCTGCGGGTTTATAATTTTTTAATTTTGTCATCAGATTGAAACAAAAGTTTTCAGTGTAGGGACTTAATGTCAGGTTTTTCTAAATTGGCTTTAGGTGCTCATTTTAAAGGGATATATATTGAGAGACCTTTCAAGTTTGCATCTTTTAAAAATCAGGGCTATAAAATTTTTTCAAGCTGTACAAAAATTCCTAGGATTTTTTTTTCTCAATTTTGACCCGAAAACCTTTCCTTTAAAATCATAACAAAACTTTCAAATGTGGAATAGATTATCTCCAGTGGCTATCTAGACATGTATTACATGCTCTTTACTGTAATCTTAGGATGACGGACCTCCAAGTATAATATATTCAAGTACCCAACATTATTCCTGATGAGGTTTCAAGACAATTCTTCTGAGCAGGGAATGTCATGCTTCACATGCATCTGCTTTCAGTTTGGAGCAGAAGCAAGAATGTCTCTTGGTTAGAATGTTAATGCATACATTTTTTCTACTCAACAAAAGGGAGGACCCCCCTATATACAGTATATCTCCTGTTCTAACAAGTGTAGAATCTCCATGGCCAGGAGCAGAAAACTATTCCAGCACAGTACATATTTGGAACACACACCATTCCAGGGCAGTGCAAACAAGCATGTATCAGATTCAACACATGGAAGAACTGCAACCACTAATTGGGGATCATTATAGAGGCTATCCCATCTGGATTTTGGTACAGAGTCTTGAATACAGAAGAAGCTGTCAGTCATGGAAATGCTTATACCAAGTCTCTGTGCTTACAGTTATATAGGAGGCTACAGAAAATAGTGACATTTCCTACTCACATTTTCAGTCTCTGAAAGTTTTGAATTTTTTTTTTTTCCAGTGTAAAACCATTTTAAAGCTGCTTGTGTTCAGCAATGAGCCTATCCATCACCATGTTCTGACAGAAGTAAACTGAAATACTCTGCAGTGGGATAAGGATGCTTCATTTGCCTGAGTTTAATTCCTTTGAAGACTTACCTGAAACAATATTTTCGTGTGATCACAGTCACCACAGATATTAAAAAAAAAACAAAACCAAACAAACCAAAACCACCCAAACTATCAGTTCTGACTTCCCTTTTTCTGCCTTTTCCACATGGCAAGTTACATTAATATGTAACATGAGACAAAAGTGCCATGAAATTTGCAACTGATCAGGCTGTGGCCTGATGGGTTAATTGTGAACTAAGGTAAAAAATTTACAGTGTTACCAATTTCTAACTGCTTCAGAACATAATTTTTATCTCTGAGTAGCAGGAAGCACAATATATAAAACCAAATTATTGGTATAAGAATGCCATAATTTTGACCTGATGAGAAAACCTATACTTTTACTGAATTTTGGAGTAAAATAATCACTATATTTTGTAGTCAAACATTATCTCTGCTACTAGTACACGGAAAAATAGAATTCTAGAAAATTTATATTTTTAAAAGATTTCCTATATTTTTAGTGGAAAAAATTGAGATGAACAGTTTGGTTTATATTCAGCCTGGCAAATAAATGGACCACATTCCCTATGAACGTTGCAGCTCAAATGTGTTTCTAATACTTAGCTGTATAAGAGACAGCCTTGCTGGCTACCACTGTTCTCTGAGTGACATGTCACTCCTGATACTGGAGACACATCTTTTGTATGAGTTCCCAGCTTGAACCGTAACAGCTGAAGTAGAGATACGAACTGTAACTCTGAAAAAAAGTGCTCTGGATCTTTACCTATTGAAGTGCTCCTATACTTCAGTTCACTGATTTATCCTGCCCCTGAGCTGTCCTTTTCTGTCACACTTAAAAGTTGGATTGAGGTAAGGCTGTTGGCATTAGGAATTCACTCTGTGTACACAGAGTAGCCAAAAGCTACATCTATGATACTGGACAGCCTACAAACTCTCTTGACAGACTATGCTAATTTGTAGAGCCAATATGGCCTTTGCAAATAGTTCAAAAAAAAATTCTTCTTTTCCTAGGATTTTGTGTGTGTGTGTGTGCTTGTTGGCTGTCTTTTCATCCATTTTCTTCCCTATGAATAATTTCAAAAATCTGTAAAATTCAATATGTATTCTTATGAAGCTGAAATAGCCTCTTTATTTCCTTTTGTGCAGTTTTGGTCTGGTTTTTTTCCTTCTTTTGATGCAGAATTTCCCTGTTTTCTGTAGAAATTCTTCTTTACTTGGGCTCTTATTAGCCAAATTGCTTCCAGTATGTATGTGTAACATTCTAGTTTGTGGAAGGTGTAATGTAACAGTATTGGAGTTGCATAGGAAAATGCTTACCTGATAATTACAAAGTTATGGTCAAAGTACACTTTCAGTAAATCATTGCTGTAAAAAGTGGGTGAAACAGGATTTAGACCTGCTTAGACCCTCACACGGCTTCATCTTTTTTTTCAGAATTTTTGATTTGTTTCAAACAGTAAATAATTTTTATGTCTACACAGATTCTTTTGATTGCTATTAAGACTGCCAGCCATAAAATTTCAAGAGGCCATCTCTGCAGGATGCTATAACAAAATAATTTTGTATTGCAGTCAGCAATTTTGTGGGACACTGGTCACACATAACAAGTCTATAGTTCATATTCCTTTGCTCTTGTCAAAGATGAGACTCTTGAGTATGGTGAGTTATCTCTGACAGCAGAGAATACAGTCTGCTCCAGCTGCTGAAATAGAATGCCCTTGTTCAAGAAGCAATTAGATGCCTGGAATGAAGTTTAGTTGCAGGCAGCTATACACATCAATGGCTACAAATTCACAGCTGTTTGCTAGAACAGGACACGGACTTGGGCGGAAAAAATAATTAACCAGTACATGTAAACTTTACATGGATTTGCAACTTGAAATTCAGTTTGCTGCCTACTAAAGATATCTGGTTGTTCTGTTTGTTAGTGGGATACTTCAGAGAGAGGGGATGAGAAGAAAGATTTAAGAACAATAGAAGTTCAGAATATAATAGTCTATTTGTCTGTGTTTCCTGAATCTCTTCCATGTTATTTCAGCAGTTATCCTGTGAAGTGTTAACTGCTCACTGAACTTTAAATTTGATTTTTTATCAATTTGAAGGATTTTTTTTTTCTAGTCTCAAAGTAGTTGTCCACAGCATCTGCAGAAAGCTGGCAGTACAGAAAACAAGTTTTCATTACCCTAACAGCTCCTAACAGATCCAAAAGTCATGACTTGGGCTGATGTGACAATTGGAAAAGAGATCCATCTTCATTAAAAAAAAAAAAAAAAATAAAGTATGGCACTCACCTGAGCCAGTACAGATGTTAGTAATCACATTAGCTTTATTCCAGATGAGAAAATATATTTGTTAAATATCTTGCATGAGGCTGTACTAAAAAACAATCACTACATCCAATAAAGAACAGTTCATGTGTAGTCAGTGAAATCTTTCCATCAGCTAATTTAAAAATTGCAATGTATAGAATTGAGGTAATCTGAGAATTTCATACACAGGGTGATATGAAGACAAATAAGCAGAACAGGAACAAAAGAAACGAAATGTGATATTCATGATAATAAGACCCTTAAATAATCCTACAAGGTCATTAAAGGATGAAAATATGAAGAGTAAAAGTCTCTAAATAATACCAGTAGAGCTTTTCTGTAAGAGAAAATGGTCCGTGTGGCAGAATGAATGAAAGAAGAAGAAAAATAAATTTTTCCTGTGTTTTCTTAATAGCTAATTAAAAAAATATTCAGTCCTTTGAGACATTTGTTCTCTTTTTCTAGGCTATCTTTAGAAGCCATTAGATGGAAATTATTTTGTTTCATACAATCAAATTAGAGAGTTCCAATAGGAGTTCAGAGTTTCAGCACTTTCTTAAATCTTATCAAAAAGCCTAATTTTATTTTTTAAAACTTTTCCACATATAAATTAATTACAAAAATATTCAAATTAAGATATTAACAGAATTTTTACACTGAAACCAGATAGGTTAGTTTCATGTAATTCCACTGAAATGGAATAAAAAAATATTTGTCTATTTTTTTAATCCAAATGTATCAATGTTCTGTTAGATGTGAAAAAAAAAGAGAAGAGGTCAGCTTTTAAGCATTCAAAGTTACCTATCCGGGTTCTGGAAGGCAAATATTTCTGTCAGAACCTGTTTAATACCAGATTATTTGCTTATTTTTTTCTTATTTAAAAAAACCTATTTATATCCTTTTTTATGTTTACAGTTTGCTTTGATGCAAAAGTATTCTTCTCTTCTTTCTTTTCTTTCTGTTTTCCCCCTCATACTGAGTAAGCAGTTCTCTATTAACAATTCATTTGGGCTTAGATATGGATCTTAATTAACAGAAAAATTGTCAGCAGGCACTAAATCCCTGACCAGGAATATAAAAGAGTCCTGGTGGCACAGATTTCCTCAATATCAATTTAATGAACTACCACTATCTAAACAGACCAGGCGACCAGGAAAGTATATGTCTTTATTAGACACACTGCTCGAAACACACTGTGTGAATAAAAAAACTAAACACCATATTCTATCCTTCAGGAAGGATGTAAGCTTATACTAAAAGAGGAACATAGAAAATGAGCTACACTATAATCTTCACTAAGTGCAAATTAGAGAGAAGACATCATAGTAAGGTCTGACTAATAATCCAGCCTAAATATATTTTTCTTTGCTGTCTAGAGGCAACGTTAAAACTTTCTATGTTTCGTTTGGCTCTCCTTTCAGTCCAATTCCAGTATCTGTACATAGAGTGAGCTGTATAATAAGTTTCAACAGCCAATAGTCTGATCCTTACTCCTTAACCTGGTAAAAAAAAAAAAAAAAAAAAAAAAAAAAAAAAAAAAAAAAGTCATGTTCAAATCAGGTTAAAGAGAAACTTTAAATACTGGCCTTCTATGTAAAGGACCAAAAAAGGTCTATCTGTTGATGTCTTGCTCACTTAAAAAGTACAATAAACTAAAATAAATCCATCATGGTTTGAAGGCATTTTTAGGAGGAAAAAAAAGCAAAAAAAAACCCTAAAAAGACAAGCTGACCTCAGAATGTTTCCATAAGATGATCTGCTGTCTTGGAACTGGCATTTTCTGATTACAATTATATTATGGGAATGGGGAGAGACCATCCAATCCACCTGAACTGCATATAGTGTGCCCAAGCCACAAGGAAGGTTTCTTTGTGTTAGATACATAAAACAGCTTAGCCACAGTTTCCTTAGCTAAAAGTTATTTAGAAAGCTGAATTCAATTTACCACATAAGGAAAGCAATAAAACATACTGCCAATATAACACTTATGGAAGTTGATTTGTCACTCATAAATTCTGAGTCACATTTTATGCCCAGTCTGAATATCCAAACGGGTTTTTTCTTTTTTATTTAGAGTACTAATACAGATATCCACACCTAGTGAAAAATATACATTATTTTCAAAGTATTGGTTGATTGTCCTCCTTATTTAATCTTCCACTGACACTTGATTTGTAAAATTGCTGATAAGCTTTTGCTAATGTAAATTGTCCACTCATTTTTGGTACATTGCTAAAAGGACCAGAATGTACAACAGTAAACTGCTGGAAAAGTGTCTTCTCATTGGTTACAGTAGCTTCTGTAATTTTTTAGCTTAGTATTAGTATTTTTTGAGCATTCACTTCCGTAAGTTTCTTTCTTCGGAGAGAAAATTTATAAAAGTTTAAGATACTTTGCAAAGGTGGAAGGCAATGCTATAGTAATGGATCCTACCTTGTCTTCAAGCGATTAAGATTTTTGTCCTATTACTTGCTATTTTTCTTCTATATTGCAGATTCTTCTTTCTTTCTATGCTGCAGTTAGAATCCACTGTGCACACTATTGGCAGGAGATGAGGAGGACAAAATGAGATTCATCTCTGAATCCTTTTCTCATTGAACTTCACTGCTTCAGAATCTGTAATTCAGGTCTGCGAACCCCTGGTTCATTTCTTACCATGGGCTATCACCAGAAGATCTCTCTCTATGTGTTGTAACATAGAGATTAGAAACCTTTCTAGGTAAGGGTTCAGTCTGACAGACCATCACTGTCAGACATAAAAATATTTTGTGCAAAACATAACTGGACCGGTCTGAAGTTATTCGGTAAGTATATTTGTAGGGATCTTTTAGCAGCTCCCAGCCTCTGTCTGTGGAACAGTTAAATCACAGAACCACAGAAGCAATTAGGTTGGAAAATACCTCTGAGATTATTGAGTCCAACCTATGACCTAACACCACCTTGTCAACCAGACCATGGCACTAAATGCCACATCCATTCATCTTTTCTTCACTGAGTATTTAGTCCAATAAGTTTTGTAAAAATACCTAGGGATTTTATAAACTAGGACAAGTGCAATTATGAGAAGAAAAGGTATGTTTAATGAGAAATTATTTTGATATACCAGAAGAAAGATAAGTTATGGAATATGGATATAGAAAATCATAAAATGCTATTCTGGACACCATCTCACCTACATATTGAATTGGTTGGAACTAACCACCCATAAGAAGAGCAGTAAGATCTTGGCTAATACAATGACATTTATCTGCAGAGAACTTGGCAGTAAGCTGTAAATGAAGGAAAGATGTTAAGTGAAAGGGGAAGAAAGAAATGGCAAAAATAAAATTAATAAAAAACAACAGAAGAAATATTACATTTTAGTGGGAAAAATCAGTAAGTAAACCTTCCTTATTCCCAAATCAGGTCATGCTCCTCACTGCTGTCAGTGCCAGGGAGCATTTTATTTACCTTCAAGAATACACTGGACAAGTATTTCTTTCCTTTTTCTGACCTGCTGGATGAAAAAGTAGATTTGAGCTGGCAATGGGTGCTCACAGCTCAGAAAGTCAATGGTATCCTGGGCTGCATCAACTGAAGTGTGGCCAGCAGGTCAAGGGAGGTGATTCTGCCCCTCTACTCTGCTCTTATGAGACATCACCTGGAATGCTGTGTTCAGTTCTGGGTTCCCCAGCACAGGAAAGACATGGACCTTTTGAAGAGGGTCTAGAGGAGAGCCACAAAAATGATCAGAGGGATAGACCAGCTCTCCTATGAAGGCAGGCTGTGAGAGCTGGGGTTGATCAACCTGCAGAAGAGAAGGTCCTACGGATATCGTATTGCATCCTTTCAATACTTACAGAGGGCTTCTAAAACAGGTGGGAATAGACTTGTTAGCAAGATAAGGGGTGATGGTTTTGAACTGAAAAAGAGTAGATACAGATTAGATACAGGGAAGAAATTTTTTATAATGAGGGAGGTGAAACACTCCATCAGGTTACTTCGAGAGGGTGCAGATATTCCATGCCTGGAAACACTGAAGATCAGGTTGGACAGGGTGCTGAGTAAGCTGATCTAGTTGAAGATGACCCTGCTCATTGCAGGCAGTTTGGACTAGGTGACCTTTAAACGTCTCATCCAAACCATTCTATGAGTCTATGTTCGCTTAACTACAATCTATGCATAGTACAGGAGCTATTCTTGGGGCTGAGTACCCAACATATCCAATAAAGACCAAAAGATATCATAATCCAGGAGAGATTTTAGTTTACCTTTCCTTGATCCTTATTCAGCCTCTGTTGCTACAATAGCTGGGTTCTAGCTAGAATACTATTGTAGGAAGAGATGCAATTGCACAAGAATTTGTAATGGAAAGCTAGAACTTGTTTTGCTTTGAAAATCTGCAAAATGCCTTTTCAGATGGGTTTTTTCCCTCCTTCTGCATTTCAGAAAAAGTTGCAGGGAGAAGTTGTGAACAGATCTCTCTCTCTGTGGTAAGCAGAAAGATAACATGTTTGCAGACTCTTTGGGCCAGAGAGTGTGAGGGAGGAGAGAGAGAAGATAAAAGAAGCCTTGGAGAAAGGTGGGGCATTGCCTTTTGCCCCTGAAAGGTCCAATGTGCTGCAATGAAAAAAGTGGTCCTTGCATCTGAAATAAATCTTTTTTAAATCCTTCCACTGCCTTGTCATTCTTGGGAAGAATATCTGCATTTGTTTACCTTACAACTATTAACATATGGGAGTTTACAGTACCCAAAGGCATAATGACATCTCGTTGTCAGATTAACAAACAATGAATTAGGTCACAGAGGGGCTAGGGTTTTTTTCAATGGATAAAATTGTAGCAGAGAAGGAATGAAAGATTTGGTCTTCTAAGTTTTGAATTGGCATATCTGATTCATACTGAGACTGCGGCTAAATTTAGGAAAATAAAACATGAAAAAAAAAATCCTTACTCTTCCTGAATATCTTTGCAAAAAAAAAAAAAAAAAAAAAAATTGTTTAGAAAGCTTCAACATCAGAATTTTGGAGAGGAGGCTGCTATTTGAATCCTGAAGTGCATTTCAATTTCAGTTCATCTTTCTTACACTCTGAGCAAGCACGCAAGGGTAACTGTGTCTGTGACCAAAACTTCTGAAATGGATTCTCATAGCCTCCAGTTCAGAGAATCACCAACTGATATGCCAGCTCCCAAGACCCCACAGTTGTAGCACCACAGAATTCATACTACTAAGCTTACAGCAACTACTTAAAAGACACTGATGTAAAGTATAAAATTATCTGCCTTGATCACAAGGACAAGTCTTCCCAAATCCAACAAAATGAACCACTATAAGTTGTATGAGAAATAGAAACAGCAGACATGAATAAGAACAAATATTGCCTGGAGGCAAGAACTGAGATAAGAATATAGTCAAGATAATAACTGTTTTTAAAAAGTAATATTAAAGTAATTGCCAGGCTGTGTTGATGATTCTTATACTTCTTGAGTTGTTTCCTCATTGCCTGTTCAGAAGTACGAAACATACAATGTTTGTTTCCTCTCAAACTGAAAAAACAAACAAACAAACAAACTAACTAACTAACTAACTAACTCCAAATCAAAGCTGCACACCAATTCTAACATTCTGTGCATTTCAGGAAAAATAGATAAAACATTTCACATAAACTCCATTCATTATGAATATATTCTCAATTAACTACAGTAAACAGGCAGGTTTTGATGGCCTTACATCCAGGATTGTAACAAACAAAGCTGCTTTAGTGAGACAAAGGTTTTGTTCTTTATCCAATTGATAATCAATTGTCAAGAGCTACCAATTTTTGTATTATATGTGAAATTGTAATAGCCTGATTTTTAAAATTAATCCCTGAAGTCTTGAGGGGAATAACTTTTCCACAACTAAAACTCTAAGTTGTTGGCAAAGGCAATATTAAACCAATATGTCATCAATTTTGGCTCTCACAATTGTGACTCAAACATACACATAGCCTGCAATCATTTTTAAATCTTATATTTTTTTAAAATCTGTCCAACTGTGCTACTATCTGCAATTCTTTCTGACTGCATCGAATTAACAAAAGATTTTCATGAAAAATACAACAACCACCAAGAGCATGACTGATCACAGATGACAAACACATTGCTACAAAACATTTTCTAGACATGAAGAACAGTTAACATAGGACCATCTGGACTGCTGTAGTCAGTGGTCATTCAATTGGATCTCTAAATATATTTGGTACTTGCCTGTAGTCTCCTGACTTCACCTTTATGAACCTAAAGTTTCATATGAACTTCACCTAAATCCTGCTAGCTTAAACAGTTAAAAAGAAACCCAACCAATCAATCAATCAATCAATCAAAAAAGCCCCCAAACAAATAAAAAAACAATCACCACCTCCCCCCAAAAAAACAACAAACCCCAGCCAACCAACAGCAATAAAAGTCAGCCACCAAAACCAACAAGCAACCAGATGCATAGTGTGTTACTCAGGTAAAACCCAGTACGGATCTGGCTGCAGAGATCAGATGTTTTTGTTAGGCAGGTATGATCCAGGTCTGGTTTAGAAGCTGTGTTTTCATATGGAACAGACAGAGAGATAAGAACTGCATCTACTTCCTCCAAGCATCCTCATTTATGAATTAATTAATCTCCATTATAAACACAGTTAGTTTGTTCCTACTACTCCTATTAGAAGACTAGTAGGGTACATCACTATTAACTGGTTTGGAGATCTCTTAATTTCTGTCTGTTAGGGCTCACCAATTCTTTCTACAGTGTCATACTGAGGCTACAGTTATGTTTTAAAAAGAAGGTAATTCTTGAAACAATTTAAAATGTTGACCCACCAGATACATGACTCTCCAGTTTGTTTCTCCACACTACATGCCACTTCTGCTACTCTAGAGGTTAAGATAATTTATTTCTTCCTACCTATTATCCTGATTCTTTGTAATGATATTTGTCAACTTTGTGCCCTCACTAAAGTTTATTAGTGAAAGGTTATTACAAAAATACAACCCCTTAGGCATGTCCTTTTTTACCTTCATGCTCACTAAAATCTAAACCACAATCAACCTCGATACTGACTTTTAAGAATTTACTACAGTAGTGACTTTCTTCTGCTTAATATGCTGTTTTATTTTTTTCATCCTATCAACAAAGTCATGAGTTATCAGTTCTTTTACTATGGTTTTTTTCCACTATTAGATGACTTAGACTGGATTTATTTTATAGAATCAACTACATTAGCTGTATAATCAATGAAAAATGTTTTCTGTGGCTTAATTTACTTTTCTAAATAGAACTTGCATTTTTACCTCAATTTACTTACTATTTTTTCATTATTAAAGAATAGTCTGTCATACTGAGGTCACGCAAATCTGTTCCTTTCAACTCACTTTCCCTATTTTTTCTCTTTTATAGTCAGAGAACAATACTGTTATGTTGAGACAGTTTTCCAGATATTCTATATTTGTAACTTTCTCTCACAGTTCTTGGAAATTCTGTGATATAGATTACTTGACTTTACTAGCTTGAGAGCACTATTCTGTTTGAGTTTTCACTGTTACGTGTAGCTCTCAATTCGTCACTTTTGTCTGCAATAATGATTTATTTATACAAATCTCTTGCAAAGTATTCATCTATTTCTAGAGGTACTGACAGATTATCAGCTACATCCACCTCTTTCATAATGCACTGCTGTTTCACTTTGGTTTTCCTTGCTCTTTTATCAATTTCTACACCTAAAGAGGCTTTTCTTTTAATTAATTTCTTTTGCAGGGTCTGACTCAGTTTGAGTTCTGGATATTTTCATTTTACTTCTAAACTTCCTGAACTCTAAGACAGACTCTGCTGCTTTCTTATATACTTTCTGAAGCAACTGTTTATCCAACTGAGCCAGATGTCCCATCCTACAGTATGTCCCCTTAGTCTGAGATACCAATTCTAATTATTCTTTTATCACTAATGTGTTAAATAAATTCCTAGCTTAATTTAATTCTCTAATATTCTCAACCCAATTGATTCAGCTGAGTTAGTAACTTCCCTTATTTTATTGAAGGTTGGCCTTTTGAAGATAAAAAACCCAAAGTGCTACTTGTTTGAATTTTTAAGTCCTACATCAGACTGAATCTTTGGTTATTCAGATGACTAATTTTTAATTGTTTTGTCTAACTAACATATATGTCTTCTGTCATCACAAAAATAAAATTACACTCCTATGTTATAGGTCTTAGTCTTGATTGCATTGATCCCACTACTAGAAAAATAATCTAGGAATAAACTTTCTAAATTATTTGGATATTTGTCTGCATTTGAACTTGGGAAAAATATTTCTGTAAAGTCAGGTATTATTCTGTGGTCATAGAAATTTGTAATAAATAATTCATTTCCCTGTCAGAATCTTTGATTTATAAATTTTCTATAGATGATAAATTTCAGGGGAAAAAAAGAAGAGTAGAGCTATGGAAATGAATTATGAATAAAATTTTGTTTGTGGGGATGAAAGCAGAGCTCTGTGAGATGCTCATTCTATTGCATGTAAAGAAGGATGAAAGACAACACTAAAAAGTTCAAACTGATATTTGGAAGATTTTGACTGTAACAAAAGGTAAAACTATGCCTCTTATTTCACAGGCTTCCAAAAGAAAATAATTTCAAATTGGAAAGCATGAACACTTCTGTGTCTTATCCCTACATTAGAATTCTCTGCATTTCCTATTGAAAAGTGGACTGCTGGTGGACTGCTTACTAGGGACACTGATAATATCATGTCAAAAGCATGAGCTATTGAAACATGCTATCTTATTGGTTAGTCTGGGCTTCCTAAAGCATGTACAATCGGTGTGATAGAATTCACAGCAAGATATATGAATGTTTTCAGATGCTTCCTCTGATAGAGACCTTCCTTAAATTAGTTTGTGATTACAAGAAAATTAGACTCTAAAAAACAAATCAGTAAGTCTTGTCTGGGAGAGGATGCAGTGGCAGCTTCATTAATCTACTTGAAAAAATAGACCAAAATTGGTTTATTACACAACATGGTTCTTACTTTTAAGAGTAGAGTAAGGGGTACCTGTCCTGCTTTGAAATGAAAATAATTAAGTATGGTAGTAATCCATCACTTAATTTATTAATTGAATTTTAATGAATGACATTTGTTTTAAATGAAAACATGTGAAACAAAATAGACTGATTGTCTTTACTTCATTCCTTGGCTAAGTATGACATGATGTTATAGTTTTTAGCTGTGACTCCCTAGAAGCACAATACCAATAAACTGCAAGCCTTCTCTGTGGTGAAAGGTTGATTCAGTCTCCAAATATAATCACTCCTGGCATTGTTCTTGAAGTCATTGCCAACAGTATCAAAAGATATATTAGTTTTAGTCTTTAGTTTTTCTGCTCCCCTGGGACCTTGGATGTCTCAAACACTTCTCATTTCTGCTTGAAGTAAAATTAAATCCTTCCAAAGGAGAAAAGCTGTTTAGACAAATCCACTGAGTTACCTTGTGCTGTTTTCTCATTTAACTCACTTTCTGAGCAGTTTCCAAAGTTGTGCATTTTTAATCCTGTAAGACTGTTACAAAGAACTGAATCTTACTTTGTGTAAAGAAGCTGAAAACAGCTCACTCTGAGATGAACCTCCTGCTTTGTAAATTTTACAGAAATGCTTTAGAGGCAGAAAAGCTAAATGTTCACTTCGGTGGAAAAGAAAAAACAGTGTAGACAAATCCAGAGGTAAGAAAAAGGTCAGGAGGTAAAAAACCCAGATATTCTGTTAAGATATGGCAAATTATGCACAGCAGTATTTATCTCATATGAGAAATACTTCTACCTTATCTGTTCTTAAATAAGTTCATAAATATGTACATAAAGATAATTTAATAAATTACACAAAGAAACTTTAATAAATTATTTATAATTTTAAATGTCTCTAATTCTGAATCTATGTGGGAAATCATCTTCCTGTCAGGCACAATATTCCTGAGCCTTATAAATCTTTTTTTGCATTCTGCATTCATATAACAGAATACTCAGTATTCTTACTCAGTAAGAAAGTAAATCGAAATCTCTCAGGTCTACAGAACATTTAATTACTAATGTCAGCAAAAAATGCTTCAACGGGAGGCATTTATAAAAGCTCATCCTAGATTTACGACAATCATGGGAGAATGTAGGAGCTGCAGGAACGTGCAGAGGGCAAGAGATGCAGGAACATGAAGAGGGTCAGAGATGTAGGTTGAAGATATTTCTCTTCATATCTCCTAAGCAGTTGATTACTGACTGTCCTATGGTGTCTCCTCCACACTGGAACCTGTTTTATGTGAAAGTATAAGCATGAAAGCTGTGTTTCCAAGTAATCGTTCAATATTGATGGACTGATAATTTTCATAGAAGAGTAACAACTATCTGAATTTATTTCTTCTGGGAACTGACCTGTAAGTTATTCATCTCCATACATATTTGTATCATTCTGTATTTTCAGCTGGTTCTTGAAAAATATATGACTAGTAGTATTTCTGCGCCTTGATACCTTCACTTTCAAATCCATAAGAAGTGTCCTGAAGAACTGTTCAAACAGTTCTATATCATACACAAATGGAAAAGGTATTTGATTTTATTTTTATTTTAGAAGAAAGAATGTTCATTTTATCATCACAGGAATTAATGTCACTTTGTGCCAGATTCTAATTGATGTACCTTAATCTTCTCCTACAATAAGAACAATATGAGTCTATTTCATAAACTATTGTGAGACAAAAATTGTGACCATTAGATGCTAAAATAATGGGAAGTTCATAGACTGCATTTCTTAGCTATTTGTTGCTGTTCATTGCAAGAAAAACCCAGTTGTAATCATCAAAATTAAGTAAAAAAATTGAAAACCCAATTACTTTAAAAATAAGTGTGTTCTCACTTTTTATTAGAATATTAGCTTAGCTTTTGCAGTGAGCATGAATTCAGGTAATGATTTTTTTTTTTCTTTTTTTAAATACATTTGGTTCTCCATTCCAACCTGACAAACATCTTTAAAATAGCATAATGGAATTTCAAGGTATTCCTTTGTATTCTAAATCTCTTTTTAAATTAGCTTGAAGATATCCATCCTGTCTTATGTATTCATATATATAAATGATAAACATTAAATTAATGTAAAATATGAAATGATACACAAGAAGATAAAAAATGAACAGTATGAAACTCAATGACGCAGGCTAGTTTCTCTATTTTCATTTAAAATATCACTGTAATTTATCTAATTTAGATAAATTCAGCCATAGCTGAATTCAATAGTTCTCTGTGCTTCTTTGTCAGTGAAACTAAGGTAAGCAATCACATCAACAGGCATACACACAGGGAGCAGAACAGGGAAAAATCTAAGTGTTTATTGTCTTTTCTGGGAATGTGTGGGAGGAGTTAAGAATGCTACATGAAAACAAACTACACTTTCAGATTGAAACATGTTTCAGGTTATGCAAGAGAGAAGTGTCATGCTGATCTGGATGAAGAATAGCACAAGAGCAACAACAAAATTGACTCCTAATAGCCAAAAAAAAGTGTCATCATAAGTGTCATCACTAAACAATATTGTCCTCTACAGTTGGTTAACTACATCAGATCATCAACCACAGACTGGCTTAATCATCTTTATGTCACAATATTCTATAAATCTATCAACTATGTAAATAAGATTAGTCAGTTTGAAGTATCTCATCTCTGTAACCAATATTACAGACTAACAGATCATGTCCAAACTGTTAGTACTTCATATATACTCTAATGAAAGTTCATCAATATATTAAAAAATATGACTCTCAGTCTGTACATTTGTCATTGACTATAAATGACACTTCAGGTTCTATACAAATACTTCAGTGGAATTAAACTAAAATAACTCTCTGTGCCAACATCTCTCCCTTCCCACAGGCTTAGCTCCTGATCCGTTTAATGATCTTGTTTCAGTTCAGTAGCTTGGCAACCCAAGCATCTTTGTAAAACATATTTTGTATTACATTTTAGCTACTGACATGTCTTTAGAAGTAAGCTCTAATCTAAGTACCTGAGGACAAAGAAAATGAAATAACATCTAACTTTGCACTCATAACACTAAAGTAACTTTGCGGACAGTATTAACTGGTTTTTCATCTTTTGATCCAAGTATCAGCTACCTATTATTTCATTTTAAGGAGAAATAAGTACTCTTTGCTACTGCAGTGGAGTTAAGTTTCACTATAAACTACTGCAAAGAGTTATGTTATCTGAATTTAAATTCTGACCCAAATTGCATTTCAGCTCTAGTAAAGGAAGTTTTTTCAGTCTCCTCATGGATGAGAAACCTAGCAATTAGGAACATATTTTGAAAAGAAAGAGAACTAAATTTAATAGCAAGAAAATACTATTTCTAGAATTCTACTTTATGCTTAAGGAAAAAAAAAAGTGTTTCCATATGTGAATCAAGCTGTACCTTATTGAGCAGATTAAGCTATTTTAAGTTGTTCTTTTTAATTACATTTGATATTAAAACCTAATATGTTGTTCAAAATGTCAGTAATACGACTTGTCAAACTTTTGCATTTAGTAAGATTTGGTGATGAAATTTGAAATTAGCTTTGAACAAAAATACTTAAGAACAGAAACTCCGAATCACTACAATCTACTTGTAATTCCCTCTTCGATTTCCATGTGCAGGCAAACCATGGACTGCAGAGAGGCTCAAGTCTACTGTCAGAATACGAGCCTGAGGCAAGATGACATGAATAAGATGAGACATTATATACGAAATCGGAGAAAACATATGTAAGGGCATACCTCACTTTTGCACAAGATCATAGAGCCATAGCACCCATGACAATCACCTTTCTTAGTGTTAAATTTTCATTATATGCATAGCATCAGGATAAAAGAAGTAATTTTTCTTCCACTCCACCAGACAGGAAAGGTCTGTTTCGCTGTTATTCACGTATGGAATTCTTACGGGTTGTTTCTAGGGCAGTCGAAGAGTATTGTTCTTAGATTCTTTAACAGGTTCTGTGACTGAAAGAAGCAACAGCTTTTTGTATCCCTTGTCCCTTCCTCTGGTTTCAAATATCATATGTCAAAGAGCAAACTTCATTTGTCTCTACCTTTCAATTTTGCATTTCTCCTACTATGCTTTCATGGAGAATTACACTGCATAGATGAATGAAGTAGCTGTACAATTTCAGTCCATGGGAAAGTTGTTATATTCACAGTTTTCTTTTCTCACTTGTAATTGATTCCAGAGAGAAAACATACACATTAATAGATATTTCGTCATTTGCAGTGCAGATGTCTAATCATGAAGGCAGTCCCTACGTAAATCTCCTGTTGAAGCCAGTCAGAGTCATGCCTATAAGTGGACAGCAGGTCAGAAGTAGATTTACTTTCATATAATTTTTATGCATTGACAGAGTGTGTTTACTTTCTAATACATTACAGAGAATGATGGGTAAACCACAAAATTTCTCAACACTTGGAAAAAGACCAAAAACCGTGGATCCTCTTTTGAACCATATTCCAACTATCTAAAGCCACTTGATTCTCCACAGCTGGGCTAGAAGATTTACAAGGTTAGATATTTCAGCACTTCTGCTTCCCATCCTAGCCAAGTGGAGACAGTTTAAGTTGGAAAATGAGGAGGAAGGGAAGGAGGAGAGTCAAAAACAAGACCGTGGCAAGCAGTAAATACAAATTAGATGTTCACATATTTACCTGCTAATCTGAGACACCAGTCAAATTCTGTTCTTAACATGGGTATCCCAGTCACTCTGGTCCCAGATCATGTGACACTTTGTTTTCTCTGTCAAATAACATGTAAAATACTCATTTCTAACCTACATAGTAGATTTAGATCACAATCAAACAATTTGGTCTGATACAGACAGTGGGACATCTGAGTTGGTGAATCTGTAACTAACAGCTAATCATGACAGAAATGAGACCCAGTCTCAGTTTCATCTTAGTTTCCCTGAAAGTAGAACAGAAGAATGTTGAAACTTTATTCACCTTTCTTATTAAGCATTATATTCTTCCAGCTATTGGAAAATAACGTTGGTCTCGGGGGAAAAGTTGTCAAATTTTTCATGGAACCCACTGTATCAGTCACTTTGCATATTCCATTTTCATATTCACATGTTAATCAACCTGAAGTTTAAATAAGCCAGACTGAATTGTATCTGAATTCTGATATTTTGATACCATTTTTCTTGATGACGAACTATGCATCAGATGCCATGTGAAAGTAAATATTGCACTAGATTAGCAGTTTCTTTCTAAATGATATTGTACTGTTTCTTGACCAGATGTTAGGAGAAACTTAATCAGAGGCTTATCCTAGCAGGTACTGATGATTTTATTCAAAACACTTACGCAAGCCATCTGGCTGGCTGTTTTAAAGCTTCATTATAGATAAAGAAAAAGTTCATAGTTAAACCAGCTGCTTTTAGTTCCACTGCCATCAATTAGGGTATTTCAATAACATAAAAAAACCTGAAATCCCACAATACATAACCGCTAATTAGTTCTTTTAATACCTAAGCACTTCTTATCCTAAATATTTCAGTGAAACTGCTGCTAGCATTAACAGATTAAAAGGAAAAAAAGTATGTTTGTGTATTTAATTTATATATGTTTAATTTAAAAATAATTTTTTTCAGAAAAACTATCCCAGCTGTCAGGGAACAGCAGGAGTGAGGCTGCTCTCAGATGGAGATGAGCCAGGAACCACGACTACCTCAGCCCTCCAGGCTGGGCAGTGATGTTCCCACAGGCTGCAGTCCCATGGTGTCTGATCGGGGTGGTGATATCAACAGGTCCAAGTGACCAGTTCAGACAAGACAGGGCAATGAGTCAGCCCATCCAGGAAGACCAGTCAAAAATGGCAGGAGGCTGGGCTAGAGGCAGGAACAGAGATAAGGATACACATAAGTTGAGTCCAAGCCCCATTCAGCAAGTCCAGCCAGGAGGGTAGAACAGTAGGTAGCAGAACATACGTACTTATAGAATCACTTGGGAAGGTTGGAGTGTTGAGACTTCACTTAAATGGAGCCCACAAATGCACAGACAGGTCTCAAGTGAGGTTGTTCAGCACAAGCACGGCTTTTTGGTGCCCTCTGGTTCTAGTAGTTTTCATTACAAAGCTGAAATAAGAAGTAGGTGCCATGTCTTTGAACCCTCGTGAAAAGTATATAAATGGCACTATATTTTCAAGTATGGATTTTTTCAAGGTTGGGGAAGAGGTATTATCTGGGGCACTATACTGGGCAGAAAGGGAAGCTAAGCACTTCTGAAAAGATTTTCTGTGTGGCTTGACTCTTCCTAATCCCAACCAAAAAAACTTGATAAGCTTAGTCCTGCTGTCTCTCCAATCACTTGACTCTGCAGACAGCCATTGAACAGGTCATGGCAGTTTCAAGGAAGTTATATAGCCTAACTAAACAGCTCCTTGTATCCTGGGGGTGGGAGGCAACTTTCATACCAGAACTTTTTCATACCAGAGAACATAGCTCTTCTGTCTCAGACATGTTGTGAGGAAACAAGAAAAGATAGAGAATAGAAATGGAGAATAATGAAGGATAGAAATGGAGAATTATGAAGGGAAACAAAAAAAAAATCTTTGAATATTAACAACTAATTATTTTTATATAATAAACTGATATAAGGCATAAGTACAAATCAAAGTAATACTGTCTGAGCTCAAAATTTGCCTTAATAATAATTGTATCAATTAATTAAGAATTATTTCCTCAGATAAATAAATTAATTATCTTAGAATGAATTAATTTAGTGAGATTTTAATGAAATGTGAACTTTAGTTAAAACTTTTGGTCACCAGCTGCCATGTATATGCATGCTCCAGTGTCAGCTCATGCTACAGTTTTTCCCCACTACACAGGCCTTAATAAGGTTTCTTTCCTTTATTTAATTACATAGTTTCCTAAAACTTGCAAGATTTTCTTTAGTTTTTAATTTCCCACCACTCTCCTACATGTGAACTGAAACTGGCAAAGGGGTTCATACTTTACTGGATGCAGACATTAAGAATAACATGACTGCATAAACATTGCTTCTGTAAGAAAACAGGTAGAATAGTCTAGTAACAATACCTGGAAAGTTCACTTTAATATAATCAGTTCACTTTAGTATTATCATCAAAATAACAATGGTTTGGGTTCTTTTATAAAGTTAAATCTTCAGAGAATTGTTGCTCTTTTTTGCATAAACTTGAGAAGTGGCAGCTCAGATAAACTGGCTTTTATTTAATAGACATATCTTAAAATGCTGCTATCTCTCCAGTTTATAATGGATGAAATAATTTTGTAGGTTTTATACATTTGTGTATATAAAATGTGTCTCTGTGTTTATAATTAGAAACATGGATAGATTAAAACCAATCCTTAAATTTAGAAAGAGGAATATACTCTTTGAATGCTGCAAAATGTTATGTTCAGTGCCATATATATTAAATACACTTTAGACATTAACTGACATAAACTAAGTCTACTATTACCTTCCATTTTTGTAGATAAGCCACTTCCGTTCTTTTTTCCACTGGTTCTTCCACCATCTCAGTTACACAGCATTTCATCTTCAGGATGAGTAAAATCAACCAATTAGTGTCTTACGATGCAAAGAAGACCCAAAACACTCAATTATTTTGTTCAATCAATATAATTCCCTGTCTCATTTAAAACAGAGAGAACCATGCAGATTGAAAGGATCCTAAAATAAAAAGTTATATGACAAAACAAAAATTTTGGAAATTACAAGATATTTTTCATACAAAACTACAATCTTTTATTATCAAATTAAATCCTTTCATCCAAGTGGAAATCTGGCCAAATTGTTATTAAAGGTTTTTCAGGGTAAAGACAAGATATGTTGTTGATTCACTCAAACACCCCGTCAGTGTTAGCTAGATTCTAATTCCTGTTAGGAACTACTACATGACTTGAAAATAGAATAAATTTGGAAGTGAAGGAAAATAACTAATGGAATAATGAAAAATGCTTCTTTTAGATAAAGATAGGCAAATTAATTTTAAATTTTTAACCCACTTGAACCTGGCCTTGAAATGTCAGCTCAGGCTTGAGTGATTGGATTTTTGCTTTTCTAAGGAAAGAATGAGATAAAGGGAGGAATGACAGATAAGAAGCTATGTAAAAGTATAGAGTAAGAGCTGGAAAAAGATAGTAGGCACTGTAAAGTAATGATATGGATTCATTTTAGAGGTTTTTAAAGGAAAAATTCTTCATAGAATAGTATTTGTAGTGAAAGCATTAAATTCCATATAAACTGAGATTGAAGTTAGTTCATTTACATGCTCATGTCTCTGATCTTTCCTCCAACTAAATCAAACCCTTTTCCCAGGCATTTTTGAAGACAATATATGCAAGATGTACTTAAAACTAGCTTCACTTAAAGCAAGCATCCTTTATAGGATAGCTCTTTTCACTCTTGAGTAAGAACGTCTGGGTAGTTACTATTGTCTCATACAACTTAGCCTCCTTTCACTTTTCTTTTCTTTGATTGTTTGTTGGGGTTTCTTGTTTGGTTTTGGGTGGTTTTTTTGGTTTTGTTTTCACATCTGGGCATTTATTTTCTTATTTAAAAGAAAATTTTACTGTTGTGATCTACCCAGCTTGTTCACTGACTTTTTTGTAGTGGAAATTTCCATTTTTGAATCTAGTCAATACAAAAAGCAGGGATATTCTTATATATATTGGAAAAAAAAAAAAATGAAGGAAGGAAGAGAAGTCAAGGCAAGGCAAGGGAATATCGAAAGCAGGTTACAAAAATATCTGACAACCATAACATAGTCGAAATTTACTTTGTCTTTGGATAGATTTGATAAATTCAGTCTCTTCCAACAGCCCTTTCTATGACTGGGACTGGGGAGTAGCCACACTTTGATATCTAAGAAGGTTTCAGTCTAAAATATCATAAACCACAGGATCCCGATGACTTATATTTTAACATAATGTTTATACTAGCATTGTTGTGTACAATCTTTTTTAATTTGTCAGTACCAGGAAAATCAACTCCAAAAAAATGAGTGAAACTAAACTTTTTTTTCTTACCACTGAAGAGATAGTATAATTACTAGTACTGAGATTTTTAAGCAACGTTTCTTGAATTTATGTCATTTTGAAAGAATTCATTAGTGTTCATGGGCACTGACTGATTTAAAACTCATTCAGACATAATGAAGTTTGTAACTTCTATGGCCTAATGTGACTTTAATAACAGCTATGTGACATTAATCTATCCATTATGCAGTTGCCACATCAGCCTTTTCACAGAAAAAGGCTTCTGCAGTGGTATTTGACTGGTGATGCTAATAGGAAGCTGTCCACTGTTGTCATTTTCACAGCTTTGATATTACACTAATAGTCTCATTTATTAAGTACTTTTCTTCCTTTGCCCTTTCAAAACACTAAGACATGACTAACATGATAAAGAATAACAAAATCAAAATTTTCTAACTTTGAGAGAAAGGAGAAGTCTGTGGGCATGTGCACTAAACAGAATGACAAGACAACCCAAAAAATAATGGGGGAAGGACAGAGAGATAAAAGACCATGTAAACTAAAATAGAAACAAAATAAATTAAAGTCTTTGTCCTAAGATGGTGAGGGTCTTAGGCACTCAGCCTAGAAGAGCAGATCTTGTCCTTCTATTATGTTGCTCATAATTTTCAGCTTTCTGTTCAGTTATTTTTATTTATAATGAAATTTTATTTTACTGTATGGCAACATTTATATGATGAAGTGTTAAAATATATAGTCAATTAATTGACATTCTCATTACTTTTATGTACATTGAGATATAACAAGAAGTCCCATTCTTTAATATTTTCTGCAGTTTGGAAGATAGTAATAAAAGGGAGTTTGTATCTATTCACATGTAAGTGGCTTTCCAAGTGATAGAGCTGACTGTAATTGCAAGTCATACACAGGTATTAGAGATTGTGGATCAAGATGATATCCCATACAGATTGTGATGATTGCCTTAATTTCTGTCATCCATTCACAGAACAGTTTTAGAGACATTAAAAGGTAAATTTTTTTCCATAGTTTTCATCTTTGAAATTTTGATTGTCAAAAAAACAAAAACCAAAAACTGAAACAAAACAAAACAAAAATATAAACAAAACCAAACAAACAAACAAAAACAAAAAACAGGAAAAAAAAAAACTACACACAAACCACCAAACAAACAAAAAACCAAACCATGACTGTGTTCAAGTAAAATGACATGGAAAACAAAACAATAACGGAGTGGCCTCTTTTTCCTGGGTATGATTTTTATTGTTGGTATTGCTCTTATTTCTATTACAATGCCATCTAGAAACAGTGATATATTCAAGACCTAGTTTTTCAAGATTCTGTACATTCTCAGTATGAGAAATTATCTTTGCTCTAGAGATCTTACTGTCTAAAGTCTTATCTTCTGTGAATTAAGACAGGCTAAAGACCTGGGAAAGAGCCAAATCTTAACAGCAGTCTTTGGGCTAAGCAAAGCACAGAGCAACTCATTACAGGAATGGAGCTGCTACCCTGAAAACTTGCCCTGTCTCCAGGTAACAGCAAGAAGCCAGTCAGATGCTGCAATCACAGGTTTTGCCTTAGAAGGAAGTTTTACTTTATAAGGAGTGTTTTCATGTTTGTGTAAGGTTATAAAAAGGCTATGTCCTTTTAATAAAGTTATCTCGGTTCCTTAACCTGCTGAGTCCATACTCATTCCCTCCCCCCCTTCTGAAATGTAGAAAGGGTCCAAATAAAGTGAAAGGGGAGGGGGAGGAAGAAGGAGGAGGGCTAGGCAGGAGAGTATTTGCTACACATCATTTTTGTTGTATGTAATCTGAAAGGGAAGCGTATGTTAGGCAAAGCAAGGCTGGTTGCAGTAAGGCTGATATTATGGGCTGTCCAGTGTCTGCTGGGAGCAGGGACTTCACAGGTCCCTCTGACATCAGTTGCAGCACATTGAAGTAATGCAAGACCACGACATGAAGATTGTTCATCTAATCTAGATTCCTTGCTCCTGGTTTGCCTAGCTACTGCCTATTGACTCCTCCATTACTTTTGTAAATTTGCCATCACTTTTGACTTCCGCTTTCACTATTTCCCAGTGATTAAGGAGTCAGCCTTGCAATAGCCTTGAGTCTGTCTTCTGCCAAAAATTGTGTGAACTATTTTAAGAATGCATTTTCTTTTGTCAATGATTTCTTTTGTCAATCTGTGTCTTCAAAGTTGCCTGTTAACTGGCTGTATTCTCAGCCCTCATATATAACAACATATTTGGTCTTTTCATAAAACCACTGCAGCAGAAATAGCAGGCTTTGTTTGGGATAGAGTTAATTTTCTTTCTAATAGCTGGTACAGTGCTGTGTTTTGGATTTAATATGGGAATAATGTTAATAACACACTGATCATAGAATTGTTTAGGTTGAAAAAGACCTTTAAGAATATCCAGTCCAACTGTTGTATGTTTGAGTCGTTGCTCAGCTTACCCTTTTCAGTTTCCCATGCACTGTCAGTGATGCCATGCACAAGAAGCTGTGAGGGAGCATGGCCAGGACAATGCCCAAACAGGCCAAAGGCATATTCGAGACCACAGAACTTCATGTTCAGTACAGAAATGGGAGGGGCCAATCACTGCTAATGTATGGAATGGGTCAGTGGGTGGTGAGAAATTGTATGTACATCACTATTCCTGTCTCACTTTTATTATTTTTATTATTATTATTATTATCATTATTATTATTATTATTATTATTATTGTACTGTTCTTCCCTAAAGAAGAAAAAAACCCCTCTGGGTTTTACATTTT
>JAWWES010000041.1:40110169-40126049 GCA_035583135.1 Lophotriccus pileatus | reverse complement strand
CTTCCCTTCCCTTCCCTTCCCTTCCCTTCCCTTCCCTTCCCTTCCCTTCCCTTCCCTTCCCTTCCCTTCCCTTCCTTCCTTTTCCTTCCTTAGAGAAGGCAGTCAAGGCAGTCTGTAACAAGACATGTACCTGTCAGGGTTCAGTTCCACTTGTAACTTGATACTCAAATTGGTCTCCTATCTGTTGCAAGGAGCTGGAGTCTCTCCTTCTCTCCTAGCAGGAGACTATTCATGAAGTAATTCACGCAGTTATTTCCAGACCTAACTGACTGTTTCACCCAGCACAATGTGACTTTTAGCCTTAAAGAACAGCTAAGGTCATCCCCAGAGTACTGGTATGGGGACTATTAGTTCTGCAGAGTTCTTTTAGCTATTAGATATGCAGATTGCTTTTGCAAATGCAGTGACTGAGGTGACCACGGGTTGCCCAGTGTTTTCATCATGCAAAAGTAAACCATTCCTGTGTGATTTATGGAAAATATGTCATGTAACTAGAAAAACTATGAAAACAGAAATTCATTGAGTCTGAAAATTCCAATATCCTCTCTCTGCAAGTGACCGCTACTATATGCTTTAGGGGAAGTAAAGAAAAATTGAAGAAAAAGAATAATAACTTTTCCTCAGAAGAAATGTATTTTTTAACACCCACTCTTGGGTGACTGCTTATGCTCAGAATCACTGAAACTCTGTCTGTGTCAGAATAATAAGAAAAAGAAAAGAACAGCCAATGGGTAATTTTGTGGACAGTCTCATGGCTCAGGTAAATATCTTATTCATTTAAAGTCAGCTACATTCTCAACCTCACTGATAGTCTGTGCCATTCCACTTGAAGGAATTCCGGCGATTAATTATATATCACAAATTCTATCACCTTTCAGTTCAGCTGAAGGCTGCTTTCCCCCACTCCACCCCCACAAGCTTTCCTCCCTTTCACTGTTTTATACTCCTCTGTCATATCTCTCGTTTCATTTTTCTTATCCCCAGCATACGTTCCCATCCTAGTTTTTGTTTTTATGGAAAGCTGCAACAAGCAGAAAGACTTCAAGGGCTGCTTTTTCACTAAAGGTGAAATTCTGGGGGGGTGGATGCAAAATACATTTTTGATCAACATAATCTTATAAAGTTTAATATAATGAAAATTAAAGAACATGCAGGCTGTGAAAATATTGACATGAGGTTCATTCCAATAATTCAAACAGCCATGACAAAAGCCCTCAAATCAAATTTTCTGGATGAATAAGTTCATAAATTATGAGATTTCTTTTCCAAACAATGCACAATGAAGCGATCACAGATACATCTGGCAGAATCTTAATGAATATTGTGTTCCTGTCTACTAAGCACGAAACTCTTACTGCTCAGGGTTGCTATTTAGATTTTAGAATATGATCACTGTGTCATGTGAAATGTATCTTATTAAGGTGTTTCCTGAATCAAGGTGAAATTTATACTACATAATCGTAGCTATTAATTTTTAGCAAGATCTAAATATAATAACACTGGCATATTTTGGGCTTGTAAAAGTGTTGAGTAAAATTCTGGCTCCATTTTTTGTGAGGACAATATATAAACCATTTCAAATTAGATTTATTCTTTTTTTGGAGGATAGTGGTATTTATTATTATGCATATTTTCTTAATTTTAATTCCTAAATGCTTAAGCTCTTGGGTTTTGTCTTTTTAAAACTCATTTAGTAGTAATGACCTGGATATTAAATGAATGTTAACACATCAGCCACTTCCCCCACCATCCTTTCTCTCAGTCCAATAGAGACTAAAGGAATTAAAGTATGTTTTCCTCTTAAAAAACCCTTGAACTAGATAATCTGACACCAGGTAAAAATGAGGGAGGGAAGTGAACACAAAGGGGAGAAGCCAGGTGTAAATTTAAGGAGAAAGAAATGTGAAAGAAACATTGTTTTTGCTTTCATGTCAAACATGAATAATAATCATTACCTTGAAGTTCTGAGGTTGTGAGGAGAAGCATCACTCAGAGACAGCTGAACAACCTGAAAGACACAAAGATTTTTGTCTTGCCATACCTGTCTTTCTCAAGTTTCTCTTACACAGCACCAAAGAAGGCTTTAGGCAATTACATGCCTGAGAACTGAAGTCTTCTTTGACATAATTATATATGCTGTCATTTCATAGAATATTTAATGCGTCCCCTTAGTTCTGTATTGCTAATACACTTTTAATGTGCAGTGGAAAAAAGAAAGTGTTCAGGTCAGCCTTGATTTTAACCAATATTCTGAATATTGATTAATTTGTTAATGGTTATTTGGTTAAATGACAACAGGTATACTGAGATACATTTATGTATAGCTGTCTATTCTTCAGTGTATATTCTTCATCTGAGCAGTACCTGCAGATAGAGTACAACACTGAAAACAGCAGATATTATTCTATCCATAACTTCACTGGCTGATAAACCAGAAGCAATGTGAAAGCATAAAACACATTACAGTGTTTATTATAGCTTATTGCTGGTATGTTTTTATCATTTTCTCCTTTACATTGTAGATTTAAACTAATAGTTGTTCCACAGTCATGTCCTATGAGGCAGAATGGAAAAACAGAAATAAAACACATTCACACAGACTGCAGAGGGAAAAATGAAATAACGCTGTTATGGCTTTATGAGGTGTAAGTTGTGCCCAGTGCAGCTGGACAATACATACAGATCTAAAGCTTTAAAAAGCTCCATCTTGCAGAAATGTATTTTATGTGAGTTTAGAGATACTCAGTAAAACTGACCCTCCAAGAAACACAATTTCCTTTATGAAAGAGAAATTTAACTCTTGTAATTTTATACATAGGATGGTTTAAGAGAACTGAAACCTCTAGATGAGGTTTCATAAAGCCACAGATGGAAAAGTCTAGAAGCAAAAACATGAGTAAAGAAAGAAAAAGTTTCCAACATACTTTGAGTTCTTAAATGTTAACTTTTCTGTCCTTATTGCTCTAACTGGAATCATTGAAACTTAGAATCTGTTCAATAGATATTGTTTTCTATAAAATCACTGAATAAATTAGACTGAAAGGCATACTTAGAGCCCACCTAATCCAAGTCCCCGCTGAAATCAGGAGGAAGTTTAATGTTTGGTCAGATTGCTCAGGATCTTGCTGGCTCTTGTATTTTCTCTGTGTACTTCTGAGAGGAATATGCCTTCATTTCTTCATAACAACCCATTAGGTAGTTGAATGCAGCAGCAAGAGTTCATTAACCCTTCCTTCTCAGACTAAAAAAAAAAAAAAACCCACTTATTTTCTCAGACTCTTCTCAGAAGACATGTTAGCCACTGAAATCAGTAAATTACACTCTGTAACTGCCTGAACAGAGGTGGGTGTCAGTCTTTTTTCCCAGGTAACAAGTGATAGGATGAGAGCAAATAGCCTCAAGTTGCACCAAGGAAGGTTTAGAACAGATATTAGGACAAACTTTGTCATTGAAAGAGTTCTCAGGCATTGGAACAGCTGCCCAGGGAGGTGTTTGCGTCACCATTCCTGGAGTATTTAACAGGTAAGTAGATTTGGCACTGAGGCACATGGTTTAGTAGTGGACTTAGAAGGGCTGGGTTAATAGTTGAACTCAATGATCTTAAAAGTCTTTTCCAATATAATGATTCTGTGATTCTATTCTCCAGCCCTCTGGTAGCTCTCCACTGTATTCCCTCCAGTTTGTGAAGGCTTTTCTTGTACTGAGGTGCCTAAATTTCAATGCTGCAGTCAAAATGTAGTTTCAGACACCAAATAGATGGGGATAATCAGTTCCTCATCTTATTGTTTATGTTTTATTGATGCTTCTCAGTATGTAGTTAGCCTTCATAACCATAAGAGTGGACTGCTGACTCAGGGTCAGCTTGCTGGCCACCAGGATTTCCAAGGCCTTTCCCTCAAAGCTGTTTTTTGAGCCAGTTAGGCCTTTTCTCTTGCAAGGGGTTATTGGTTTATTCCACTCCATTATTGTTAAATTTCATAAGGCATCTGCTAGTCTATTTTTTCCAGCTCACTGAAATCCCTTTGGATGATCATGTTTCCCTCCACCATATCAAGTACTGCTCCCTATTTGGTGTCATCCACAAACTTACTGAAGGTGCTCTCATCTAGTCATCCTAAGTGTTAGTGAAAGACATTATATAATATCAGCTCATCATTTTCCCATGAACACCTCCAGTAACATAAGACAGACTCTTTAGAAGCCTTGGCTTGCTCTATTTGCCCACTGGGGTCCTACTGTCCTATAACTGTCTTATTAACAGTGTACATCCAAAAATACTTTTACATTGCTTCAGTTCAGAGCTCTGTCTTCATCCATGCTGGCCTTCTGCCATGTTTGATTGCCTTCCTGTACAGAAAGATTGAATATTTTTCTGTCCTGAACAGATGATTCTTGAGGACCAGCCAATTCTGCTTGGCCTTTTTGTTCTTCAGCACTACCTCCCAGAAGAGTCTGCAAGTACTTCCGCAAAAAAGCATAGGTCAACTTTCCGGAGGAAAGGCTGCAATCCTGCTATTCATCTTCATAGAATCACAGACAATTTGATTTTTGCAGGGATATCTTGACATTGTCAAGTCTAATCTCTCCTTCTGAAGTGTGACCAGCTAGGACAGGTTGCCTAGGACTCTATCCAGTCTTTACACCTGTCTCTGAGGATTTTAAAATCTAACATCATAAACATAATGGAGGCTTCCATCAGTCTTCAAAACACTGACTATTTCTTCCTTGTTTGGGTAGAACCCTTGAGCAGGTCCTACCAAGTACAAAGGTAGCTAGCTACCCTAGTTAGCTTGCCAAACTCCTGTGTCTTTGCTTGTGGCCTGCATGTCAAGCAGATATCAAGCTGAAATTTCTCAAGAGTACCATGGCCTTTAACCATGAGGCTTCTTCCTCTATAATCTTTGTAAGTCCTCATGTATTTACTCCTCTTATTGAGGTTCTCCGTAGGGATCACTCAGAGTTTCTCTCTTATTGATTTCCATTCTTTAACCTGTCAGATTCTGACTATCTTGCCACTCCACTCAGAGAAAATCTCTACATAGTCAAATGCTTCTCCAAAATCTCCATCCTGTCTTCCTGACCTGTCTTTCCCCAAAAGCCCAGTGTGCTCCTATGTCTCTGTGGTCTCATTGAGATTATATATCTCTGAATGCAAAAGGACTTCTAATTTTTTGTTTTCAATGATACAATGTGTTCCTGAACAGGTACTTGGGACAAGCACACAGATACACAGCTTTTTGGGGGGAAGCCTTCCATATCAGGCTGTCCCTAAGAGCCTCCTATGCTCTACCCTATTCTTCCACTTCCTTGTACTTTATGTACTCTCTCCTTCTGAATTTTCACTTAAAGCCAGCCTCCATCATCTGGAAAATCTATAAGCAGTCATTTAAAAATAACCTCAGGCCATCTGTCCTTTCATGAAATATGGATTTTTTTTTTTTTTTTTTTTTACACCTGCAAGATCTCTGCAAAGATCTTTTCTGTGTTTTTCCTATCCTCACTGATGTTACAATATATACTCACCTTCTCCCACAGCTTTTTCACTTGAGAGCCCTGTGTCTCTGCTAGGGTGTGCAATCCACAGGTGTCAGCACTGGGGCAGGAGAAAGCAGAGGCACTCCTGCTGACCTAATACCTGGGCAACCTTGTCCTTCCTCAGGAATTGTGCCTTGGTGAAGGCCATGTCATCATGGGGATGGGAGGTGTGGAAGGGATGGCACTGCTTGTTCTACTTGGAACCACATTCCCTTATATACCTTTGCCATTGTAGCACCACCTCCAGTAATCCCACATGATCCCTTGTGCAGTGCCTCTGGGTGTCCTGCATGTCCTATCCTACACTGGCTGCTGAGTGCCAATTAATATCTTGATGTTCATATGCTCCTCTTCTATAAACTCTTGGAGCCAGGCTCTTGTAGGGATGAACCAGGCTCTTCTAAATGGTGCCAAGCAATAGCATAAGAGGCAATGGACAGAAACTGATGCACAAGAAGTTCCACCTGGAAATGAGTAAGAACTTCTTCACTGTGTGGCTGACTATGTGCTAGAACCCAAAAAACTGTGGAGTTTCCTGCACTGGAGATATTCAAAAAAGCATCTGGACGCAATCCTGTGCCATGAGCTCTGGGATGAACCTGCCTGAGCAGGGAGGCTGGTCCAGATGACCCACTGTGATCCCTTCCAACCTTACCCATTCTGTGATTCTGTGAAATCTGGTTTAGATTATTTTTGGTAATTAACTTAGTCTCTAATGATTTTAACAAACACAAAGTATCTATTTTGCAACAGAAAAATGGTCCTTCAGTGCTAAAGAAAAATTTTGCATTCACCTCAAAGAACTGTTTGGTTTAGTTTTTCTTTTCTTTTTCTTTCCTTTTAAGACACTTGGGATAATATTTATAAATAGAAAGACTAGCAGGCATGAAATCTCAGAGTTTGTTTCTTTGGAAATCTTGACTATAAAGCTCAATTTCTGCTTTTTTAACATATTCTAGTCTTATGAAGATGTTTTTCTCAGCTACAGTAAAGCTGCTTGGTAAGGTGCCTCTCCTTTTGCAGACTATACTCTATCACAGCGCCAGAGAATAGTGTTCAGGATTCTGAAGAAGAATATGAAATTTCAGTGTTCAATTATTACTGCGTTGAGAATTACTTGTGGGGATTTTGTGGGGGTTTTTTTGATGCTTGATAACTAAGATGTGGCCCTAATAGGGGGTGGCACCACTATCATCATCATCTTGAAATTAACTCTAATTAAGGGACCATTGTTAGGTTCTTAAACATTAAATAGTGTTTGACAGTAGGTGGTATCTGCTGAGAAACAACCTACTGAACCATATGAACATAGTCTTATTAGTGCATTCCTCAAATTCCTCCTCATCAAAAAGAGATATGATGCATTTTCTTGCTCTAAAAGTGTTCCCAATGTCAATGGAAATACCTAAATATCTTACAAGCCAGATTTAGAAAGTGTTACCATTAAATATTATGGACATTTTCATTTTTTGTCAAAATATTTGGGTTTGGCTGCTTGGAAATTTTAAAGGAGAGATGTTCCCCTGCCCTTACTTTTCTAAGAGTTTCAATTAAATGTTTAAAAAATGGTAGCCACATAAAAACAATTTTCAGCAACAAAGAGCATCATTTTACGTCAGAAATTGGCACTTACTATAAAGGTAAGTTATGACAAATTTAATGCAACAGCTATTCACTGTTCTTGACTTCAAAGTAATTTGGATTGGATGACTCATCATAATCTTCTGTGAATATAAATTAGGCTAAGCATTATTAAATAATAGCTTTTAAATAAACAAAAGATAGTACAATATATAATAAAACTATAGAAGTCTTCTTCATAGGATATTGTAAATGGCAAAAGATAGATTTAGGAAGGATTAAGAATATTCATGGAAGAAAATATCATCAAATTCAGTTAAACTCAAAGGTGTGGTCTATAGCTCAGAAAATACTAAAACTGTAGATTTCTCAAAAGGTTTATTTGGGCAGGTATCACTAGGGGATTATACTGAATGTATTCACCATAATTAATTTTTTTCTAATATTAAATACTGGACCAGGTAAATCTTTGGTATATTCTAATATGGCCGTGTTCTTATAAATTGTGTATCAACACAAACTCTGCTTGGTCTATACAGACTACAAAGTCATACTTGCCAATTTATCATTTTATCAGCATTCCTTTACTCCAGTCCAAAGTGCATAACTTTTCTAGTGTAGAAAGAAACTCCACCTGACACATTTTGAAACCACTTTTGAAAGCACTGATTTGAACTAAACCAAACCTGATTTCATGTATACCTAGTCTTAGGTCACTAACAACAAAGTACCTTTGTGACAAATATGCCTCTGAACTACTGCTTACAATATACATGAATGTGGCATAACATAGACATGTCCTCACTTTGAATCATTATATTTAAACTAATCTCACTTCATTGCTAGCACACAAGGCTTAAATTGCACAGCCCTATGTTTCAGTTCCTGGCATTGCATTTATACAGATTCATTCTATGCCCTATGCTAAACCCTTTTTAATCTTCTAAGAAATTACTATTTCTGGTAGAAAGCACAGTAATGAAATTATTGTATTAATATTCATCCTTGAACAGAAATTGACTTGTTCCCCAAGAAACCAAAAAGTATGTTCTCTCTCCTCCAAATACCTACCATTACAAAGCATGCTCAATAATTTCTAGGGCTGGATGAACAGTTGCACTGATAGTCCTAGAAAATGAATATTAAGTTTGCACACTTCATGGCTCACACTCAGTGAAAAAAGATAATGTACGGGGTAGTAAGAATCCCAAATCCCTCAGACTCTTGACACAGAGGCAATTAAGGAAGCCAGACAAGAGTCTGCATCCTTCACAACCACAACCCGGCAAGCATACACAATTACTTCACAGTACTGTGACATGTTACATTTAAACTCTGTTCTCAGCCAGTAAATGCTATAGAAACCACATTGCCCTTGGCAAGGCCTATGTGACCTTTATCTTGACCTAAGATAAACCTGTATCTGTTTATAAAATTTTCTGATACTGTTTTTCTGATAGCTCTCATCAAATTTCTGCACTCTGTAAAAAATTCAGTGCTACAATGACTACTACAAGGTCTCCTCCTAGTAATAATACCAAATGGTACAGCAAATGTGCAAAATGTGCAACTATCACTATTTCATGTTATTGAAAATTTCGTAGTGAGTAAAAAACTTAAAAGGAGCATTTCTGTTTCTGTATCTATCTACTTTTAGCAAATCAAATTTAGTGATTTTTTTCTTCACAAGACTTTAGCAGTTTAAATATCTAATGTCTTTTATGACCTTAGCAATCTTTTGTTAATGGTAATCTGAAACTGAATTACTGTTTTAAATATCATGTTCAAAATTTAACAACTAAATAATAAATATGATTAAAATTTCTTTTATAATCAACTTCTCATAAGTTGGAGGAAAACATGTTCTTTCAGAAGTAAGTAGATTATTTAAATTACTCAGCTGCCTGTACTTATTTCTAACTTCCAAGTTGCCTTTCAACTTATTTTGGGTAAATTTTCAGGATTTAAAATGAAAGCTTGGTATTTATAACAAGTTATAAAAACCAAAATCCAGTAAGTATACTTTTCTGATACATATTCTCTAGACTGAAGCCAAATTACCACTCAGTTTGATTTATAAATGATCTTCACCTCTTAACAAAGACATTAAATTAAACTCTGTGTCCTGTACATGTTTTGGGTAGGAAGGAGAGGGAAGGAGATTTGAGTAGAGAGTAATCCAATTTGTTAGTAAAAGCCATGAGTTTTAATATGAGGATCAGAAAACAGCGACTGAAGTGTTAATTTCTAATTTGCCACAGTGTTATTATACTGTTTTCTACTTTCATTGGCAGTATTTCCCATTTGTTGAATTCACATTTTACAATCATTTTCTTCTTTGTCATATGCATGAATGAGGCTGAGTTACCAAAGACAGAAAGATATCTGAGACAACTATAAGGAGAACTTAGCAATGAGCATTTTATTTCTTGAAACTGTATCTGGTCTACCTTCTGAATTAAAATTCACAACTCTAATGGTGATGTTAGATATGAAAAGAAATGGAAATTTCATTTTCTGATTTTCAGTATTTACTGAAAGCAATCACTAATGCTGACAATACACAACATTCCATACAAATCAGGGCAGATTCAGCAAATATCTATCCCTCTTGAAAACTGTAACAGAAAGTGCCTTCCATGTGCTCATATACATATCTACAGAAGAAAACCAAGACACATTTACTGTACGCTTACAGTAAGTATCTGATGTATTTAAAAGTTCTATGCCTATTAGAAATTTTGCTAAAGACAACAGTCTCATCTTCAAAAAAGACCGCTCCTATTTCTCTTTATTACCCATGTCTTTCTAATCACTGATGCAGGTTCAAGCCTGTACAGGGCTTTTTTTTCCCCCCTCCATCAAATTTCATAGGTACTAAGCTTGAAATAATTACATTAATTTTAAACCAAAACTGGTCCAAATGCTAATACTTTCTGAAGATAAGAGAAGTCCGTCTCATATCAAAACAACTGCTGACTTACTTTTCTTGTATATTCAGATACACCATTCCCCTGTGTACCACTACTGAATTCCTTTGATGAAAACCGGCTGTTATCCTAGGAAAAGGGATATTGGCACCTTTCTGTTCCTCTGTCTCTGCCTAAACTACATTGGAGATCTACAGTTTCCCTTTTTGAGTGAGACTAGCAGAAATTGTGACTGTAGCAGAAAGTAACAGGTCTAATACATTTGGTTTCATTTAAGAGAATTCTCTTTAGAGACATCTTCCTGACATTTTCTGATCCAAGAGTCTCAAAAGACATGAAGGGTTCACAGAGGGAAGTAGTGAAACAGTAGCTATTCAGGATTTTGAGATTATTAACAATCCATTTTTATAGAGGAGTGACCTGGGAAAAGATAGGAAGGCATTGGGGCAATAAACTGCAGGGACACAACAGACTAAGGCACACTGGATACATTCAAATCCCTGGATTAGATGGATTTCATTCAAGAAGGCTGAAAGAGCTTGCTACTGTGATTTTTGAATTCAACTGTTTGTCATCTTCAAAGAACTACAGTGATAATGGGTTCTAGTAAAAACTAGAAAAAAGACTAATGTTATGACAATTTTGCCTTTAGAAAAGGCAAAGTAGCCCATGTGGGTCCAAGGAACAAACTGGTCAGCATCACCTTAGCCCATAGAAAGATCACAAAACATTTCCTCTATGGTTCTATTCCAAGCAAATGAAGGATAAGTGTATCTGGAGTTGTTGACGCAGATTTACAAAGGCCTTGACAAACACAAAAATTTCCTGCTATGAAACAAAATGTTATGTTGGTGAGGAGACACTGGTGAACATACTCTACCTTGTTATTAGTAAATCTTTAACAGCATTTACATTTGGAAAGTGAGAAAACGGGTCTTACTTTGGAAAAATGAACTACTAGATGAATTGAAAATTGGCTGGACCACCAGGCACAAATAGTAGTGATTATTGACTTGATTTTGGCTGACACTCTGCAGCAATCAGAGGGTTCCAGAGGCCAATTTTCTGGCTGATACGTATTCAACATCCTCATCAGCCACTTGGGTAATGACATAGAATGGCACTCAGAAGCAAATTTGTAGATGACTATAAACTGAGGGGAGTTGTTGGCACAGTATCACTCTAGAGGGAATTCGAAAAATTTGAGGACTGCAGCCAACAAAATCCTCCTGATTTGTCTTAAGACAAAGACCAAATTCAGAAATTATGATGGAAAATCCTGCACATTTGTACAGACTGGGAACTGACAGCCAAAAAGCAGCACTATTGGTAAGAGCTTGCATTGTGTTTGCGTGGCCAGGTTTTGGTAGCAGGGGAGCTACAAGACTGGCTTCTGTGAGAAGCTGTCAGAATCTTCCCCCATATCTGACAGAGCCAATGCCAGTCAGCTTCAGGACAGACCCGCTGCTGGCCAAGGCCAAGCCATTCAGGAACGATAGTAACAGCTCTGTGATAACATATTTAAGAAGGGAAAAATAAAATATTGTGCAGATGTAATTATGGCCAGAGAAGAGCAGAGTGAGAGTATGTGAGAGAAACAGCCCTGCAGACACCAAGATCAGTTCCAAAGGAGGAGGAAGGTGCTCCAGGCACCAGAGCAGAGCAGAGATTCCCTTGCAGCCTGTGATGAAGACCATGGTGAGGCAGCTGTGCCCCTGTAACCATGGAGGTCAATTGGTATACAGAGATCCACCTCAGGGGTGACCCACATCAGAGCAGGTAGATGTATGAAAGGAGGTTGTGATCCCATGAGGAGCCTGTGCTGGAGCAGGATCCTGGTAGGGACCTGCAGACACATACAGAGAGCTGGTAGGACTTGTGACATTGTAGAGGACTCATGTTGGAGCAGGCTACACCTGAAATTTTGCACCCCATGGAAGAGTAACCCATGCTGCAGCAGTTTGTGGACAACTCTTGCCTGTGAGATGGATTCAGGTTTGAGAAGCTCATGGAGAATTGTCTCCTGTGGAAAGGACCCCATGCTGGTGCAGGGGAAGGACTTGTCTCACTGAGCAGTAGCAGCAACAACGTGTCATGAACTGATCATAACTCTCATTGTTCATCTCACTGCACCAGTGAGGGGAGGAGGAAAACCTGCCTATTGCTCACCCACCACGTGATGTTTATCCAGCTGTGTGCTGGATATTTTGCCCAGAAGGATCCTGTGAGGGACAGTACTGAAACCTTTACTGAAAACCAAGAATATTACATCAACTGGCTTCCCTCGATCAGCTAGATGGGTTACCTTGTCATGAAAGGAAATCAGGTTGGATAAGTAGGACTTTCCTCTCATGAAGCCGTGCTGGCTGTGACTGGTGATTGCATTGTCTTTTAGGTGTTTTTCAATACTTCCCAGAATAATCCTTTCCATAACTTTACCAAGCATTGAAGTGAGACTGACAGGCCTGCATTTTCCAGCATCTTCCTTCTTGCCCTTCTTGAAAATCAGCTTCCAGTCAGCTGGGACCTCTCCAGATTCCCAAGACTGCAATCATCAAGAGAAGTTTTGCAATGACAGTCAGCCAGGTCTTCAAGGATTCTTGGATGAATCCCATCAGGCCCCACGGATTTGCAAGAGTCCAGCTGCATCCAGCTGGAGCAGTAGATTCTGCACAATTTCAGTGTCAACTGGGACTTGATCATTCTCACATCCTCCAGCTCAGGGCACTGAGACCGCTTTGTCTGTCATTCATATTGAAGACAGAGGCAAAGAAAGAGTTAAAAAAACTCTGCCTTGTCTTTGTCCCAGTTTATGATGTGACCATCATCATCCTGTAACGGATTCCACTCCATTTGAGCTTTGGCCACATGAATTTTCTCCCACTGGGCATAACACTGTCTTTTTTTGCCTTATTTCCAAGAGAAGGTCCTTGCTCAGCCAAGCCAGCCTTCTGCTTCACCTTCTTGACTTCCAATATTTGGGAATTGCCTGCTACTGTGTTCTTAAGAGGTGATGTTTGAAAAGTGACCAGCACATATGGAACCCAGCACCAGCAAAAATATTTTCCCGGAGGAGTTACTAAGACTTGTTATTTTATTGCAAATCTTAGCAAATTTTATAGGTTAGTGAAGACCTGAGATCAAGATCACATGAGATATTGGTCATATGAGAAACCCAGGTTTTGTTAAAAAAAAAAAAAAAGAAGGAAAAAAACCCAGAACAACAACAACAAAAAATCAAACCCAAAAATCAAACCTATGGAGAACTCTCAAAAAAACAAAAACAAAACAAAACAAAACAAAACACAAAAAAACCCAAACAAACAAACAAAAAAACCCAACCACAACAAAAACATCTTAGAAGTATTCTGACATTGCAGATATATTTCTGGTATTTAGGAGCCTTACCCGTGTTCTGTGAAATGCAAAATGAGATTTCTGCAAATGTAATGCAGTATGCAAGGTCTTATGCTAGCACAAAAGTGAATGTAATGGTTCAGAAATAGAGAGATAGTTATTTGACATAGGTTTTTTTGTTTCTTTTTACTAATATGTAGGCAATTTATTTTTTGCATGCTGTTTATAGAATGAAATTCATGCATAATATGGGGTTTTACAAGAAAAGCAGCAGCATCCTGCAATGTTCAGAGGTCTTAAAAAGAAGAAGAAGGCATTAGGTGAGGTAACATAAATCTGCCACCTCATCAAGAGCATAATAAAAAAGAAATTGCAAAAAAAGATTTGTATTACCCGATAATACTCTTCTCTTAGCTCCTTATAAAATATCAGTGTAGGAGTACATGCAGTTTCACATGCAAGCATACTGCACTGGAAGTCAGATTTTGCCCCAAGTAGTTAAAAATGTGAACCAGCAGTCTGATATTTTTCTTAAGTCTGAGGTTGTCCAAAACTATGCAGTATGCACTGAATAAAGCTACTGGTTTGTTTCATATTTTCTATCCTAGAAGACTGGTACTGAGGTAGTAGATAGAATTACCCTTGATTCTGCCTGATCCTTTTCAGACAATTTTTTTCCAGGAGCAAGCAATTCCCAAGCTGACTGTGCTTATAAGAACAGACATCACCAGCCTGTGCAAAGGCTAAGCAGAGTCTTCTGGCATGCCACTGCACTTGTATTTGCCAAAACTCCCTTTAGTAACTTTAGTTGGCATTCACTTTTTTGGATGGCCACCCACCACAAGATGTGCAATAGGGTTCATATGACTATGTATCATGTAGAACTAGAGTGCAGTAAATAAACACCACTATTTTACTGGCTTTCAATCTACACACACCATTCAATAAGTATTACTTTAGATACCTTTCTAATACATGTTTAAGACAAAATGGCAAATGATGCAAGTAGAAAATCAAATCCTGATGATTAGTCTGAGGCCTGAAGTTTCTTTTCCACAGCTTGAATGGCAGTGCTGCCAAAGGTTTTGGCAAATCTTGGCTGTTAATGTAAATTTCTAAGTACCGTAACAACAACATTATACTAATCTGTCAAATTTTATTCCTTCATCTGCTTTTTGCAATTTTCTTGTATTCCCTTCCTTAAAACACAAAATGAAAAGAGGATTATGGAAATTCTGAGAGGTAGTGTCAGATGCAAATGAAGGGGCCTTATCATCCACTGCATGATCCAACATGAACTAGTTTTGCTGACCTACCGGCTTTGAAATAGGGTGTGCCATACAACTGAGAATCTGTTCTGTATGAGCAACAGAGGAGTGCAACCAGCTTAACCTACAAGCTAGGACTGTTGATGTTTGACAGTCTGTAGGTGCAATATGTGATACATGTACTACACCCATTGGGGGAAAATTAGAGCTCTTATCACAGAACCATAGAATGAGTTGAGTTGGAAGGTACCTCTAAAGATCAGCTAGCCTAGCACTCCTGCCATCAGCAGGGACGTCTTTCACGTGATCAGTTTGATCCGCTAGATCCAATTTGACCTGAAATGCTTCCAGGGATGGAGCATCCACAGCTTCTTTGGGAAACCTATCCAAGTGCCTCACTGCTCTCACAATGAAGAATTTCTTCCAATTTAAATCTACCCTCTTTTAGTTTAAAGCCAACACCCCTTGTTCTGTCACTGCAGCAGCTGGTAAAAAGACTGTCTCCATCTCTCTTAAAAGTTTGTTTTATACATTAAAAGGCTACAAAAACGTCTCCTCCAGGCTGAGCAATCCCAAATCTCTCAAGTCTGTCTTCAGACCTTTCAGGTAGTTGTAGAGAGTGAGAAGGTCTCACCTGAACCTCCTTTTCTCCAGGCTAAGCAATCTCAGTTCCCTCAGATGCTCCTCATAAGATATGCTCTAGCTCCTTTATCAGCTTTGCTGTCCTTCTTTCAGGGTGCTTGTACATACTTCATCACAGAGCTGTTGAAGATTAATGAATATTTTAATCTAATTAATTGCTGATCATTACAAATCCTTGAATTTTTGCTTCTCCCTTCCTAAGAAGCTTTGAAGAGTTAATTTTTGAAAAATCTAGAATATTATCTGATTTTTCATTTTTTAAAAGTTGTGAAATACAGTGTTGAGAGTGAACTTATCCAACAGCCTACTGAAATCAGTGAAAATTATTCTGTAGAATTGGAGTCCACAATACAACATCATCATTCAGCACTAACTTGTTCCGAAAAGCATGTGTTTTTAAGCTCAGTAGCTGTTTCTGCTTATCCACATATTAAGCACATGGTCATATTGCAGAAAAATGACATTTCAAGTGTTCATCTCCTTTCTTTGTCAAATCATAGAATCATAGAATTAACTGGGTTGGAAGAGACCTCCGAGATCATCAAGTCCAACCCTTGATCCAACCCC
>JAWWES010000041.1:40081912-40110069 GCA_035583135.1 Lophotriccus pileatus | reverse complement strand
AGTTAGTAACAATGTTGTTAGAAATAATCCTGCTTTGCATGTAACCTGTAGTTTGAATTAGTTAACCCTTTTTTCTACCCATATTTTGTAAGCCTTTTTACTATTGGCTGATGTAACCTAAGATTTATAGTTATCCTTCCTTTGCCCATTATTGGCTGTGTTTAAACTGGACCTTCCAATTATAAGTTTTCCCTGACCTGTATCCTCCCAAAATTCCCCACATTCCAATCCCTAAGAGATATAAACTGTCTCCCCTGTGAATAAACGGTTCTGCTTCCCCTTATCGCCTGTCTGTCCTTTGTTCTCCCCTTCTCTGGGTCCATTCTGTCTTTCACTCTGTAAGTGAATTTTATGCAGGATGGACCCCCAGGGTCCTCAACTTTAGGGGGGGTTATAACTCTCACCCCCGATACGTGCCCTCTTGTCCTACTGCTGATTGCCTGGGAAAAGAGACCAACCCCCACCTTGCTACAACCTCCTCTCAGGTAGTTGTAGAGAGTGATGAGGTCACCCCTGAGCCTTCTCTGCTCTAGGCTAAACAACCCCAGCTCCCTCAGCCTCTCCTCACAGGACTTGTGCTCAAGTCCCTTCGCCAGCCTCGTTGCTCTTCTCTGGACCTGCTCCAGCACCTCAATATCCTTCCTGAACTGAGGGGCCCAGAACTGAACAGAATACTCAAGGTGTGGCCTCACTAGCACTGAGTACAGGGGAAGGATCACTTCCCTGGTCCTGCTGGCGACACTGTTCTTGATGCAAATTAAACATTTCATCTGAAATCTTATTTCACTCCAGTCAGAAAAGTCTTACCAGCTCTTTAGTATTATTTGATCCAACAAAAAAATTCTAATCTAAACATTTAGGGATAATACCACATAAAGTAGACTAAAACTATCACATTCTGTTTCACAGCACACCCATATATTCTTTAACATAAATGTTAGAGTGTGAACTGAATTTTAACATGAAAAATAAAAGGAAATTATAGGGCGTTAATAGACGAGAAGTAAAATTCTTTTTAATTCCCTGATCTGAATCAGACACAAAACAGTGATTTGAATATGAGTCTCCTACAATACCTATGACTGTTGTGACCATTAAATCTACTCTGAAAGTTCATGAAATTTGCCTATCTCTGTGATTTTGCCCCAGGAACTCTTCTTCTTATGAAACCTAAGTGATTTGACATCTTTTTGTTCTGGTAAATCTGTCTTTCATGAAAGAAAACATTCTGTCTGAAATTTTCTCACAAAGAAATCACATAATTAAAAAAAAAAAAAGAAATTACAATCTTATTATCTTCAGTAATACTGTATTCTGCATCAAGAACCTGCCTGCTAATTTTCAGTTAAAAAATGGAAGAATTTACGTAAGTTATAAAATGGTTTAGAAAAAAAATAAATAGGAAGGTCATAATTTTTTGAGCATGAAAAGATGAATTTCGCCATTTCCAATTTTTTTTCAGATAATGTAATGGAAAAAATGTCAAAGGGTAAAAATGCACATTATTCAAGGGAACAATTTAAGTTAGAAACATTAGTAAATTCATTACATGTAAATAGTAAATAAAGGTAACCAAAATACTACAAATGGGTAGCAGATCAATAGGGTGCAGAGTGTTAAAGATGCATGGTAAGAATCTCATTTTATGAGAAAATTTCTCTCATTCCCTCTGCACAGGGTATTTTATTCTGGAATTGAAAAATAATGTTATATGTTTTATGTTATAACAATAACATACCCAAGATAATGATTTCCATTTTTGCAAGAAAAATTACCAAATCATGACCCCCATTGGTGCAACTTGTACTATAACTGTTAAGAATCAAAAATCCTCTCCACTACATTGATCGAAAACTTTTTCCAAGATTGATCTACATTATCCTACTGTTATTGTTTCCAGGTTTACAATGTATGAAAATATTAAACTCCAGCTATGTCACTCTCACCCTTCTTTAACACTCAATTGTCAGTAAATGTCTCTTGTGCCTTATTAAAGCATTTACAACACTAGTGATTCCCTGAAAGGAGCTAAATCAACAATGTCACCTGATCTTGAATCAATGCCCATGAGCTGTGCCAGTATGCCAAAAGAGCAGCCCATTGCTATGTAGTTTTAAATATATGGAAAAGCACTTGGAAATTTGCCAATTAATTTCCTGAGGAACCAAAGAACTGGAGAAATCTTCTGTATTTTCCAATATACTTGCAGAATTTAATGTTTCCCTGTAGAGAGACACAGCACCTAGCCTCTTCACAAACCTGTGTAGGCTATATTTCGTTCCTATGGGAGTGAGGGGGCGGGGGGGGAGGGCGGGAAGTTAGATCTTATTGTGCTCAGCCATATTATTCTCAAGTTATTTCTTCTGTTTTTTTCACCACTGCAGAAACTCCTTGTGACTTCCTTAACAATAACTAGAGAACTCATAAATTAAGTTAGCAGTGAAGCATCCCCTTATTCAGTAAATCTATTACTAATAATATAACAACATACAAGGCTGTATTGTTTAAAAAAAACTCATGGAATTTTTAGATACTCTTGCATGATTGATTTGAAAGAGTCTTTTATCTTGGAGTTGTATTGTTCAGAGTAGTCTTCCCAATTCTACTTTTGGTCCATTTTTTTTTAAGATGTGTTAGGAACTTCTTATCTTCCCCTTCAAGATTCTGATGTCTTTGAAAGAGACTATTTTCAAGCAATTAATAAAACGAACAGAAAACATTTTTTTGTTATGACCCTTTTTGTTGATATTGTTTTGTCAGTCCCGCTAAGGAGACAGAAGTGATTTCAGTGTCAAGTTTCCTGCTTTGTCTGTCTGATCTGGAGTACTTGGTTCTCACAAGTTCAAGCCAAAGAGCGATAAATGGAGATGATCATGAGAATTTGCTTCAAAACAATGCTGAAACTTTGACTTGGAGCCTTCTTATGCACTAAGAAATCCATGTGCAAATGTGCAAATGTAGCACCACTGACAATAATGTACTACAGCCCTGGCATAGCACTCCCTTTTAAACTCATTGTTTGTCATATTTTAAAAGAATCATGAATCATAAAGGTATTATTTTAGACTGAATACACAGGGACATAAGGAAGATTTGAATTCAGATATGAAAGGTCTTTCTTCACTTTCATGGCTACAAAGATGGCCTAGAGATGAGAAAGGTCTCAGTCTGTGACAGGTGCAAAAAGAATTCCCACTCCAAAGATATACCTTCCACTTTGATGCTCCTTACGGTTATCATCACAAGACCTTATTATCATAAGACTGATATAACTGCATTAAAAGATTGAGGTTTGAAGTTATTTAAAAGGTGCTACCAGTCCTTGCTGCGTCAGTCCCAAAGACTCAGTCCTGGTGCCAGCTCAGGCAGTGTTAGGCTTCTCTAGAACTGCTGCTTTCATGTTGCCAGTCAATAGTAAGCTAACTCTTGAAGTAATTTTGATATTAAGGTACTAGTGCTATCAATCCTACAGGTAGATGGCAATATCTTGCTAAGAATGAGACTTCTTTCCATTCAGTTTAGGTTCAGCAGCTTTGAAATGTATTACTAGCTTTGGTGTTTCAAACATCAGTATATGAAGTTCTTTCTCTGCCTCTTCCTTATTTCCCAGTGCACTGCTCAGTATAATTTCTTGCCATTTTCCCTCAAGGTTTTCTTTAGAAACATAACACTCAAATTTTAGTATGTTTTCCCAAAATCAAGCTGAATAACAATTCATAAATCTTCATGGGTAATGGCTCAGTGCCCTGGCATATTAGGAGGCACTCCAGCATGAATTGTGCATATGATTTAGGCACACTTTTGACTTTTCAGGAAAATAATCAAACCGAAGTCTTAAAATTTGAAGTAAAGCACCAAACTTTTGTTGAAATACCTGGATACATCTTTCATGCTTAAAATATATTTGAAAAACAGCCTTCCTTATGCAAAGTCCTATTGATATCACAAGAGCAAAAACTCCTTAACACCTCCTAGAAGTTGTTAGTTCTCAAAAGATGAAGCCAATGACACAGAGTATGATAGTAAGATGGAGTACAACTGCAAATTTGGCATGTGAAATTCCCTTAAAAAATGAATGGGCATTCTCATATTGAAAGCTCCCTATATCTTTTGCTTTCCTTTCAAATATTTCAAACTATAAGGGCAGCAGTAAAGTTTCTCTTCACAACAACATCAGGAAAGAAAAATGAAAAACCTGAAAAAAAAATAGGTTTTTGGGAAATGAGGGATGAAATACATATCTAAGCAATGCAACATATCAGTCAAGACCTTTTCCTTAATCACTGACTTATAACAAGCTCCAAAACTAAATTTACACACGCAGTTTGTAAGCCAGATTTTCCAAAATACGGAGCTTTGACCAGCGTCCGTAAGTTCTTGCAGGAGGTTGTTGAATTCTTGGTACTTCTAAGTATTAAAATCCATATGTCAATGTCTAAAAAAAAATTTGGAAACCTAGCTTTACACACCTATTTTGAAAAAATTGTATTCTCCAGCTGAATGCACTGTGGGTGATATAATCTTGATTCTATTCAGAGTAAGGCATGAATTATTAAATAATTACTAGTTGAGAAGTGAATACAAATTTATATTTCAGGAGCGTATCAGGCAACTAGATAGCAGAAAAATGCATTTTTCTCTCTCTTCCTAGAAACAGATCGTTGAAATAGAGGCACTGAAAGTACCATTTTGAAGTTTTAAAATACAGTTCAGTTTGGTTGTGTGTTCTTTTTCATCTTTTTTTTTTTTCCCCACAAACCCAAATATGTTATGGTTTTATGAATCACTTTGAAAAAGAGCAAGCATTTCTTAGCAACATTTGGTTATATCATAAATAATTTTGAATTAGGATATTCAGATTCTTTACTAATGATCACTGACAATATAACACTTTTCCTCTCAGGCATTCATCGGTTTTGATCTTACATCTTCAAATATACTGCATTTCACTGTTTATACAAAAGGCATGGTATATAAAAACTCATCATTACATAATGAAAGGTTTGCTAGTGTTGTCTGAATATATGACCTGTTATCTAGATAAATAAGGATTTTCAAAAAAAGTCACAAGAAACTTCTATCAACTGCTTAATGATTTTACACCTATTTCTCTCAACATCTACATTTTACAGTTTGAATAGCTTCCATATTATTTCTATTCATTTCCACTTCTGCTTTCAAACAATAGCCATTGGAAGACAGGAAAAACCCGTTGACAAAATAACCCACTAAATCTTTAACCATCAACAAATCCACAATAGTATGCCAAAATTCATAACTAAATTGTGAAAGAAATTTCATGGGAAGGGGAAAAAATAAACAAGTAGAACTCTGACATTTTAAATAGGATGGAGAAAAATTCTTTTTCATATTGGAGTCCAGAATCTGTGAAGATTCTGTTATTTCAAAAAAATTTACTAGCAAACCTTACCTATTGTATTCTGGTAGCAATGAATCATTTCTGTATTTTCACATCTATTTCTAATGAGAACAGTAATTCTTTATGGCTATTTAAAGCCTGTAGATTTCCCTCAGAGTGATCCTATCCAAAGATCCAGTGCTGCTGGTAATAGTTATTTCCCTTCACTACAGCCTTAGGAGGCAGTTTCCTCAAGGACCACTACAAGGAACAACATATAAAACTTTTTCCTCCTCTCTCCTTGCACTGGTACCCTGGGGTCATTTCCAAGTTCTGTTTGGCTTGTACTATATATTTGAAGGGCGACTTATGACTGATTTCAAATACAGAACTCTAGGCATCATGGCATAATGTGTTTCCACATTAGTAAACTTAGTGAACTAAAGATAGTAAGATAGTAAAGATAGTAAACTTAGTGAACTAAAACTGTAGTAGTTCAGTATTTTTCAAACTTGTTTAATTTATATTACTGGATTAAAAAAAGATTCCAGTTTCCTTTTTCCTCTGCCTGACTTGCATTACATTGTAAAATTATGTATCCTTCCAGAAAATAGACCCCCTCGGTGGAGTTTCATTTTAATTATATTCCACTTGCCTATTACACAATTAAATAAATGCATGTTCATAATCTCCCACCCATTTGTGAAGAATAGCATTGAATTAAAAGGGTATGAAAAAATCTGATAAGGTGAGAATTTTCAGGAGTAAGGTGTTTTATCTGATAAGAAATGTTAAGGTATTAGACAAATTGTGGCATGTGAAACTAAGAAAAATGAGAGAAAAAATGTGTTAAATTAATGCTTTCTGTACAGTTTGTTTACTGTATTACACTGAAATTACTGAAATATTCATTTCTCATGAAAGTGTCTTAAATTGAGTGTCATGACTTTAAACAAGCAAACAGAACTCAATGCTATTTAAAAAATAAGAAAAAATATCTCTACCACAGTTAAAAATTTTACAGCCTAATCTTGTTTCTCTTATTTTTTACACCTTTTTTTTTGTTTAAATAAAACACTGAAATAGACAGTGAAAGTATAATTGAACCATGTAAATGTGTTCATTAAAATTATCTAGTTTTGTATTTAGTACAGGCAAATAACTTTATAAAGCAAAAATGATGTAATAACATTACATACAAAACTGGATTTTCAAAGTGCCGTTTTACTTTCCTTTAGACAAGTATTTCATACATATCTGAGATGAAATGGACATATAAGTCTTTGGAGGTATGTCCCACACTATCACTTGTCAACACTAAAATGCAATCAAGGATCCTCTTGGGAACTAAATTCCCATCAAAATGCTATTAAGTAGTCAATTATTTACAGTGTGGCACATGATATGGATATTGTTCATTATTTTACAAGAGTCATTACACTTCAGAGTAACTATTGCAACAAATTATAATCATCACCATTAAACATCTCTCTTCCCTCACAGCTCTGCAAAACAAAATACTTATTGATACAGAACAAGATTTTTCAATTTGGACCAAAAACTGTTTGGGTTCAAATAAATGCAAATACAACCTGGGTATATCAGAGATATTTAGTTATCCATATGTCTCTAAGTAACAGTTTCAGAAGCCTTTGAGATTACTGGAAATCTCTGCCTTAATTCCTATTGTATTGCATCTAATATTGCATATCTTTTCTGCACAGATTTATTTGCACTTATTTATTCCTTATTTATCTTTATTTCTACCTCTTGATTTTGGTGTGACTTTCTCCAAAAAATGGAAAGGCTCACAATGCCAACACTATCTGAAAACTTTTTTTTTAATTTAGATTTTTTATGAGATTAGACTAAACTCATTAGGCTATTCAGGTGTGTATGGTCTTGTCTCCATCTGTATATTCCTACTTACCTTGTTGGTGTTCCACCTACACCATACTGTTCTTCTAATTTTCTCACCTGTTTTGACTAGTGTTATATTCACTCCAAGTAATGATGAAAATTTTAATATTAGCCTAGTACAATTCTCTATGGAAACAGCTATAAGATGTACTGTTAAATGAAAATACTTCATCAACAACTGTGTCTGAAATCAGTCAGCAAGCCACCCTTAATCAACGGACGGCATGTCTTACTGATGATTAAGGAGTGTTAATACCCAGAAAAACAAACCACACACACACAGGTGGACTTTTTTCTTTATGGTTCTATATTGTAACTTTTTTTTTTACCTGAAAATTTTATCACCTTTTTTCTTTATTGGCTAGGACTTATATCAGCTCAAGCCATCCTGCTTCTTTAAGAACAAGCCGTATATTTTTTCAGCAGTATTTGGAGTCACCCAGAACTGTAGAAAAATGAGTATGACCTGTCTTATGTATTCTTAGCTGACTCTTTAAAACACTTGGTACCAAGAGTTTCAAGGCCTCTTGATTTGAAATATTTACCTTCTCTCTAGGGAGGAAATGGGAAACTGGATAAATATGAAGGCCAGCCATGCAGGACCACTAAACATAGACAGTAAGGGGAAAATAACAGTAACTTGCATTCTGTGACACATGGGTCTCTGGATGGCTGCTGGATTTCTTCCCTCAGTAACTAAGAAAACAAGCTCATAGTCAGTAAGCTTAAGTTCACTAAAAAAGGAAATATATTTCCACCTAACTTTCTTTTTAGAAAGATTGAAAGATTTGTATAGAAAGCTGTATCATCTACCAGTTGTTATTCCTGAAATGAAGACAGCAAGAATGAAAGGAATACAATCCCTTTGAGTCATGTGAAGAATATAGAAGCAACACTGATTGCATTTGCAACAATCTGTGCAAATACATTGAATAAGAATTTTTTGATTATATTTACAGAGTGAAATCTAATGAAAAATAAATGAGAGGAAATCACAATATATTTACAGAGCAACCACAAGGAGAATAAAGGACTAACTTAATCATATACATAATTTACAGCAAGATATTCAATCAACTGTCTCTTTCTATATAGTGCAGTTTCTATTTTCCAGTGTAGTTTAGACTGTGCAGTCACAGCTGTCTCTTCTTTTTTAATATTAATAGAGAGGGAACTTTTCTGGAGACACAGTGCCTGACCCAAGCACAAATTGTTTATGGCCATGTATGATGTAGATGGCATGCTGTTTTTATAAATACTCCAGTAAAAGCGTAAGGTATTTTAAAACAGAGTGGAATGTAATGAATGTTTGGTGTTGTTTTGTTTTTTGGGGGGATTTTAATCTCTGATGTTTTTTAGGTTTATTAGGTTTTGACTGAATTGTTTTATATGCTGCTTTTAGTTTTGAATCAGAAAGGAAGCATAGCTGGAAGTATAACTGAAATCAGTTTTGTTATCTTCTTCTCTTAGTCCTTTAGTTGGACCAGTTCCAAGATCATCTCAATGTTCCCTCATTTTAGCTTGGTTCTTTTCTGTTTGAGTATCACCAGCAAAAGAATTTTTTTTCCCACCTTACATCAAAGAAAGAACAATTACAGTCCATGCTCTCATTTATTAGCTTTTTTAATTTTATTTTTAATATAACTTTCTTAAGAAGAATTAAGACCAAGTTTCCTCTTAAAACTGAGTTCAAACTCAGTTCAAAATCAATTCAAGTAGGCAGGAAACTAGAGAACCTCCCTTATCAAGTAGAATTGGACTACAGTAGAGTTCAGATTTCTAAATCCAAACTCATTTAGGAAGGTTCTTAAACTTTGCTCACATGTCCTCTTAGCTAAATTCTGTTAGAATGTACAAATAAAGATACACTAATTAACCATTCTTCATATAAATTTCTCAGTTGAAGAATCAGTCTTTAAATTCATTTTTGCAAATAGATTGAAAAGAAGTTTTTGTGCTGAATAGCATTGCATCAGTCTGAGTCTCAGATCTGTTATCAAGTGAATGGTGTCAAGTGGAGTGCAAGTATAAACATTATTTTCAGCAATTACATTGGTCTCTATTCACAGCTAAGCTTCATAAGTTTTTATTTACAAAATATAGCTATATTTCTGAAGCATTTTATTCAGTGTAGCAAAATATCATTTAGTTAATCCCTTCTCACAATGTTTCTCCCAAAAGTACAAATAAGACTGGATTGAGAAAAGGTGGCATATGGGCAGTGTTATCTGACAAATGCATATTAATTAAAAAAAAAACCCAACAGATATGTTACTTCCCTCTGATTGCTGATCAATTTGAGCAATCAACCTCTGTTACATAAAACCTACACAAGTTGAATTAAATTTCAATCAGTACTGCATCTAAATTCCAAATTTATTAGAAGGCTGATCCCAAGAGCTGCAGGGAAAAAAAGAAACACCCACAATCCCACCCTTCCCACCCACTCCCCAAAAAGAGACAAAAAAACCCAGAAAATGAACCCAAACAAACAACAAAACCTTTGTTAGCTACAATTCAGTTTTAATGCATTTTTTTTCTAGGAAGCCACACACTCTGGGAGATTTAATATCTTAGCAAACATTCACGTATTGAGATCTCTGCAAATTGCACTGCTAGAAATTGGTACAAAGCCTATTTATTCATTAAATATTCCATTCATTCTCAATCACTTCTTGCAATGTCCAGGCTTCATATATTTCACATAATTATTTGCCAGGTTTGCATTTCCAAGCCTGTGAGTTAAATACTAGTTTAGCCGAGACAGATAATGCATAGTTTGGATTAAAGTTATTTTTAACATGACAGGTAACACTATTTTAACCAATAAATTGAACAACTGTATACACTGTCGCACACCTAAAATAATCCAGTGCATAAAAAAATCAAACACAATACATCCAACATATATTTCATATTTCAGAATTATTGTATCTTTATAGATACTCTTTCAGGGCATGTCCTGTTCCTTTGACATTCTGGCAATAAGACTCCATGTTCATTTAAAGCTTTCAGTAGGTTCATTATTATGAAATTCTGCCTACCAGAATTTTATTTAATCTCAGACTTCATTAAGAATGGACATACATGCTTCTTTATATGAACGCTTATGGCCTGTGATCAGAAGTCCTGCTTAATGCCATAGTACTATTTATTTTGAAGATAGAGCAAGGTAATTTACTGTGATTTTAAAACAATGTTAATTGTCTGTCTTCCTTAAAACCTTATCTTGTCATGGTAAATTAAACCAATTTACATTCTGTAATATTGCCTTTGCTAACACCTTGTCCTCCAGAAAGTCCCGTCTTAAGTCTGCTACCTTTATTTTTCTTCCTTCATTCAGGCCAAAATCAGCACGAGATGTTCATCAGTGAACTTGACTAAAGTCCTCACAACTAGTAGCTTTTTCCTTAGTTAACTACCTAGTTAACTTTGTTGAGGAGGGTCTGTGACATTTTTAGCTACCTTCATCCTGCTTCAGTGTGTCAGGTTCTACAAATATTGTCATAAAGATAGTCCAGCTCCCTATTTGGAATACACAGTTTGACAAATTTCTTATGGTATTTCCATGTTCATCAATACCTAGTGATCTGCAGAGCTGTCTGACTTTGCATAACTAGACAAAGGTACCTGTATTTCGTCCGAATAGGTTTCAGTGATATAGTGGTCCACCTGGATTTATTCACTTCAGCTCACAACAGGAAGTCTAAATGTAATGCTGCGTTAGTGGAGCTACAGAGCTTCCAGCTGTCTCACTGAGCAATAACTTTGTCTGATCTATTCATTACTACACTTTATGGATAGACATATCTGATAATTATGCACAGTTTATGAGAGATGAATTGACCAAACCCATCACTTCAACTATAGCATAAGGTTAGTGTGCTTTCCAACAATAACAGCAAAGCAGAAGAAGAAATAATCTCTAGTCACTGCCACAGACCGAAACTGCTTCCTTTGTACAAACTGAAGACTGGAAAATTGACACCAATGCAATGTTTTCTAGAAAACATCTCCTTCATAGTCAAAAAATCCCAACAAAAACCAACCAACTGATCAACTAACCAACCAACCAACCAACCAACCAATGAAAATTTAGATATGTTTGAGGAAGTAACTTGTTTGTGCTTTTTTATAATATCAGGATTACTTGGGAATTTTTCTAAACAGTTTACAAGTTCTGAGGAAATGTTAATTCTTGGGGTGGGGGGGGGTGCGAAGCAAAGGTACCTGAAACAAAATATTTCAGTTTACTGAACTAGTTTTAGGATGTTCATTTTAAGTTACTACAAAATTAATCTATTCCCATAATCCATTAATCCATATATTGCCTAAACAGAATAGCATAATCCTCTTGCATCCAAGAACTATTAAGTAACAAAAATACAAGTTCCATGAAACAATGCTTCATCTCAGAAAAATACTTGTATTGCTAGACTTCCAGAGATTTGACTGTAGAATGCAGTAACTTTTCAACAAGCACAGTTCCCAAAGTCATCTAAGTTTTCTTTTTAATTCTGGTAGACTAAACTTGACAACCAGAATCACTATGATCTATACACCATTGAATCACAACCATTAGATCACAAAAGTTATCTAATACCTACAGACACTGAGAACCTGACTTCAACGGTAAAAGCAGTAGGACTAGTAGACTAAAAACTTGTCCAGACAAATGGGTTTCTGAAAACATGATACAGAATTTGTGTTTTCTGACTATGTTCTGTCAGAAAATTTGCAATCATTTGAACATGAAATTTCAAACATAAATAATAAATTGATTTTCTTTTGCTAAGACAGTAGGAGAAGAAATTCTTCTAAATGAACTCCACATATTGAACTCCAAATACAACATGATTCACACATTTCTGGTAAAACCTGTAAAATTATTAGAGCTATTTAGTTGTTTGTTTGGGGTTTTTTTATGACAGTTATGCAAAGCACCAAATGTTGATGACTGAAAAAAGTAACAGGTACAAATATAATACACACTAGGTCACAGTAAATTACCTCATACTGCAATTAACCTTTCTCAACTGCCTAATGGCCAACCTAGAATTTATTTACCCATATTTTTAGTAGGAAGAAATATTAAATGGAGAGTATTAAATTTATGTCTCATTTCTGTCATCCATGAAGAGAAAAGTAATGGACAAATTAAATGCCCTTATTCACAGCAGTGCTAAAGATCATCCCCTGAGTATTTTCTTGCTCTGAAATATTAATTATTATTACATTTTCAATCAAATTTTAACCTTGTAGTTAGCAGAGACTGTATTCCTTGAGCTGGCAAATGTGAAGTGTTTAACATGGGTTTTAATGTCTTCTGTTACCAAACAAGACTGCTACCTTGAAGTTATTTCTTGGTCTAGTCCCTTAACTATGCTCAATTTAGAATTTCAGAGGTTTTTTGACATGTGTTTATGATTCTATTGCAAAAATAAAATATCTAATAATTTTTAACATTTCAAATACAATGTAAAACCATATATGCTGTAGATAGAAGAAAAAGCTAAACATACAATAGTAGTTGCAGTTAATCCATGGCAGCTGCAGTTAATCCATGCAGCCAATCCGTGACACATTAGCTTCAGTTTTACCCGTATCTGAAGTCATTCTTTAAGATGGTAGAAATGTTACAGTAAATCAACTTCATTTGCTTATGGGGTGTGTTTATTCCTTGTCTGACCAATCAATAGATCAAATGTACTATAATTTCAAGGACTTCCTTAAGGAATAAATCTGATGTACCTTTTGTAAGTAGGATCTTTTCAGAAAATGAAGATGGTGCCCTTAGTATTTCCTGATTTTATTCGTTTAGTTTTATCACATGGGAAATTTAATATCTCTTTTTTCTAGAGTCTTAAGAACTGTAAACTGCATGTTATCATCTGTATAGCTTTGAAAATGTGAATGTAGAAAAAGACTAGCACCTCTTATAGGTTTCTGCATTTCATATAGCACTGCCAGATGTGAATTTCCTGGGTGATTATGGCACAAACTCAAAATTCTATGCATAGCAAAAGGATGATACTCTCTTATGTCCAACAAATAGAACATTATTACTGCTAATAACATGATATGAAACAGATTTACATGAAAAGTATCATATGCCTTTGTTTTCTTTCATGTAAATTTTCTGAAAGGAGACCCTTTCATATAACTATCTGTCTAGACTCTTTCCTGTTTTATGAAAGTTTATGACATAAATGTCCCCAGGGTAAGCACATATTTTTCTCTCTAGACCGATGATCCTGAGTGAATTTATCCATCTCTGCAGTATATTATCTGAAGTGCACAGCTGCCACAAGACTTGATCATCTGTTTTTCTTCATTACAGCTGCACCAGCAATACCACTGTACTTAAGAAACAGTCATCCTTCTTTAAAAAAAAAAATAATTATCAAAGGCAGAAATTTCTCTGTCAAGTAAACTTTGAGCAAAGTTGTAGTATCTTCTTCTTTCTCTAAGTTTCACTTCAATAGCATTTTTTGTTCTTTGTTAACTTACTTTTGTTAGTGTTTGTGATTATTATTAAAGTGCTAAATATAAATTCATGTATAATTGCAGTCCTATAGAATACTAATTTGAACTATTAATTCTTCTTCAACTGGTAATACAGGCAATCAGCATAAAATAGGCTTTATAGATTGTGAAGACATGTATGCAGAGTAATCTCCTCCTATAGACATTTTTAGATAAATTTGGAATACAATAAGACAAAATGACAAAGCATTTGACATGTGTAATGCAAACTGGCTTATGATATATGATGAAAGTTCATTCTAGAGGTAGTTAGGCCTTAAATGAAAACTAGGTTTTCAACTGCTCTTTGGAAAAGCTTTTACTTTCAGTGTTTGAGGTAACTTTTAGAAAAGTGATTCACCTTGATTGTGGTTCCAAGATTGTGTGTATCTTCTTTAAAAATAAAGCATGTACTTATATATACAGAGGTACTAAATGCCTCACTAAATAGACTATCATCTATATTTGGTGTCCTGTCTATGCAGAGGTATACAAACAGTAATTGAAAAACACATGTACAAAATCAAGTCATTATTGCGTTCCTTTATTTATAGTGTGAGGAAATTCCAAACTTCCACAAGAACTGCTACATCCATGAAAAAATGAAAGGGATCTCGCAAAGTGTACTGCTTAGATTCAGTGGCACACTTTTTCAATAATCAGAACTATGAACGTGAGGTAAAATGTTCTTTGTTTCTTGTCACGATCTAATTCCTATTAATTCTTGCTATGATCAGGCCCTCTTTGTTTGGGTATTGAATAGCAACGGGCAATCACAGGTGATGTTTCTGTGAGTCATTCAAAAGAGATGTTATCTCTCTTATCTGACATAAGACAGACATCATGACATAAGTTATCTGGCATAACTTATGTCATGATGTGTCCATTTTTTTCTCAGTGAATTTGAGTTGAGTGATGTTGAGTAATGGTCAAAAGTAGAAATGAATTTTGTTGAACTGTAAGGCAACAATTCTTTTCAAAGTTCTTGGTTATGCTGACTCATTTAATCCAAGGAAGGAAGGGAAAAAGGCTGGAACTAATTTGGGGCATTTCTATTTCTCTCTGCGAATTCCCGGAGATGCAATGGAATTATTAAGCAATATAAAGTAATAAAGTCTTCCAAGAAGTTAAGCAGGATGTGCATGTTTATCGGGTCATTTCTTTGAGATGGAAGAGAAAATCAATAGTTAAAACCAGAAGATCCAATTCAAAATAACACAAACCTGAATAACAAATCTCCAGGATATTACAGAGATGGTTTGAGAACGCCTATAAAATATGAAAATAACTCAGCTTTAATTCAAAACAAACCATTTAATGTCACCAAAACCACCTTAGAACGTTCATAAAATTCATAATGCATCACAAGTACTGTAACTGTAATGATTCTCTGTAAGGTCCTGAAATAATCTGTGCTTCACGTACAAGGTCAAAACTGAAACACTCATTTTACTGAAGGGTTTAAAGCATTCAGGTTTTGTGTTGATGTGAATTTCTGCTATCCATACATTTTTACAGAAATTTAAAAAGGGAATAAAAAAATCTAGGAATAAATACAGCCTAGGAAATTCAACATAGCTATTATAAGATGCCACTAGAAATTAAAATCATACTATTAATTTTAATGGAAATCAGTAACAATTGAAGTGAGAAACTATAAATGGCAAAACTCTATTAATCCATAGAAATAGCATTCAAATGTTTGCTAAAAAATACTAGTATTTCATTATGGGAAAATGTCATTGAGCCATTCTCTAGGTAGTATTAAAATTTTGCCTGCATAGGAGGAATAATTTATATTACAAGAGTTTCCTTACAAATGGGTCTAGAGTTCTACACTTTCTACAGTTAAGCATAATTGAAATTTACAGTTAGTGTGAGTAGGTTTGACCCTCTCTCACAGTGAGGTAAATGTTCATTTAAATCCTCAATACACCTCAGTTTCTGCATTGTAATACGACCAAATCATGGATTATGTACATCAAGTTCCACTTTTTTCTAAATGTTACATATTTATTTTTACACATAGTCCAAGTCTAAATGAGGAAAACATTGACTGACCCAGGATGAGAATTTTCGAGTTAGTTCTTTACACTGCTGATATTTAGCAACATATTTGGAAAAAAGAAGGAATATCTAGGTCCAGCTAGCTCATATTAAGGCAGAGTGGCTGACTCCTTTATACTTGTTGTCATGTTCTTAATAGCATTTTATGTAGTTTTTGCATTCAGTGTTCTCTTAGTGAATTGTCTTAAAAATTTCTATTTCATTTTTTTCATTGTAAATCTCACACAGTGTGTGCTTTCTGCAAAATGCATGTGCTCCATAATACGATCTTATTCTTCCGTGGTCTATTATTTATGGAAAACCAACTGTCAGGACAATGTTCATTGTTATTACTGATGTGTAATTTTGTGTTTTACTTGGGGAGATTTTTACTGATAAATTTTTAAAGCACTTTGCAAAATATATGGTGCACAGTTTGCACTATGTTATTACCTAAGAAATTTTTAAAATGTTTGGGGTTTTTTTATAAATTAAAAGTAATGATATAGTGTCTTGGATTTCCAGTAGCATCTAATGCACTGGAAAAAAATGGACTGTTAAAATATTAATCTAAAAGGAAAACTCAAGCTTTAATATTTTAAGAAAGCTTCACTTAAACCTCTAGAAAGCAAGGCAATTCTAACATAGGAAAAATAGGATTGATTTAAAAGTGTTTTCAAGATAATATTAGAATTAGGAAAGAAAGAGAAGTCAATACCCAAAGCCAAGTCATTCATTCAAACCCAGTATGATTTCATTACTTCATTGAAATTCTAAGATTTTGTCAAAAATAAGGTTAAATTAATTTAAAATTTTAGGAAATATTGGTTCTAATTGAAGATCTTGCTTATATTTTATGTTAACAAGAAAACAGAAGAACCAATTGAATAGACATGTTTTCTATCACTCACAAATGAGTAGACAACTGTGGACAACTTCAGTATGCTTCCCCCCTCCATCAAACTAAACTAATAATGAGCAGAAATACTAAAAATCCTCAGTACCTAAATTTTTAAAATATGATGTTCTGTAACCCAGTGTTGTCTCCTCATAGGGTCTAGAACAATAACTGATTTTTTATTGACAGAATCATCAGTCAGTGTCCTGAAGTGCAGTTTGTAGTAGTCCATGAACTCCTAGGTGATTTTCAAAGACATTTTGCATTGCGTGTAATGAATTCAATATTTCTAGTTCAACAAATTGAATCAATCCATCACAATCTATAGAATGGCAGTATATTAAATATCGTACATTAATCTTATACCCTGAAAAATCAGCTTCTTATTTCTTATATTCCCACTTTCTGCGGTGTTAAATATTTTGCACCGTTTGTAGCATCAAGACGGTATTTGTGGGCTACAAAATAATAAATTAGAATGTGTGTATGTATACACACACAAACATACAAAAAATCTATCTATTTAGAATATTCTTTTATACATTTTGGTCCTCATTTGTCTACTTACTCATTCTCTCATTTTCTCATACCACATACTGTGAAGCAATGCTTTTCCTCATCATTTAACAGACTTTCCTGTCACGCTTGGAGCTCCTAGATTTTACAAGAAGATTGATATCTTGGTGGCTTAGTGGCAGCACTTTCTACTTACTTCTGATTTCAAGCTTTATGATTTCTAGTGAGTTTGCAAGCTTGGGGAAGAAAATTATACAGACTTTCTTGAAAACATTCAAACTGTTCTGAAAAGCTCAATGTCAGAGTAGTTATAAGCTCTAATTCCAGTGAATACTACGATCTCCCCAAAGATTTGACTGCAGATAGTAAACACTATACAGTGCAAATGTTTGGAGCTATGTGTGCACTACCCAAACTTGCCAAGCAGAATTCCTGAAGACTGAATTCAGCCCTTCACTTGTGTTTACCCAGCACTGATTTTTCAAAAGATTATAGAAACCAAATAATCTCTGACACTTCCAGCTTTTCGTCAAATTTCCTTGAAACTGGCAAGTGGTTTAAAGGTCTTGCAGATGTACACTAGGCCAACTCACAGTCACCTTCCTTTGCAGGGGTAGAGAAGGAAGAAAAACCATAACCTTAAGATAAGTTATATTTTAGATATATACATACAGTTTGTATATTTTATATATATATAATATATATATTATACATACACATATATATTTTAGATATATACATACATTATATATATACAGTTCTCATGTCACGTCTAAGTTAGGTAATAGAAGTCATTACACTTTAATTTAATAAACGCTTTTATTTGAAGAAAAGATCAGCTTCGGTATCTCGCAATGAAGTTATTTATTAGCATTATCATTTGCATCCTCAAGGTATTTTGAAGATCTTGAAATGGATTAAAATGTCAATTTGGGAAACACTCTAGAAACCAAGAAGAGAAGTGAATTAGGCCAAGGACAAGAGACTGACAACTCTGCAACAGAATAATATGAAAACTTATGCTGTAAGCACACTGACAGTATTTGACAATGATTGTCAAGAAAAACAGGGTTCAAAGGAAACACTGGTTAGAACAAAAGTGTTTTGGTTTGTTTTGTTTTGTATAAAGATTGAAAAGACAAGATTTAACTGTCTTTGCAAAAAGTAGTGTGATGATCTCATAAAGGGTGAGAACCAACATAAAAATTTTCTCAGAAAAAAATGTTTCTTTGCCTCAGCAGAGGCAATAATGAAAAGGAACACCTGTAGTTTGGCACACACCTGTCAAAAGTTATCCCTGTCGGACATCAGGGTTCCAGTATTAGATATGCTAAAGATAGATTTTGTGAACATAAAAACAGTTATTGGCTTTTGAAATCAGGATATCTTTAACTTTTTATCATAGAAGATGCTAGTCAATTTTGTTCTTAAATACAATATTTATGTTCAAAGAATATTCAAGTCTTCTTTAACAATTCTTTATCTCACATGGTCATTAATAGTATGATATAAAAAAACAAGATTCATAATTATGCAATTAAAATTATGTTATTTAGGAAAACAATTATTACATTTGTTTTAGTTTAATTTGGTTTTTAGGGGTTACTGGTTTAGCATCAAAATAATAAATTAAATTCTGCTATTAGTCACATGCGTTAAGATCAACTTCAGAAGAAATCACAAAATCACAGAATAGTTATGGTTGGAAGAGACCACTGGAGATAATCTAGTCCAACCCCCAAGGATAGAATTTTCCATTTTGATGATAAGGAAGCAAAATGAGCAGCATCAAGTGTTTTCTGTCTTTGTTGTGTGTCTGTAACTATATCTTGCGGCAGAGATTTTTCTTTCCCTTTGGAAACCAGAAATCATTTGCTTTAATTTCTTTGATGTTCTATTCGTTATGTTTTGTGTTTCAAAAGTTTTGTGTTCCATATTAGTAAGTAGACACACAGGAAAAAAGCAATCAAAAAAAAAAAAAAAGAAAAGAAATTAAATGGTTATGTAATTTGAGAGCCATATAAAACAATCAATTCATACGTAAAGTTGAGCATGAGAGACAGAAAGGTTGAGAAAAATTCAGTAAATGGGAAGTCAGTTGTTTAAACTGAAAAAATTCAAGCTTGGAAAATATGGACTGCATCTTGTTTGCACAGGTATAACAAATGAAGTGGGCTTTACTTTATTCATAATGAAAATTTTTTAAATTTATGGGAAAAAAAATCTGTTATCTGTGATTAACACTTGCTTACATTAAGGTATTAATATATGCAGCAGATCCGCATACAGAGATCTGTTTAACAGTGAAAACAGTTTACATATAATATAGTTTTGGCATTAGATATCGGGAGGTTTTTAGCACAGAGACAAAATTTTTATACAGTATCAAAAATAAACATCTTGCAAACCAAGGTAAAAATGGGTTGAATTAAAAATAAACCAGGAAAGGTCTAGACCATAATTTTCATTCTTCTTTTTCATTTTGTGAACAGCTCTTGCTGCATTTCTTGGTTAAGGTAACGTTAAAGATTGTGATTTTTTTTCCAGTCTTTCCATTCTGCAGATTCCCACTCCTATTTTCACATGTGTTTCAGATGCTAATACTGCCAACATAAGCCTACCTAAAATAATACCTACAATAAAATATCTACAAATAATTTTTCTTAGTCACATTTTTAGCACCTTTTAGAAGCAGTACTTTAAAAATACTTAAAAACTGCTTGTTGTGGTTTTGGAATGGTATTCCCAAATTTAGTGTTCCCATTGAAACACTTGAAACCACGCACTGCTCGCTCATTCCCTCCTCCCTCTGCGGCAGACTAGAGAGGAGAACTGGAGGCATAAAGGGTAAAGATCACGTGTTGCAATAAGAACAATTTACTTGAAAGAGAAGTGGAATAAGAAAATGAACAGTAACAGAGGGAACTGGCTCTACCTGACATCTCTCTCTGACTCACTTACACAACCAGAAGAGAGCCCCTCCCTCCAGCCCCAGAAAATGACATGCAGTGACCTCAAGGCCCTGGCCATGTCCCTCCTGGCTACTGCAAAAATGAACCCTGTCCTGTTCAGAACGAGGACTGAATCATAGGGCTTTACCTAGGGGTTTTTTTTCCAACATAAACAATCAAATGGATAGTTTGTGCCTATTTAAATCACAGCTGACCTGGGAAAGAATAAATTTACAAGAAGGACAACACACCACAAAGGTTTGTTTATTACCATGTGACTTTCCAATATGAAAAACTTCGACAATTACCATGTCTATGGGAGACTTGCAGTATTCCTCTATGCTTAGTTATCACACTTTCTAAAGTCGGGCCATAAAAGATTACCATCAGAAGATACCATGAAAGAATATCAACTTTCAGATCTTAAATACCTCAGACATTTAGCTTTGTCACAAATGAAGCTGACAGCATCCCAGACACAGCTCACCCCTGTGTTGTCCCTACACCTCCTGCTATAGTTAATTAGGAACATTTGTTCACAGATAATGATGGAAGACTGACAAATGTTAAGTGACAAACACCTGGTACATGTTTTAAAAAAATATACAGCTGTTCATTAATCATAGCATGTCTTTTCAGCAAGGAAAGTACATGTCAAAAGAAAAAGGTTTCAAAACATACTAAAATCATACTGTCAAACTTACTAAATGGGATTGTCTTTCTGTTACAAGACAGATGTAATGAAGGTTAAGTCAGCACTACAGTTCTAAACTTCCAAGGGAGCTGACACAAAAAAATGTGAAACAGAAGTTAAAGACAGGTTAAAGCATGTCACTCTACCTTTCAGGCCTTTTTACGTTTGGTTTGGTTTAGTTGGGTTTTTTAATGCTGTTCAGCTCTTTGAATTGAATTTCAAGTTCAGATACTAAAATAAAGTAACAGTTTTCATTTCTCATGTAGATTTATATTTAACACTTTGACATTTCAAAATATTTTTTCTTTGAAAGTACTTATAGGAAACTCTCTTGCTACTCAAAAGAAGCAAATACAGATATTAACTAGTGAACTCCTCTGTTTTTATTTCCTTTTATTTTAATTGTTTTGGTAGGGAGGTAAGTTTAGCATGACCTAACAATTGATCATTTCTCCATGCTGCAAATGTAATGGTCTAATGTCAACACAATTATATCTATGCCTCATTAAAATGAGGATTAAATGGAGTATATGATAGTTCATTTCCAAATAATTCCCACTTGAATATAGGATTTCCTGCTTATCTTCAATCTACAGGCAAGAGAGCATATGAAACCGAGAAATCAAGCTTACTGGTCATTTCCAGTTGGTCATCCAAAGCTTGTTATTAACTCAAACCAGACATTTTGTAAGTAACAGCTTTCTACCTTAGTCTTGTGATTATGGATATTTTCCTTGATTTTCTATTCCCGTTGTTAAATAGTGAGAAAATCTGCTTAGCCAGGTTCCTCATTTAAGAAGGTCGTAAACAAAAAAAAACAAAAAACCAAACCAAACAAACAAAAAAACCAAAAAAAAAAAAAGGAGAGTAATTGTACAAATAAAGTCAGATTTCAGGCAAGTATTTACTGCTGAGTAGAAGGATGAGGAAAAGAGGAAACTTATGAACAGGCAGTATTTGAATCTAAGCATTCCAAGATTACCTGCCAGTATACGTAGGGTCATCAATAGCTGCTGGGCTGTACCACATCCTAGGGAGCATACAGTCCCTATCATACATGTGGAGGGGCAATATTGTCTAGAACTTAGTGACTATCTGGAGAATTGAATAGAGGCACATGTGCAATGCCCACCACATTTGTTTGTCAAAGTAGTATGAGCAGATAGACATAATCCAGAGCTACAAAATGGACAGCTGGTCAAGTGTGTTAAGAAAATAATTTTATTTACATCACAGACATCTCAATTTTGTGATCTAGAAGACAAAATTAATTTATGTTACTGTACTTTTCTATGATGTCTTCTTTCAGCCACTATAAACACAGAATGAATGGAAACGTAGCACACCCAGAAGAGGAGCATGACAATGTGAAAGACAACAACAACGAAGAGAAAAAAAAATGTGGAGGCAGTATTTAACAAGCCAGGAACTGCTTAAGCAACCATAAAAAGTTTTGCTTTTTTATGATAAAATATATACAGGTCCATTAAACACAAGTAATCTATCTGTACAAGTTTCTACATTATAATCACAAGGACGGGATATTTTCAAATTCCCTCTTCTATGGGAGTTGATAAAAACATTTAACAAAATCAAAATCAAGCCAAGTCAAAGAAGGGGACACTCTGTATTTTATAATACAACATTATCAGTAGGAGTTTGTTAAATTGAAGGTCAACATCAGGTTGTTATGAATCATACTAGTTTATGAGAAAAATAATCTTTGAATTCCAACTTTCCAGATGTGTATTTGCTGTGTAATGGTCAGAACAGATCCATAACCATAACATACACTGAGAGTTGGTGGTCCCCCATAATCAAGCATATCATATTATTTATTAACTATGTCATCATATCTAGGGTGTGGTATATATATATGGACAGAGTTTTTCATAAATTGTTACAGCACAATATTCTCCAAAGGAACATATGGGAAATTAAATTAATTTTCTTGAAATAGTGTGTTTATTTTCTTTTAGTTTGGCTAGTCTCCTGAAAAAACAATTTTCCCTAAGAAATTTAGGAAAATATAATAAGCAAAGAAAAATTTAGTGTTATATTGATTTACTGAAATGTATTTAAAGTAGTTGTCCATCCCATGCTTCACTGCCTCACCTTTACATATAAATGCAAAATAGCACAATAAAAATGTACATGATGTAAGACTTAATCAAAACTTCCATTCTCTCTTCTCTCCCAGAATTAACACAGAGTTCAGTGTTCCCTGAAAATTTGGGATCTGGAAAGCCTTTCAGGGTGGGAAGGAAGAGTGCACCAGAGTTCACGTCTTTTCTCAGAGGTAGGCACAGCAGCTACCTCATTTATAAAGAAAAATATGCCTAGATCCTTTTTACTGATCACAGCTGCATATGCAGAAGTGCTTCTCATTCACATATGTATGCAGTGTGCTTAAAAGGTGATCTGTGGTGGAATAACAAATGGACCAAAAATCACTATGAACAGAGTTCAGAGGATGTTGGGCTGAAAACAACCACCCACCTTCTTGTAACCGAAAAATACATGAAAATACAATTATATCTTTTTTGGAGATCTCACAAAACCACAACTTTCTTTAAACCATCAAAAGCACAGTGCTTTATACTGTTCCTGAGTCTCCAATGCTCTATTCATTCATATAGTGAATAAAAATCAAGAATGGAGGGGAGCTGGAAGCCATGGTAGTAATCTATCAACATAGGCATATCATTCATATACATCATTCATATACATCCCTTTCCATTACTCTGATTTACTGTTTTGGGTTTTTTTCAATAGCATATGGCAACCTGAAAGCAAGATTACCATTGTAATTCACATTAAGCAAACACAGAAGAAAATTTATTACCTGTTCCCAAATCATTTATAGCATCATTATAAGGTGATGATAAAACAAAAATATAAACAGGGAGATGGGAGCTGGATGGGTACTGACCTTCTTGTCCTGGTAGTTAAAACTCATAAGAAAGATCTGTTGGCACCTCAGCTGTGAAGACTTGAAAAAAAATAATTAAGTCTTTTGGAGATATTTCTGGGAATTTTTTCTCAAATATAAAAGATTATTTCTAAATTCTTTTCCTATCTCAGCTCTTTGTGAGAAAAAGAAGACTTCCATGAACAATAAACTTAGAGGAGACTGTCATAAAATTAAGATGACATTCAAGGTTGATAGAACAAATAGCTGTTTCCCCAATCTTTTCTCAGGTCTGTCCACAAAGTTTTTGTAATTATTTATACTTTCTTTTTTGCTTTTCTCTCCCTTTGAGAGGCATGCTTCTTTACTTATCTATTTCTTTAAAGACTAAATCTGACAAGTCAATGTTTTTTAAGAAAAAATTTAGAAGAATCAATCACCGATTAGTTGCAATTAATGTATAAAGTTGGGTAAGGAAGTTAAGTATTTCAACATAGTACTTATGTGAGGTTACAAACCACAGTAAAAAAACTGGTCTTTGAAAAATTCCTTTTGAGCCACTGGTACTGTAGTCTGATTTCTCCTTCTGAAGTACTATATAGAAATAGTAAATTGTAATTTTTCAAATTTTTTCTTTATTTTTTTCAGATCTGTGTAATATTAAAATCAATTTTAAAAATATGCCACAAAACTCATTGAAACTTACGTAACATAAGATAGACTCACGGGCAATCTTACAAGTTCATGCTTACCCTAAGCAACAGTTTTGAACCCAGTTTATGGAAAGTGTAAACAAATAAAGTTTTTTGTAACTATTTTTAATGAGAAGATTGATTTATAAAAAATACAGAGGGTTTATTGTTCGGTGAAATTGTGCATCTAATATCAGAAGTATTGAAGAAGATTGTCATAGGAAAATTAAACAGCTGCTAGTTGCAAATGTAGACTTAGACTGAGAAATGAAGATCCCCCATGGCTGATGTTTCAACTTACTAATAATGTCTTCAATTCTTGATTATGTTTGGAAAAAAATATAAATAAATTGTCAGTCTAAATGTTACTTGTCATAACTTTATTTTGTCATTTAGTCTGCAGATTTTGATAGGAATACTGTTTATATATGGTCTATAATGTACATATTGTGTTTATGTTAAGAAACATCTTATGCTTCTAAACACATTTAAATGTTGTCTGAAGTTAATGACATGAATTACTGCCCCAAGTCTTCGTAAAAAAACTAAAAGGGTGAAAATCATTAATTGGTGTCCACAATTGAAAAGAATTTTTTTCTGTTATTGATATTTACTGAAATCCTTTTGCATATGCATGTGTTTGTCTCTGAAACTGTCCAGAAACAGTTTTCTAGTCTGGTTTAAGTTTCCTTTCATTTCATTTAGTACAATATTCACTTGGATGTATATGAAAATTTATTAGAAGGGTAAATTAAAGACAGAAAAACCTTCCTTATATTAACACTCAAAGTTTTTATAGAAAAATCTACCATGAAAAAGAGACTAAATAATTCCACAGGTCTGGCTTGCAATATACACTGAGAGAAATTCCTTGAAGTTCTTATTTGCATCACAATACCAAGACTACACTTAAAATTCTTACATACTTCATAAAACTACTCCAGAAAAAAAAAAAATTCTGTTTTCATTTATTCCAGCAGTGGTGAATTGGGTGATTTGAGATATATATATTCCAGAATTCACATACACATAATTTTTACAACTTGTTGTGTCTTATTCTTAGGTTAAACTACTCCCTTAACAACTGGCAATAATTATTTTTTCTTCTTCAGTCTACAGTTGGGTCACGGTGAATCTCACACTATTAATCATAATGAAAAAGTACTGAAGAAATGTTTGTTTAATACACAGAAATAAAACATGTCACCAGCAGGATGCATCAGAGCAGACATCCTCCCAGAGTTCTGCATCCTAATTGTAATCCACTCAGTCATTTAATTTGGTTGCAATTAGCATTCTCTTTGATGATTTCTTTTTAGTTTTTTCAGCTGCTATAAAAACTGTAAACTGATCCAAATTATATCCTCTGAACCAAGTGGAGTTTGAATTTAAACTACAAAAAGCAGCTTGATGTCGCTGATCCTCTCCAAGAACAGAATTCAATATCATCCTGAAATATTTGTTTAGATAGGCAATCTGACTGAAATACATTATACAACAAAAAAAATTTCAGTTAATACCCCAAATCATTGCTTTCATTTTGCAAAGTATAAAAAGCCCAATTAAAATTTAATTTCTTCAATCACTTCATTTTGGTAAATAGGGTGAAATGGCAGTATAACCCCAGCCATCATTATGCAGTACACTCCTTTTCCCATTTTATCTATATGCTAACCTACCTCACAGTTTAAATGTAATCAGTAGTCAATCATGTTGCATATATTTTGTAGTGTTTCTGAGGTAACTTCTTTCCCTGCAGGAGATTCTTACTGTTCTTCAGGCACCTCATAAGTGCACATTAAAATGGGGCTCAGCAGCAATGTGGACCTGAGAGTCTGACTGTGATGCATGCATCCATTTCAGGAAATTTTATAGTAAGATTTCTTTTAGATGCTAATCAGAATGTCTGATTCTTGCTTTTAAAATTAACCTTGGGGGTCTTTTTACATATGATGCTTGATGTTGGACATCCATGTAACAGTGCTCTGCCCCAGTCTCTCCTAAGGTGCAGGGAGAGGTGTACAAGCACAGGCTGCCAATGAAATCAGTCTATAAGGATACTAGGATACAGCTTTTCAGCAGTTTCAGGTATTTTGCTCCTGTTACTTATCAGTTCACAGGCTATACCAAGGCTCATCAGACGTTTTGCATTTCCTCTCTGACACTGTACAGTGTGCTCAGATCCTCATTCTTACTGCTCCCATGGTAGGACGTCAGATAAGAAGTACTCTAAGGGGATCTCTGCTTTCTGCTAATTATGAAGAAAACTTCAGATACTTATCTCAGGTGTAGATGTCCATGAAATAGATGCTTTCTACTAAATGAGGTTAGCCCACTCCCGATATGATTAGAACTTTGAAGATGATGGTATGGAAGCAATATATTTTGTAGGAATATATATATATATATATGAAACTCATACAGAGTTTGAATATTTTACTTTTTCTTCTGAAAAAGCCAAGGTTATTTTTAAATTCTAGTAAGGCAACCAGATCAAGGACAGCAACTAGATCAAGTTACACTGTGCTCAGCAGTGTCCCTCGTTTCTGCAGTCACATCTCGAAAGCGGCAGTCCTAAAGGATGCTACGAAATCTGCTGCCAGACAAATACATCTCAGCACATAGAACCTATGTTTTAGTTACTAACATTTTAATGAGAAGCTTTTCTTTTGATATTGGCACTAATGGCCATATCGGTGGTGGAAAACCAATTCTATTCCCAGCTTACTACTTATTTACTTCTTACTTAGAAGCCAGAGATTTATGATGTTAAAACTTTCAATAGTTCAACTGGCAAATTAAGATGGAATAGAAACCAGTTTTCTTTTTCTGAACTCTTTCTCTCACACTGTCAATGTAACAAATAATGCCAGCTGCTACTTAAATTTAATCAAATGTTAAACTAGATTTTAATTAAAACTGTTTTCCAATATATGTTGTTCTTTGTATGTGGCAAGGAACACATCTTGTGAAACTGTTCCAAGACAAAACTTTGAAAGCTTTAAGACATGAAAATGAGTTAACATAAACCATTTCACCAGCACCCCTTCCTCAGGAACAAAGGACATTTAGAAATAACAAGGTGAAAAAGTCAAAGCTCAGTCAGTAAGGAAAAGATAATAGCTACAAAAGCATCCAAAGACCTGCTAAGGTCAGAGGCTGGAATATCAGATATGCACTTGAACGTTCATTGTAGAGACTGTATATCTTGGTTGCCACTAAGCTAAAATATGGAGAATCGAACCAGGTATTTCAAGATTATAACTTTAGCAGAACACCTTGTTTTCGTGCGAGCGGAATCCATTTCTATCCAATTGGAAATTCTGGCTTCAGCATGTGCAGCTCTGACCTAAGTAAATTCTACCCATTTAGGGCAAAATTCATCCCACCAAGAGGTCATAAGCTGAGCATGTTGTATATGCAGACAAGTTGGGATCCCCTTTTAATCTATGGACAGAGAGGTGAATATATCTTTTTCTGATTTACATGATGATGTAAAACATATGTTATAATTTTAAATGAGGCTATTCTCATTCTTGCTATTCTAGACAGGCAAAGGGCTTCAAACAAAACAGTGCATAAAAAAAGTGGGGTTGAAAAAAGCAGCAGTCCAGTACCCCCTTTGCTAGTCTACTCAGTCCATCA
>JAWWES010000041.1:40048730-40064001 GCA_035583135.1 Lophotriccus pileatus | reverse complement strand
CCCCCCCCCCCCCCCCCCCCCCCCCCCCCCCCCCCCCCCCCCCCCCCCCCCCCCCCCCCCCCCCCCCCCCCCAAGCACATTCTCCTTCCTATATAACTCATATCCTGTGATTTTCCCATAATTATGTCATTTGATACAAAACCTACATGGTGTATATTAAAAATATTATGAACTGTCTGATATGTTTCAAAAATTAATTTTTAATAAGGAATCACCCCAAAACAGGTGCACTTTCTGTGGGTCCTTTTATATACTCTGTTGTCTAATTCTTTTACTGGAGGAAAACATGGTATATTCTTGCTGCTAAAGTTAGTAGATGACTAATGGATAACGAAAGAAGTAAGTAAAGAGGAAGAAAGAGGAGGGGAAAAAAAGAAACACAAACCAGAGTAATCCAAACAGCTTGATAATGTAGGCATAAATATACAGCTTCTGTCTTAATATCATGAGCTGTAAAGCAAGTAATATGTCCAGGGAGGCAAGGATTCTATCAGGGATTAGAAAAGTCATGGTAGATAATAAGCCGAACATAAGCTCTCACTACAGATCTACAGCTGAAAGATCTAAGGAAAACCTTGGATGTTTAAAGAGAGGACTATCAATTAAGAAGGGTATGTTGCTTTTGTATTTAGCAATCATGCAACTGCAATTGCAAAGCTTTATCCCCTTTTTGGAGGTTTAGAAAGATGTTGATTGTTTGGAGAGAGTTCAAAGCAGAAGCATGAGATTGATTAAAAGACTGGAAAATATGCATTGCAGGAAAGACCTAAGGATCTAAATTTGTTTACCCTAACATTAGTAAGAGGAAATCTAATCGTAGCATGTATCTAGATGGGAAAAAAATGTTAATAGAGACTTCTCAGTCCACTTGTAATATAAAATGGCTTAAAGTGAAAATCAGACCATTTCAATCTCCAGTTAAGCAAATCCAGTAGAAAATTAGGAAAACAAGAAAAAAATATGTCTCTGCATTGTGCATGTGCACTGCACTACCTTTGTATAGAAAAGGGAAATACCTTAATATTTCTTAATAATTTTAATCTCTCAGCAACATAGAGCAACTGAATTCATAAGAAGACAGTTATTCAATAAAAACTTTAGACATATTTTGTTGTGAAGTTTAGAGTGTGAAATCCTAATTCTACAATGAAAGCAGTATGGATGTTTAAAAACATTAGAAATAACAAACAAGAAACTGGCATGCATTACACAGGGAGACAATATAAACAAATAAAATCCTAAGCAAAGAAGAAAGAATTGCTCAATTTCTAAAATAGGACCTGCTTCATCCCTCAGGCACAAATAGGAGAATACAGTGTGATTTCTATTAGTCCAAGTGTGCCTCCAGATCTGTTCATCTTTGGGTCTTGCACAACAAATTTCTGGCACAAAGGTTTCACTTGCAGGAACACTGAATGCTCAAGCTGAATTCCATGAACAAATATAATATTTCTGATTTTCTCCTATATATGTGCCAATCTTCATTATTTTTCAGGTCTTTGGTCACTGTGCAATTCAATAAATGTCTTATTCCAAAGGCAAATATTTCATTGCACAAGCCATGTCCTTCAATGATATGAATCACTGTACTTATTCAATTAACCTTCTGTGTTGCTGGGTGTAATACTTGGGACTTCTCCAGATTTCAGTAGAATATATTTTCAGGAGTCCCCATAGATTCCCCTGAAATCTTGGCTCTTCCCCTCTGCTACTGCACTTGGCAAGCACTAGCTATGGACTTCTATAGGAAAAATGAAATATTTTTGAAGAATACAATAAATTCTAAGTCCTGTGTTCTAGGTCATTTGACACAGGTTTATAAAATAGGTTTCCATCCTTCTTATATAGAATGATAAAACATCTGCTAAATCTGTTTAAATATATATATATATATATATATATATATATATATATATAGCATCCCATCTTCCTCTTTTTCTAGCCTAACACTGGTCTGTCAGTGGTCAGACATGCTTTCAAAGATATGCAAAACTGCTCTATGAACCACAGAATAGGGCATCAACACATTTTGTATAAACAAATTACGCAGTATAAATGCTTCAGTCTTCCAAAAGACTGAATCTTGTTCGATTAGCTAAATGTAAAAAGTGGTGTGATAATAACTGTATTGCCTGAAAAGACAAACACACATGCATCAGTATATTTAATTGGTGGGTAAATCCTCCAAACATTGCCTCAAAAGCCAATACAAGGTCACTATACATCCAGTAACCGTGGAATTATAATCTTTCAGAAAATTGCTTTGTGCTGACCAGGATCTAAATTTCTCTTTAAAGCAAAAATTGAGTTACTATTCCTTTTGATTTTAAAGGAGGTTTTCATACTGGGGATAAATACAATATGAGCAATTCATGGGTCTTCTGAAATGGAAAGATAAGAAACATCATAAAGAAATGGGGCATTAACATTAATCCTTTGTTATTTTGACAGCATCAAAATTTTATGTTCATGGAAATTAAGACATTGTTCAGTCCATTTAAAGGACAAAGATGCTTTTTTAATTAAATGAGGGGTATGTGGCTATAGTCTTTGCAAAGTAGATAATGTAAATTCTCATAATGAAATACACTAATTATATGGCTATAATAATTAGCTGGTGGTAATCGGTGGATTCAAATAAAGGATGTATTAAACAAATTTATGGTGAGAGGACCAGAAAAATAAAGCCAAGACAAAAAGATCCCTGTATAAATGATCTCCTTCTATTCTTAGCTGTCATCCCTATAATTTGGGGGGGTTATGTTATTCCAGCTTCCTTAGTTTGTAAACAAAATGAAGTATGAAATCTAAGGGATTTCATGATAAAGAGCCATGGAAAATCATACTTGAAGTAAACATTCCAACTAAAATGATAGATTTTCATCATATACAGAAAGGGTTTGAACAGGACAGTCTCAAACAATCTAGTCTTAAGAGCAGTCTTTGCCAACTACTCTTGTCTTCCTGCATATCAAAAATACTGGCTTAAAGCCAAGGGTTGTTGCTGCAATGCCAGCAATATACAAATGTTTCACAGACTGAAAGTCGAAAATATGCGGAGTGAAAGCAAAAAAAAAAAAAAGAAACTTCAAATCCACTTCAACAACAATATGAGAAAATAAAGATACTGTATATTTAGAATTTTGGAAAAGCCAGAATGTAACAAAAGATTGGTTTCTGTAAGAATTTCTTCTGCTGCTTAATATTTAAGGCTTTAAACCAGATCTTTCTAGTTTCCAAATGTGAAAACTTGTAAATAATTAAGCCAGGATTTTCACATCTCTCTTGTGCAAATAATTTTTTTTCTTTGTTACAGATAGGTGTTTAAAAAAAAACATTTACTTTCTTTTTTCTTCAAACTGACAGTAGTTATAGCCAGATTGGGGGACCATCCTTGTACTAGGCTAGCAGACGTCTGAGAAGCTTACTATAGCAACCTAAAATGCAAAAAATAAAGTACAGGAGCTGCTATCTTTGATGGAAAGTACACAGATAGATCCTGTATAGCAAGCTTTTATTTGTGACTCTCATAAACTTAAAGGCAGACAACTACTTCTTTATGGCTTCTGAAGGGCTAAACACTTATGTAATTTTATATTTTCTGTGAGTTACTGTTACATGAGTAACAGTTCTGTTCCCAGTAAAACCAATCTTAGTGACTTCCATAATTTACCTATACACGATGAGACATATAGAAGGAAGGCACATTATTTGAACTACATAAAAACGAACAAAGAGAAACTTTGCAGTTTGTACCTGATTAGATGTTAGAGACATTCAGATAAGCCCTTTAGGAAATTACCATAAATAGCTTAAGTAACAGTGAGGTCTTAAAGAATCACAGAATATTTGAGGTTGGAAGAGATCTCTGGAGGTCATTTTGTCCAATCGTTCTGCACAAGCAGAAACATCTAGGACCAATTGCCCAAGACGGTCTCCAGATGGCTTTTGAATTAAGTCCAAGAATGGAGAGTCCACAACTGCTCTGGGCAGCCCGTGCCACCCTCACAGTAAAAAGAGTTTTCTGACGCTCAGAGGGAAACTCCTGTGTTTCAGTTTGTGCCCATGGCCTCTGGTCCTGTTACTAGACACCACTGAAAAGAGCCTAGCTCCATCTTCTTTGCACCCTCCAAAAGGTATTTAAACACATTGATAAGATCCACCCTGAGTAAATGGTCCCATCTCTCTCAGCCTTTCCTCACAGGAGAGTTGTTCTCTCTTTTTGACCCTGTACTGCACTATATCCAGAATATCTGTATCTTCCTTTTACTGGGGACCCCAGAACTGGACACGGTGCTGGAGTTTGGCCTCACCAATGCTGAATAGAAGGGAAAGATCTGCCCTTGATCTGCCAGCCATGGTTTGTCTGAAGCAGTCTACAACACTGCTTGCCTTTTTTTTTTTCTTTAAGGGCACATTTCTGGCTCATGTTCAAATTAGTGTTTTCACCAGAATCCTCAGGTCGTTTTCTGTCAACTTGCTTTCCAGATGTACTAGAACACCAGTTGTCTGATGTTGTTCCTCCCAAGGTACAGGACTTTGCACTTTCCGTTGTTCAAATAGCAATCTGTCACTTGCCAGCCTGCTTGCAGGAACAGATTTCAAGTCAGTTTGGAATGTCATCTTTGGAAGGGTGTTTTTTGGCCCAAAGATTGCTGTTTGGAGATTGCCTGTAATTTTCCTTGCTTCAGATCTGTAGATAGGTTATTAAGATACAATCGTTCATGGATTTCAACAGGATCGAAGTAATAGAGCACTTGGATCTCCTTGTGATCCCCAGGTAGACTGACTGAATACTTTAAGTCTAATTCATGTGTCTCATTCTGACTATGTATTTGAAACCTCGTGTAATGGAAAACAAAACTCCTTTTCCTGTACAAAAAACACAAAATAAAGTGAGAAAGGCTTGTCTGTCTCCAACTAGAAACAAAAAAAGGCTAAATCTTTTTTACTTATGTCAGTCCAGTATGAATAATAAAAAAATGAAATTTATCACATTATCATCATTTGATTAATAAATCAGTTTACGACCTAGGTTATAGTTAAACAGCTTTATTAATTCAAGATAGGGCGGGTTTTCCCCCTGAAAATCACAGAGTGATGGTTAATATTAGATTGATAATTTTCCTAACTTTACTTAACAAAACACAGTAAATTGCTTTTTCAGTATGTAGTTGGTGTTTTCTGTGACATATTGCAAAGCATTCATTCTATTAAAATTTGAATATTGAGAGATTTGAACTCTCTGTAGATTTTCTTTTTTCTAAAGGCAGCATTTTGATTTAAGAAGCAATGTTTTTTTCCATTTCTTTTAACATTTTTTATTAGACTTGTGACCAATATTCTTATCGTTCAGCTGTCTTCTGCTTGTATATCCAAATTCTTATATATTTTCAATCTATCACTTAAGATTTAAGAGTGTATCATATTTTTATGTAGCATTCTAAAAGTATCCAATGTAAACCAAAACTGAATATAGCAGAACTTCAGTTTGTAAACCATCTACACTATATTCATAAAAATCTGGAAACCATTGGGAGGTAGTAAGTATGGAACCCCATGAAGCTGCTTACATGAACTTTTAGGAGTCAAATAGCACTTCAGTGTTTATGAATGTACTTGCCCTTGTCTGTGAATATACCATGCCCTTGTATACTTGCCTGCTTATGAATATACTTGCTTTAGTCTTCTCAATTTCAGTATTTCTCAGGCTACCCTGAATAATATGTGTACCAGAATATCATATATCCAGGTTTTATTGAGCTGTGGACCCACAGGGTTATGATAGTATAAAGTGTGCTTCCAAACTCAGGAGGGTGGTAAACTCTATTTAGTCAGAAATTGTTAGAATACTAAAGACTATTTGTTCCATCAGGGCCCAGGGGTTTTAAGCCTTTGGAATAGGTAACTTAAGCCTGAAGGACAGCTTTGAAACTCTCATATACATGCAGACCTTGGTTTAAAAGATAATGTGTCAAAACATAAAGGCTTCAGTCAAATGTACTGGAAAATACCATGGGTGCTCAGTTTTGAATTTGTGCTAGCTAAAACTGGTGCTGTGGTCTTTGAGCACACAAGGCTTCCCAGAAGTGATAATTTTCAATAGCAATTTTTTCAACAGCAATTTTCTCAACTATTCACTGGCTCTACTGCCTCATGTTATGACAGGTTGTCAATAATATGAAAAAAATTATTGTACTATGGAAAGTAAGAATATGGGTAGTATTTTGTTAGAACAACCTAACTGCATTTTCCAATCTTCTGGTTTTATAATTAATCATTCTAAACTATATAACATTAATGTCGTAATTTTCAATAGAAACAGATGGACAATTTAACATATAGGAAATACATTAAATTCTTCCTGAAATTCTCCATAATCTACTATCTGTAACTTAAAGACCAAATAATATAATTATATATAACATAAATACACACATTAATAATTACAAAAAAAAATAAATAACATGAGAGAGAGAGAGAAATATAATCAAGCATCTCCTTTATTATGATCATGGCTTTCTTCTAAATGTTTCTTAAAATAATAAACCAAGAATACTTTGAAGTCATTCAGATTCACTGCATTTCATGAGAAACAAATTGTGAATGCCTGCAGTTATCAGAACATAAATCAAGTAAAGCTAGCTAGTCTATAGGTGAATAATACCATTAGTTCACTTTATTTTCAGTTTTGGCTGGCTAAACTTGCTGATGTGGTCTTGAAATGCAATTTTCCAGAGTATGATATACATGGAGGAAAATTTTCAAGATTCAGTACCTAAATGACAAGTCAACATGCTTGTTACTAGTTTGGCACTTGTAAAATTAACCATAGCTACGTTACCGAAGATAAATTAGAAATTTTGCTGTTGAAAGTAGACACCATTAGAGCTACCCAATTCCCTTCCTTCTCAGGGAAATCTATCTGGAAGAGTATCATCTCTCCTTAAAAAGGGGAAGAGTTTAGTTTATTATGGTTTTTATTAAGTGTATTGTATAAACAGAAAGAAAAAGAATTTGAAAGAAAAAGAGAATAATAAAAGAAAAAGTAAGAATATTTTGAAATTAAAAAGAAAGCATGTTTGTCATAAACTCATTTGTATTCTTTCAAAGTTTAGAAATTTACTTATAATGATTCCATCGGGATGCAAAGCACTATCAAGAATCACAGGTTTCACTAAGCATCCTAGTCAGGCTGGGAATGTTAATTTCTGAATAGGTTTTATGAAAGAAAAAGGTTGTGAACAATGAATCATTAACTTCAAATCTAACCTTTTCCAGAACACTTAGAAGCCTTCATTTTGTTTCTCCTTCCATCTTTAATCTGAAAATTATCTTATGCAGTTACCAGTCAGCAAGATTTTAATCAGATAGAAAAAGAATTTATTCAACCTCTGATAATCTTAAGGGTCATACCTAACGTAAATTCACAGTAACTACGGAGGGCATGGATTAAGTCCACAGCGCTGGAACACTGGGTGGAAACAACTAGATTTCATTACTACACATCCAAAAGGATTCCCTAGTTTCTGTAGCCTGGCTGTAAAAATGTTCAGGAAAAGTTATTGATCCAGGAACCTACAGCAATAATTTGTTCCATGTAAGGTAAAAATCACCTTCACAAACTATTTCATGGGTAATAGTTTCCTTTTCAAAATCATTCCGGACAGGACTTGCACATTTTTAGCACCCTACAGTGAGCCAGCTCTTCAAATAAGCAACTGATACCCTGTGTTTTCACAATCTGAACCCTGTACCAAGCAATAAAGTCTTCAAAATATTGAGGCTTTATTACCAAAGTAACATCAGCCTTAAAGTGAATTATGGTATTTTAAGTAATAAAATGTTTTCATTATCATTAATTTATGTCTAGACATTTGAAGTCTTCTTAAGTAAGCTGATATATCCAATAGGCTTCTTAATTTTGAGTTCCTTGGTCTGAGCATGTATCTCAGATTTGTCCAAATCCCTTGTTGAGGTGGAACAGCTTTCCCTCCTAGGAGGTCACTGTTTGGCAGTCCATCGAACTAGCACAGAGAAAGCTTCATAGGGATCTGATCTTTCAACCAAGGGCCCAAGAGACTGGCATCAACTGCAGCAATCACCTACTGCTCAGTCCAGATGTAACTATATTGATATAAGGGGGATAACTAAATATGATATAAGCAAAAAGAATAAGCAAGAGAGAGGAAGAGTAAAGGACACAGTTACTTATTTCAGTTCTGTACCTTTCTTATTATTTAGGTAATTGTTTAAAACTTCATCTTGAAGATGAAAAGATGTTGCTTGGACTTTACAACCTAGCAGTTAGCAGTTTCAAGGCAATAAAAATTAGTTTTCTTTAGTGGAAGCGAATTAAATTGGATCACATTGTAGTTCAATTGCCACAGACTAAGTATGTGTTCAGAAGGTCATTTTTAGGCAGTGATTGAACTAATAGAAATAAAGATCTCACTTCAACAGTACTTCTGCAAATCTCCTCCATAAAAAATCATTTAAAACTCAGCACCAACACAAGAAGGCTTATTCTGTAAAATGTACTTCCTTTACAGTGGCAGGATCCTACCAAATTTGGTGGCCATTCTCATTCATGGGTCCAGTCTCTATCACTGTCTGCCTAGATTTTGATTTTACTAGCTCATGTCAGTCCTTTTTAACCAGAAAACTGATTTTATTTCCTGTGTCACTGAAATAAATGTCATTCATTAAGACAGAAATAAAGAGCATATGAATGATTTAACTCTGGTCACATTTCTCTCTGGCACACTGTGGAGGCACTCAGTCATACTCAGTTTGTAATAGCTGGGTGACTAACAGGATTTGCCTATTTCCTTTTCTTCAAGTAAAGACAGAAATAGACTTCACTTGGTTGAATTTACTGAGAAGGATAAAATATTACAATTTGTTCTGAGAAGAAAAGAACTGAAATACCAAATGACCTGAAAACCACCTTTGATTTTTTTTTTTATTTCCCTCGCATCCATTAACTGATTCAATAACTTTATTTTTTACTGCTTTCAGAACAAAAAAACTCCCATATTTTTGCTGTATCTGAGTATCTGAATTTTGAAACTACTGTTTGTTAGTCAGTTTTAAATTTGTAACTCCCCAGTATGTCTTCTTAGCTGAGATAGAAAAAGGATAGCTAGGTATGTTTATGTGAAGTTTTCTTGAATATTCCCTGAAAAAGGATGTAATCAAGCCCCCACTGAGATCAATCATTTCAATAGTCTGTGACTCAAACTCAGAGAAACAAGCTTTCTTTGTACTAGAAAGATTTATACGTGATTTCAGACTAAGCAGCTGGAAATAAACATATAATACAAATTTACTCTCAAAGGCAAATGTTCCATTAAATTTAATGAAAGAAAATTTGAGTGTGTCATAGGAAAGAAGGGGATGTGACAAAATTAAACAATTGTATATTTAATAAGGAAAAAGGAGATCTTTCCTAATCAAAAGTATAATCAACATGTGGAGAAAACTTTCCATAGGAGGTCATCTAGATGACTAGACTTAACAAACGACTGGATAGTTTTACAATCATTATTAAAATTTGTTGCTATGCAAGCTTAGACAATGATGTGAGTAATCACATTTCAGGCTTCAGGGCTTAGGCTGATTGCTCATGAGGGTTAGAGATTAATCCATCTTCTCGTTTCATATTACTCCAAATTCATTTAAATGCCCTCGGAAAGAGAACAATTGATTTATTTCAAAATACAATGTAGTGGTCACTGAGTCACAGAAACAATATAAAATAAAGCAAGCCCTGTAGTCTACATGCTTTGTTTTGGTTTTTGATTACACACAATCTGATTTAAAGATTGGAGGCTGGGACCTTATTGCATCAATGAATAATTTTATTGCAGTTCATATAGATTTATTTTGTGGCTTGGAGGCTGAAGAATACCTTCTTAGAGCTTTTCTTCATGTCTGATAATTTTTTACATCCACAGTCATTATCTTCTGTTCCAGAAGACAAATAATTTTGAAAAAAAAAAATGTATGCTTCAGATTTGCAAACTACCTGACCATCTCATGAATTTAGCCAGAATTAAAATATTTCATGTTTATAAAAGACTTTGGACGAGTAATTCCAAATGCCCACAACTGCTCAATCCTTTATTTCTACATGCTACCATCTGAGTCACGTAAATCGTCAGAGATGACAAAAAGGGCTTTAGTACATATCTGAAATGTTTATAAAAGAAGTGCAAATTTATTCAAATAGGAATTAGACTTCATGCACCATAAGACAATTAGAAGATTTAATTATATTAAGATCTTCTGCAGATGTATTTTAAATAATTGCTAGTGAAGGACAAGGATCATAGATTGAATTTCTTTTATATGGACATCTTTCTATAAAACCCATCCTTTGCAGAAAAAAATTAATGCCAAATTTCTGTCAAATAATTTACTTTGGCTGAAATTCTAGGTGAGAAGTTTCCACCTCTTCCCTTCCCCATGGTTTTTAATTCTTCTTCTGGACTGTAGTTTGCCATCACTAACACTGCTATAGTATTTCACGGAGTTTGAGTTCAAATGGAATAATTCTACTAAAAAATAACCCTTTTTGAGATTTGTTTTTAACCTGAATCAGTTCAGCATCTGGTTTATATTTAGAGCAGATATGTAGGACCATTGAATGCTAGTACAGAGACAGCATAGAAAAGCTGAGGAATGAACTTATTTCACTGTCAGAAATCACTGTACTTTTGAATATCCTGAGATCTTGTTCCTGCTCCCATCAATATTAGAAAAGTAAACATGGGATCCATATTGCAAAAAGATTGATGATGGGACACAGATGGTTGGAAGAATTCATAATCCGGAGGAGGACAACTAACCTAGCTATGTAGTAAATGAAGAGAGTTAATTCAAAATTAATGGAATATATTAGTGCCAGCATATTGAGTAAACATCACAAGGAAACCAATAAAAAATGCTGAGAGAGGAGTGCAAAAGATGTTTGTAACTACTTTAAAGCTTCTCTTCATAGAGCATAAAAGCTACTGAATCCTTTTTAGTTAAGCTCCTAAGCTCACACTTCTAAGAACTGGATAGGGAGTCAGTTCTGTCTCTTCGCAGAAAACTTCCAAATAAAACATGGTGTTCTTTGGTTTTACTGTATAATTCAGTGGTTAGATTTTTTTCTCTTGCAGTGGGTTTTCTTCCTCAGGATCCAGCCATTCAAATGCACATCTCCCAGGAAAATAGTATCCCCCATAGAATGTGATTTACACTGGAAGTTCCAAACCCTGTATTTAGCATAGGTTGTAAAAACAGAGCAGTCTAGTGAAGCTTTCTGATCCCAGGTGTGCACCTTAAGCAACAGATTGTCAGGTCACACCTAGGACTTTTAGGCCAATTAATGCTTGATTTTTACACCAGCAGGGAACAGATCTAATAGAGCTCTCATAAAATGCCACATCCAAACAGAACACTGAACTGGACAGATGAAGAACTTGGAAAGCTAAAGGATTTTATTTGTTATTTATATGTTTGTTTGTTTGTTTGTTTATTTATTCTATTATTATTTAGGGAGTTCTATATAAATTCGTTTTTAGATCCAAATTTGATTTTTGAGTTCTCAAACGTGGTCTGACACCATGAAAATATGTGTATGTACATATTTACAGAAAAACATTTAGTATTTATTTTGCTAGCATATTTTGTACACACCGTTTTAGTGCTGAAAACAGGTAATCCTCCATGTTAACCTATTTACAACAGTTCTGTTTTGGTGCTAGTCACTGAATAACTCTGAAGATCAAAGAAAGGTTTTCATACAGACAAATTGTCTAAATTCTAAACTATATCTCCAAGATTAGTAATATACTGAAACCTTAAAAGAAGGAATTTTCCAAGAAGTAATAAGACAAGTACAGAAAAATATTGCTATGATGTGGACCATTTTTTATTCTAAGGTACTTTGTTAAATTAAATAAAACAAGGACATTTGACCAAACACATTCAAGTTAATAGAAATCCAAGGTATGCACTGAATCCAATTGACTTTGGATTATATCTTGATTTTTTTTCAGTAAGGATGGACTTTTTTGATCCAATTTCCATGCATTCCTTTGGATATGTGCATGCATATTGTTGTCACATACAGAGACAGTAAATGAAAGCTATGGATCATACTGGAAAATAGTAGCTGACCATAGTAAAAGTTTGTCTTTTCCTCAGTAGGTTAGACAGAATCTGATATATTTTATTCAGAAAATATATCCAGTGGATTAACTGAGAGAGATACCTGAAAAAATACATTCTGTGCCATGACTTCATTTTGCATTAGAGTGCTGAAAGGCCTTTCACAGAGTTCTTTGAAAAAATTTTTTAACTTTAATCTGAAAAGAAAGAGATAGAAATAGCTATGGAGAGACCTCTGCCCTTTACTAAAATTAACTTACATGCATTTCTGTTAATAATGTTCTATTTCTTCTGCCACTGTACCTGACAGTGTAACAGACATCATCTGGAACACATTTGAGGTTACAAAAACAGTAATGAGATTCTTTTTCATACTTCTTTTTTTTTTTATGTGATCCTTCTGTAGACAAAGTAATAAATGTTTTTTATTAGTGCTTTGATACAGCAAAAACATATCCTTCCATCATTACCACTACTAAATCTAGTAGATGGAATTAAATGTTCTATTTTTCCTACTTTTGGAGCCCTCATCTGCCTGATAGAGCCTTAATAAGGTTATTTAAAAACAATAATAATCTTCCAGTGTAAATGATTCTCAAATGTGCTGTTAGCTCATGACTAATGTTAACAGTCTTCAGTTATACCTTTCCTGTAACTTTTTGTTTCACTCAGATATGAGATTTCACTATAGAGTGTTGCAACTACAGTGTGTTACTCATGCAGAAAAATGTTCTGTTTATCTTACACAACAGCAGGAAATCCCCATTCAATTTTCTTTCCAAATTTCTGAAAGTGATTTGAAAGACCTGTAACAAAGTATTCCTCAGGGTTCTCAACCTAAAAGTCTCATTCTTGCTATATTTCCATATTAATTGCTTTAGCTATTACAAATAACAGTTCTAATTGGCTTTTGAAGACTTTTTGAACTTCAGTAATTAAGTCCATAAGGTACTTTTAAAAATTGTTGGCTCTAACCTGCTGTCGTCTCCTTGTCTGCCCACACATTGGGTAATTAATGCAGACTCTCTATGCAGTACATCTCTTCATTTCCAGTTCACTATTTGGAATTCATATGTCTTTCTTGCACAGAATGATGCGCACAGTCATATGAACAAAGGGAGGATTTGAATCTGGGAATAAATTAATAATCTAGTAAATGTAGTAATTGTAGTAAATGTAAAAAACTGAAGAAACATTCTTGTTCTGAAGCTACTGTCTCTGAACTGCTTTTCTTCTATAACTGAATGACTGACCCTTTTCTGGTTCTTATTGAACTAGTTTTGATGGCACTCTGGAAAGAGTTTGCACTGCAGCCTCAACCTGTACAAATCTCCCTTATGAGAAGTTTGCATCACTAATAGAAAAACAAAATGAATGCCAAGAAGTTCACTATGTATTTTGTCTGTTTGATCTGATTCAAGCCATGATGATGCATCTGTTCTTGTCTGAACCTTGGAAGCTCAGCAGCTTTGGAAACCACCTGAAAAATCTAATGTAATATAGACATAAACTAAGGTACAACAGCCTACCAGTTATCAAACACCAAGATGTGCGAACAAGTATGTGTATGACTTTTATTTGTTTCACTGCTGCTGAGAACTTGAGACATCAGTGAGAAGTGGTGAAGCACCGAGCAACAATTTTTTATAAAAGCCACACAAACAGCATTCTTTTGGTGTCAGGTTTAACAGATTTCTTATGCAGCAAAACATTTCATTAATAGTTGAGACTATAGATGTCTGGGGTATAATTCAGTAACCTAAACATAGACATCTAGTCCTATCTAAGTCATTCCTGGGTCTCTGAGGTCTGGCAAATGGGGCTGGAAAATATGAATGAAGATTTATGAAGTAGAAAGTAAGGGTCCATTCTGTCTGTAGTAGTTGCCTAAATATAAATCAAGTGGAATTTACTCTAATTTATTTTCATGACTTTTAATATATCTTGTATTAATAAAACACACTTTCCCAAAACAGGTTAAGCCATTCTCTCCATATTTTTTAACCTTATAATTCCCATTTATTCAGCTAAAAAATAATCTTCAAAACATATCTATATAAAAAATTATATATATATACATAGGTAGGTAGGTAGATAGATAGATAGATAGATAGATAAAAATAATGTGCTTAAGCTTGAGGAGAAACATAGGCTGAAATACCTAGAACCATTATCATAACTATGATACTTCAAGTATTTTTGTGTATGGCTATTTCACAATTATACACTTCAATTCTATACAGATGCTTGTTCTGTCTTTGTAAATATAGATGAATAATAGTAGGTAAACAAGCAATCATACCAGGATAAAATCTAATGCAAATTAAATTTAAGATGCCTAAATAAATCCCTGAAAAATGGGGTTTCTATCGAAAACATTTTCATATAAAAATACAATTCTGTCAAAGGAAGTCTGCAAAAGTCTACAAATTGAAGATGACATTTTGAACTAAAAAAAATCTTTTGCCATAATTTAAATGAAAAAGGAGAGAGGAAAACACCAGAAACTAAATGGCTTTTCCAACTCTTGAGAGCTCACCTATCTATGCAAAACATTTTAAAATAGACCTTTGGCCTTCTTTTTTTTTCCTGCATTCATGTTTTCAGGGAAGAGGGAGAAGCAGTCTCATTCCCAGACTGCATCCTGCTGTTCTGGGCTGGAAAAGTGGTTATACTTCTGAGTTTGGTTAGTAGGATATGCAAAACAGGACAGGACCAGACAGAATGGCCTGACGTTGTGTCAGGGGAGATTTAGATTAAATATTAGGAAAGGGTTCTTCCCCCAGAGGGTGGTTGCACACTGGAACAGGCTCTCCAGGGAAGTGGTCACAGCACCAAGGCTTACAGAATTCAAGAAATGTTCGGATAATACTCTCAGGCACCTGGTGTGACTCTTGGAGATGGTTCTGTGCAGGGCTAAGAGTTGGACGGGATGATCCTTGTGGGTCCTTTCCAAGTCAACATATTCTGTGATTCTGTTTGAAGGGGGACTGGTGCTTGTATCAGGTCAGGTCTACAATGACTGTGTATAGCAGAGTGTCTCCGTTTGAGTGGGACACAAGTGTTTTGTTGAGACCAAACCACAGGGGAGACCCAAAACTCCTCCCCC
>JAWWES010000041.1:40027215-40048630 GCA_035583135.1 Lophotriccus pileatus | reverse complement strand
TCCCCCCACGAGAGAGGGGGAAAAGAAACAAATTTTCCAACTTAGTTTTAAAGGCACAAAAACAAACCATGACACAGAGCACTGAAAATCTCCAAGGAGAGAAGTTTCTCAACCTCAGTAGGCAATGAGTTCCAAAGTTGTATAATTCTGGTAATTGCACTACCCTATAAATGAATTTTTTTCCAGCCTGAAACTTCAGCTTAAAAGACATAATTTAGGGCAACTTCATTTTGTTATGTTTGGTGCTACTGAGAAGAGTATATTTCTTTTGTCTTTGCAGCTGCCCCTCAAATAGCCATAGACATTTACTATATTTGTTTATTATATTTCCCCTTAGTCTTCCCTTTTCTGGATTGAACAACTCCTGTTCCTCCCTACACAGCACAGGTACTCAGGTTCCCTGCTCGTGAAGGAAGCCCTCTGCCTAACTCTGGTTTCTCCACATTCCTCTGGAAGTTGGTAGAAGGGAAAACTGTATGCAATACTCTGGATGTAACCTCATCAATGCCAAATAGAGAGTGACAGCAGGTTTCCTTTATCTTTTAGCCCTGTTCCTCTTAGCACAGATCAATGCTAGTGGAAACATTTTTTCGAGCTAGAAAAGTAAAATCCATTCAAACTAAATGCAGTTGTATACTTGTTCTATTGACTCTTCCTTTAGAAAAAAGAGTGTCAGTTCACCTCTGAATTTACTTTATCTTTCTTATAAAACACAGACAAAATTAAAATTTGTAATGGTATGTTTGAGAGGTTTTCCTTCTTTGTTTTTACCTACATATAATCCCCCCAGACTTTCTTCAAATAGCAATCATACGAATAGAACAAGGTGACTGAAACATCTTTATCTATTTTTTTTGTCTTTTCTAGGATCAATTTAATGTGGTTTGTGAAATTATTTATCATCAAATATTTCCTAAATATTAAAAATAAGGAAAAAAATTCCTCTAAAACTAGCAGAATTTTCTTAGGGAAATTAATATTTTTATACTTGATTTATATGATCATGGAAAAACAAGAATATGAAAGCATTATGGAAAATTTATCCAGATTTCTAGAGAAATACTGAAGAGGCTTTAATGATCACCATATTCAATAAGAGCTAGAAGTCTCTTGAAACAGAATTTTTAAAAGTAAAGCAAAGGAATGGTAGCAAACAATGACAATTAAAATAAAAACCACTTTGTACACACAGATACACAGTAACTCAAATCTCAGTGAATCAAAGTTACTATGGAACAACCTGAAATATAGCTCCATAGGACTGGACTAAAGGACAACATAGGCCTTATGCTTTATGTGTGGTTCATGTGCATACACATACATATCCACACACAAACATAATATTAATTTAAATTGAAGAGTTGTGTTGGATTTGTGTGGCCAGGTTTGGGTAGTGAGGTGGCTACAGGGATGAATTCTGTGAGAAGATGCTTCCCCATGTCCAGCAGAGCCAATGCCAACCATCTTCAGGATGGATCTGCTGCTGGACAACTGAACAGATGAAATTGCAGCCAGAGAAGAGAGAAGTGAGAATACGTGCACAGCTCTGCAGACACCAAGGTCAGTGGAGAAGGAGGGGCAGGACATGCTCCAGGCACTGGAGTTGAGATTCCCCTGCAGCCCGTGTTGCAGACCACGGTGAGAGAGCTGTGCCCCTGCAGCCCATGGAGGACCACAGGAGTGCAGAGATGGACCTGCAGCCCATGGAGGAGACCCACATTGGAGCAGGTGGATACCTGAGAGAGAGTCCTGGAAGGGACATGCAAACCTGTGGAGAGAGGCACCCATGCTGAAATTGGTTTCCTGGTAGGACTTGTGAACCTGTGAGGAGCCCATGCTGAAGCAGCCTGTGCCTGAAGGACTGCACCCTGTAGAAGAGTGACCCACACTGCAGCCTTTCATGGAGAACTTGCCCATGGGATGGGCTCACGTTGGAGAAATTTCTGTACTCTCTCCTGTAGGAAGGACCCCATGGGGAGGAGAGGAAGGACTCCTCCCCTGAGCAGCGACAGAAATAACTTGTAATGAACTGACCATAGCCCTCATTCCTCATTTCCCTGTGACACTGGAGGAAGAAGGTAGAGCCTGGGAAGGAGGGAGGGGTGGAAGGAAGATATTTTTAAGGTTTATTTTACTCTCACTATCCTGCTCTGATTTTGCTAGTAATAAATTCAGTTAATATCCCCAAGTTAAGTCTGTTTTGCCCATGATGGTATTTAGTGAGTAACTATCCGTGACCGTATCTCAACTCATGAACGTTTTTTTCATGTTTTCTCTCTCCTATTCAGCTGAGAAGGGGAGTGACAGAGTGGCTCTGGTGGGTGCCTGTCATCCAGCCAGGGTCAACCTACTACAGCAGTCAATTTTTTTAAGGTGCAACTGCTTCTGTCTTTGAATAGAAATATGAGCTCACAGTACATCTCTGATGATCTAACACATCCAGAACATTTAAAAATGACGGCTAATTCATTACAGTACATTCAGAGGGTTTTGTGTTTTACTGACAGGCCTCTTGTATACTTTTTTTTACAGCATATTAACAATTATTTCTAATGTGACAGGTAGAGCACATGAGCTGTGCAGATATCTGCAATTATGAAATTGCAGCAGGTCAGGAGGCATAATTGAAGCTTCTGCTTCTGTTGCCACTCCCTGACATTCAAAAAACCTAACCAAATGGCTGAATTCCTGGTGGGGAAGGAAAAGGAGAGTTGTCAGACATTCAGTCTGAGCAGTAAAAGAAAATGTGTCCAAGAAAATGAGGCTGGCATTGGTGGCTAATACACTTTGGAAATATATTAGTTTTCTATTTCCCATCCACTTAGATTCCAATATGTTTGCATAATGGCATAATACACTAAACTATCCTGATGTAATATCTGTAATTTCCAAGAATAATTACTAGTTTGCTATGTCGTTATGGTGACTGTATGAGGTCAGAAATTGTTTTTTCTGCTAACTTGAGCTTCAGTTCATTCTTTGCTTCTAACAATAACTAAACCAAATACATTATAAAAAGGACTGGAAAATATGTATTTTTTAAAAAGTGGGAGAAAAATTTCTCATACAGGCTCAGGATTCTCCTCAGTATAGTAATTTTGGAGTTGGCCAGCAGCTATTGGACTCAGAGACAGGCAAGGCAAGTGGTGTTTCCTTGCAAAAGAACAGCTGGATACAGTTGTCTGTATGTCTCTCTATCTATCTATCTCTCTATCTCTCTATCTACCTAATCATTGAGAAATCATACCTGAGGGTCTATTTGAAAAACTGTTATGTTCTGTGAACTGCTGCTGGATTCAGCAGTTTTGAAGAACATCTTTGAGACATGCATATTTGCAGGGTGTGAAAAAAAACTGCAAAGGCCTGTGTCCTCTCTTTTAACTTCCCTGTCACCCATTCCTATGGTTTACAGCACTTGTTTAAAAAATGACTCTTCTAATTTCTGTTCTCTCCCCCCTTTGAGAGAATTCAGACCTAGCTTCTCATTTTCCTTGAACACTCGATTATCTCCTTGAATACTGAGACAGACATACAAAGACTGCAGAAATTTCTTGATGTTCCATAACAATTAAGCTAGAGAGTCTGGACTCAGATATTTTGTCCAAGATATTTGTCTAATGACATTTGAGATAACCTTGGATATCTCAGAGGTTTCAAGTGCCTCCCACCAAGGCATTTGTCAGCCATTATCCACAGTCATATCTATTTAAATAGTTTTTATGACTCAGATATATTACTTTCAGAGTGCCTACTATCACCCATTAGTCTAAACCTAGGAAATAGCCCAAAGGTCTGACTACATCTTTGAGACGTTTAATGTTACAAAAGATAAATCTCAAGAATAATAAATAAAAATCATTGATTAAAAAAAGTAATGTAAAGGTGAGTTTGGAAAAAAAAAAAGAGCAACACATACCAAAAGTATCTGGGATTCTAAAAAAAGAAGGGTCATCAATATGACTCATATACCAAAAAGTATAAGAATTGTATCTTTTAAGCCCGATGAACTTTGTATTTCTAATAAGCCTCTTAGCAATTAACTTTCTGTTAATTGCAGTGGTTTAAGATGTCACTTCCATCAGTTAACTTTTATTCTTTTAACAGAGGTAATGGCCGTAAAACAAGCGGATAAATCTAGTATTCAACAGCTTCCTGACTGACCTAACTCAGAGCATATTAAACAAACTTCTTTAAAATAACACCAGGCTGTAAGCAGTAGGAACTGAAGACAGTTACACAGATCCTTCTGTTATGCCTGTTATAGGAAGAAAACCTCTAAATAAAACTCAAAATAACAAAGAAGAAAAATTAGCTAAACATTTTGCTATGTGATTAGCAATACCTATTTTGTTACTAATAGATATGGAATATCTTACATTTTACAATGCAATCAAAGTTATATTAAGCAGACTAAAGCATGCAGAGAAGTTAAAAATTGATCAGTGAAGCAAGCATCTTTTACAGACCACTTTTCCATGACATTGAAGTTTGTGATATTGTAGGAGTAATTGGTTACAGGCAGTTGTCAAAAAGTTTTAATTCCCCCCAAAGAATTACAACAGAAGAATAATCTATCATTTTTTTATTTAAATGCTTTTCATTACAAGGCTGTTGGTCTTGGACTGTGAAATAAAGTGCCATTATTTTTGCCCATGCTAATATTATGATAAAGTACAAGAATTTGTGGCAGTCAGCCACAACACATCTCTTACTCATATATTGTTGAAAGCAGCTAACTTTTCTGAGTGAACAGGCATAGAAGAGACAGAACATCAAATAATTATTCAACTATACATTAGAAGAGAAGAAAGAGCTGTTATCTGAATCTCCCAAAATTTTCTTCAAGTGCTGGAAGAAAACAGAAACATATGTTTTCAGTAAACATAACACACTCTCTTAATTATGTAGAACAGCTCTTTCAAAAACATATTCATCCATTTATGGTTTTGATAGATAGCCTATAGTTTGACTTCTGGTATATGTTAATTTTTTTTTGTGGTCACATACAAGAATTCCTAAAAGACATATTCAAAGGTGACCAGGAATATTTTTTTAGATATGCTTTAGATTCACAAAGAAATTATTTCTACTATTACATTGAGAATTCTAGCTATTATTCCAGTTTCATTCATATGAATGGGATCTAAGGATATTTCAAAGATTTTCAAAATAAAGGTTGAATCTGTGGTACCACTCCAGTTTACCAATATGAAAATGAAAAATTGTGATTACAGAAATGATATAAACTGCTGTGCTTGCTCTGAAGTACAGGAAGAGGGTTTTCTGAAGGCATTTAGAAGGATAATTTTTTTTATTTTTCTGTTAGGGTTAGCATTGCTTTACACATTTTTTATTTCTTAAAAGATTAAACTGTGATGTGAAACGGAAAATGGAGAATTAAACGCTGCCTAAGGGATTTGGAGATACATTTTTAAAGGCACTTAGGTAGGCAAGGTTGAAGAAAATATTAAATATCTCAGTACTTTGGAAACGTTTTAAAAAATCTCATAAAGTGTGTTCACTTTGGAAGCTCCATATATTTGTGACTCTCTTTACTGTCATTTTGTGAAATGGTGAAATCCACAGCAGAAAAAATAAAAATTGTGGGAACTTCTTTCATAAGTCCCTTAAAATTTGCAAAAATTGCAGCATTAGTCTTTACTTTATATCAGGGTTTCATCAGGACAGATAAATGACAACAATTTAATATAAATAGTTTTCAATTTAAAATAGTTTTTAAAATACCATAACCTAATTTTAAAATATTTTAAAATACCAAAACTTGTCATGACAGATTTTCAATAACTGAATATATATATATATATATATATATATATATATATATATCATTAGACCTTGTCCTGCCAGATGGGTTTAAAGGGATTTTTTTGAGAAAACAGATTTTCCTGTGGACTTTAAATTTTCAAATAGAGGGTGAAATTTTGACTGAAAAAAAAACCTGGGAAAACTTTAAGACCAAGATATTAAAGACCCTGCTTAAGCCAGGAGGTTGTACTACTGTGGTCCCTTCCAACTTTACCTATTTTGTGATTCTGCGATTCTGCAAAAGAGAAAGATTAGAATTACAGTGCAGTTCCCACCCTCTCAATAGGAATGAGAGATTATTTAACATATTTTTAAAAGAATTAGCATTCACATCTTTAGTCCTTCATAAAGCAAATAAATCAATTAATTTGCTTTTAAAATTTTCAGCATCAACTACCATGTAGATTAATATTCTGCATGTAACAGAGTAATGGGTTACCCAGATGTCATTATCTATGTGCTTTCCCAGCTGACATGAACCACCTTCAACAGTGTTACGCAAGTTCATTTATCACCAGCCTGAGAGTAGCAAACTTATAAGTTCTCAGACTGACATATTTTTAAAAACTAAGCATGATGCTGAGGTACACTGGAATTCATCATTATCGTAGTATATTTATTTCAGAGTACAACTGAGCATAACCCATTTACTGGCTAAAATCCACAAAAATCAAAAGATACTTGGAATTTCATTGTCCCGGAGGCCCTTTTGCTCAAGTTGTATTGCAGTTTTAATTTCTATGGATAATATTATATTTCCTCATGTGTATGATTCTCAAATAAAGATCCTTAATTAAAATTTCAGTACAAGAAGAGGAGTGTTTCTGACTGTTGCAATGATCTGGAGCACTAAGCATCTATGGAATCCCAAAGCTCAAAATAATCTGCCAAGAGTAAACAACTGAACATCACTTATATCTCTGGCTTCCTTTTCTTGCACCTCAAGATTGAGGAGAGTTGAAGCCCACGGGTCTATACAAACATTCTTTTGACTTTTAGGCATTCAATAGAATACTTGTATGTGTTATATCACCTATGGGCTCTGATATTGTCTTATCAGTCTAGTTATGGCAATTTAACTACCATATCTCGTGTTGTTTCGCAGCGCTGCTCCTAAGAACTGTTGACATTGTAGGGCATTTGAAATCTTAAAAAAGTGTGCTGAACTAATTCACCTTCCAAAGGTGGTGAAAGCTTTTCTAGTATAAGCAAGGAAGCTGCAAAGAAGCAGCAATAAGCTGCCATGTATGTGTGAAGAATGCAATTGCATCTTTTGAAGGAAAGCTTAAAAGTATAAATTGCATAAATCTATACTGCTTTGCAGCATGTTTCAGTTACTGCCAATAAAATTCTCAGTGGGAGAATACCCTGCATCTGCGCAGTACAATAAATATTTTTCGTACCCAGGAAATTTAATAAAACATAAAAATCAATATAAAATTCCGATATGACTAATTTCAAGGAAAAAGAAACCACCTTCAATGACCTACTTTCACCAAATAAATTATTTCTACACTGTTTCTGTTTACTACGTAGATTGAACTAGAGGTTTCAATGTTACTTTTTTATCTCTTTACTTCAGTTAAAAATGTAATTTTCCTATTAGCTTCTAGCAGTTTTTTTCTTTAATAATGTCACCAGCTTTCTAGCAGATCAAGTGTGCTGAAGACTTGAAACTTGTCTAGCACTTCCTGCTTAATGCTGTAGATTTAGGTCAATGTGATCCCACTAGAGATTCATAACACAATTCTATCTGGTTCATTACTCAAATTCAGTGGGAGGTAGGAAAAGAAGAGGGCAAACAACATTCAGAAATCAAGTGTTTCTTTTCACAGACAGAAGGTAAAACCTAGCAGCACAAATGAATACAAAAGAAAAAAAAAAAAAAGAAGGAGGTGGGCCCCAGTTGCCACTAACTGTTGCTAATTATTCCAAGTATCTTGTACTGTAGCAGGTGTTTACACAACACAAGAGTCAGTGACGGAATTCTAAAAACTGGCACCTGCTGCTGAATAGACCATTCTGTTCCTCCTGATCAGCAGCTTTTATACCACTGGTTTTAGTGAACAACTGATCCACATCTGTTGCTTGTCCAAAATCTCTGATCCAAGGTAGTATCTTTTTTAAATATCCATTTCCTCAGGTGACCATTTCTTTCACATATATGGAGCAAAATTTAAAATTCCTATCTCATGATTCAGTCTGTCTTCCCATTTTAATCAAGCTAGTATAAGTTCTTGATATATAGTTATATAAATCTTTATCTTTTAAAATTATTTTTATCTTTTTTTTAAATTATTATTTTAAGTGCAACCTGCTTTTTCCTAGCTGTAGTTGAGAATAGAGTTAAAAACAATAAACTGATCAACACACAAAACTGTTTCTCTCTGTAGAAAATGTTTAAGAGTTGAAATACACTACAGCAGTGCCAACAGGAAGGACAGAGGACAGCTGAAGACAATCTATCTCTGAGTTACTCTGGGACATTGATAAATTCTCTTGAGTACTCTCACCAGACTCAGTATTTTCTAGCAGAAGAGTGGTATGAATTCACATGTCACACACATAAAGTTCCCTAGTTGCAAAAGTACTTAACAAGAAGAAGTGACACTTAGTTTCTTCATTGTCTTCATGCAACTTTCCATATGGCTTCAGAGAGGACCAATACTCACTATCCCATGCATTTGTGTGCTCAGGGTCTTACTAAGGACTTGCTATGATTTTTCATCTGTTCGGATGGTTACAAAAGGAATGCAAAATAATACAATGAAAAATACAACCCAAAAGGAATGCAAAACATATACATGCACCTTTTTTGTAAGGGAATTGCAAACTGTGTATTCCCTCCTTTTACATAGTAGGCACGCTGTCTAGACCATGTGAAATTTGCAGAATGGAACAAATATTTGCATTTTAATTCACTCCTATCTAAACTAACTTCTCATAAAAGCAGGAGGATGAGACTGTAAAATGCCAGTTGCTGGTAATATCAAGTTGGGCTGACTCTGTAACTAAATTGCATACAGAAGTTTCTTTTCAAAATCTGTTGAAGTACAATTGGTCTCTTGGTATCCATGCTAATTTCTAGGCTGCCTAGGTGCACATATAATCCCTTGAATGTAGTCAATATGTTTAAATAGTAAGGTGGATGCTTACAGTCAGCAATAAAGTCTCCATGGAAAATCTGGCCTGTTCTGTACCAGGCTACATTTGCAAAATGTAATCTTACTTTTCACTTCTATTTTACTTTCCAGATAACTTTCTGTTTCAGTCATAAATTGTATATTCATCATATCCTTTAATCTTCTTAACCTAAGTCCAGTCAAAATAAGCAGATTTTTAATTAAGAAAGCTGCAAGCAACCCAGTCATCTCTATCTGGAGAAAGAAAAGCAAATGATGGCTGTGTGGGTATAATATTGTGCTGTGATGAAGACTGAATCATAGCTGAAACCCGAAGCTGATTATCCCACTGTGGGTTGAATGAAATGTGAAAAAATAACTTAATGCATGCAAAACCTTTACACAGATTCCTAAGTGAATTACAAAAACTAAGGTGGTTGCCTTAAAAATAAATTACATTTCAGTGCTTCCACATGCGTACTAATCTGTATCCTGGACATTTTATCCTACTATGGTGGGAAAACTAAAACAAAATATAGAATCCTGAAAAATTCACTGTTTTACTGGGGCCTGGGAAGAAAAAAAAAAAAAAAAAAAAGAGGCTGCTTTTGCTTTTGTATGAATTACTTCTATTTTTTGTTTAAATATACAAAAATTTTTAGGTCATTATTTAATATTAGTTGCAGTTCAGGACTGCCTAATGGGTGGCATATCTCAGCCGTATAATCTACATGAGGTAGAGAAAATGAATAATAAGGTCCTTCCCAAAGGCATCCTTCCTTAAAATTAAAACAAAGAAAAGACTAAAAAGACTGGTAGAATAGAGGCATATTTGTCTGCTATTTTTTTGCTTGTCCTATTTTGTTTTATTTCTGTTTAAACATTATTATACTGTACTGTTCATGTCACAATGTATTTGTCTATCTGTACTGCACCAGCAGGAGGATCCTCTGGGGTGTGTTTTGGGAGTGGAATAAATACAGCTCTATTGTTTTAGAATATAAAATTCAGTGAATGAGCCTAAAAAATTGATGATTAACCCCATCCTACATTGACATCATTCACCATTTGCCATTATCTTTAGCAAGACCTGAATGCTCCTGAGGTGTCATACTGGCTTACTCGGAGGTGGGGTCCCAGAACACGGCTGAAGTGCACATGGTTTCCCACTCTGATAGAATGATGAAGCTCTGTGGGAATGTTGTCTTTGGATCTACACATGGAAGGTTGCTCAGAACACGTAAGTATCTGATTCACGTATGAGCACTTTGTTCATTTCAAAGAGAAATCATAAGTTTAAAGCTTTGCTTTAAGCACTGTGTTTACACTGAGTAGTATGCGGTGTCTGAACAGACTGTCACATTCAATGTTTGAAAGCTGAAACAGCATATGGAAGACATATTGGAGTTACTGATGTTGCCTAATGTTTTAACTTTTTTTTATGTTCAGGAATGTCAGTTGGTCCCACACAAATGCTCTCACATGCATCATCCTGGGTTTTTTTTCCCCTGATTTAATTACTATAATTTATTGAGCTTTTTTATAACTCATCTTGCAGGTTTACATTTCACAAATGAAAAGTACTGCAGTGCACAACCTAAGTGAACTGACAGAAGCCAAAACTAGTAGACTGTTTACAGTGACTTCCCGATCTCCAGAAAAAAAAGTTACAAGTGTCATCTGAGAAGTCTGTGCAAAAGTCTCTCACAGTAGAGACATTCAGTATCTCTGCACAAGAGCAAACAATATAATTTCTACAGCATAGCAATCTCCACATAAAAATCTTACCAGTACTTATCCAGTAGATTATTAGATTTTAAAATTCTTTAATACTTCCAACTGTTTTGTTCTAGAAGCCTTATGAAGCTTATATTCTTTGACTAACTTCCACTTGATGCATTTGGATCAAAAGAAATGAATGAGGGTCAAAATTTAGGTAAAAATCTGTCTCAGGAGAGATGGTTGAAATCTTTCTAGACACCTTCCCAACAAACTAATTTCAATGTCTTCAACTTATATAATGCTAAAAATTTCATTTGTTTCTGAATCTTTAGTTATCTTATTATCAGTGCAAACATAGGAATGGACCTGAGGTAGGGATAGCATCCCTACTAATTTTTTTGACAATTCACAGGAGTGGTAAAGAGGTACGATTTCATTAAAACTCATTAAACATCTTTATAAAGATAACTTAAAGATCTCCTTTGGGGTTTTTATGTAACTTTTGTAGTCACTTTAAAAATAAATTAGTTCCTTGTGTTTTTTAAATATTCTTTCAAAGATTCTTAAGAAAGGGTCATTCTATTTATTTGAGAGGCTGTGAAATGCATTGCTTTTCAGATAGGCTAAAGTTACATTTGCCTTTAAATACTATTCTGCTAAATTTCTGTCTGGAAAGAGATCACTGAAATTCTAAAATACTGTTGGGACTCAAGTACAACATAACTCCTGGTTGTATGAAATGTAGATGAAAGTCTAGATACTCAAAAAAGGCAAAATGAAATGTAAAATTTTGTCAGTGGGAGATGTGTTTTGCGTTGGACCAGCACAGCTTTTTCAGCAGCATCAGTCTTCTTGACTAGGAAAAGAGCGTAATTCCAAGGGCATTCCAAATGGACCCCAGATGATCCATTAAGCAACCAAATGCCTTTGTTTTCAGCACTGGGGAGAGAAGCTTCCTGCTGTTCTGTCTTGCCTGTTACAGCCTTCTGGCTCCAGGATCAAATCAAGATACTTCTGCCTTTATCTCTTTAGGAGTACGTTTCATCAAGTAGGTATCCCAAGAATAACTATAAAGCTGTATGTTAAGAAATACAGGAAATCCTGGCTTCCTGTCAGGGTAGACTCAAAGCTTTAGAAGTTTTTCTTTCTTCAGAGTAAATTTCCAAAGGGCTAACTCAGACTTCTAGGATAGATGTCACCAGTGCACAGAAAACCACAGCTCTAGTCTTCCTGAAATCTTTAGTTTCTCAATTTTTCTGTGTCTCCAGAAGCTTTTCCCCTACTTTTGAAGCCTTGAATAAGATTGGCAGTTGAAAGGCTCACATTTTATACAGGAAATACGGAGGTAATTTAAGGTTACCACAAGGGGACCTTGTTCAAAAATATGTTTACCCATTCTCTTCTCAGTCTTCAGGTAAAATGACTAGTGGTTCATAGCAAAGTGGAAAACATGACACAGAAAGCTCAAAGGAAAGCAACAGCAATGTAACCCATCTTGCACAGGCTGCACTCCTATAATGAGTGAGGCTTTCTCCAGCTACCAAGATTAGGTTCAGGAAAAGGAAGCCACTGTCCTCTGGTATATCTTATTCCTGCAGAGTGCTGACTTCACAGGAGCTGCATTTGCTGAACATCTTTCAGGAGATGAGTCCTTAAGTTCACTGACAGCAGAAGAAAAGGATGATTTTAAGGCAAATAGTTTGTAAATCTGTACTGTGGAGCACCTCATCAGTCCGGTACAGAAGGGAAGATCACAAGGCAAAGCTGCGTCGCTCCAGAACTGGACCCTCTAATATCTTCTGTTTTTCTGGGGCTCTAAAGATATAAATAAAAGTACTGCAAGGGAAGAGTAATTGCTTTCTAATTAAATAACAAACCTTATCCAAGAATATAGAAAACAGTCGTTCTGTCTTTCAGTGTCTCCTCTGGAGTGTGTTTAGCAGAGCTAGTCTGTAAGAAATTCCTTAAGGGAAAGTCTTTGCAGCACATGTTACCAAGAAAGGAAGAGGGACTGTGGAAATATTCAAGTACTTCTGAAATTATTTAGGGTCTGTATATCCTCTCTTTAAAGGCACAAAGCTCAGATTGCTATGTTCTTCCTTATTTTCATGCTAAACTTAAAATTAAGTTTTCTGGGCAGACGGTATTACCTTGAGTACTATTAAGCACGTGTTAGACCATCCAAGTTCTGCTTTATTATTTCTAAGGAAAGGGCAATATGAGATTTTTCTACAGTGTAGGAAATCAAATAAATATAATGTAAATGAAAGCAGAGCTTCTAGTTAATGGAATAACTAGTATTATAAATCTCCTGCAAAAACAATACTTCTGTTTATTTTTCCTATGGTGTGACATGACACCAATAACAAATGACTTAGCATGTAACACATTTAACTTGCCCTGAAAATACTACAGTCATAGGAAAAAGAAAAACAGTAATTTCATAGTTTATAATTTCAGGAGTATAAAAGATATTTCTTCAAAAAGACCTCAGAGCATTAAATGTTCTTAAATTAACTGTGATGGTTGCATAAAAGACCAGAACTTTTACATGTAAATTTAACCTCAGAGAGGGCTCACAATATGCTGTAAAGCCACAGAACTTCAGGTAAAGACACTGAAATTTTGGCTTGCTCGACTGGAAATTTCTAGCATGGTTATGTTTCTTCCATTTACTACATATAGTAATGCAAGGTAAACATCCCAGAATGGCCTGCAATTAACACCTGCTGTGAGCTCTCAAGTTTCACAATCAAAACAGAGTTGAGCCAAGATAGTTCTTGGAAGATGTAGGTGCTTTCTTATATATGGCTCATGAGGAAGTAAGTGCTTCTATTTGAATGCTCTTATATCTTTTCTTTCCACATGTATGAACAGGGGAATTGTGGTCTTATCTTCTCAAAATACATTTAACAAAAATGTCAAGTAAAAAAAAAAAAAAAGTATACATTTACTTAAATTTTAAACTGTATGAAATGGTGAAAGATGACCTAGAACTATAATGACAAGGTTTGAAAAACAATGTTTTTTGGGAAATTACGTTGAAAATAATGAAACAGCCACTTTATAACCTTGTAGCTATCAAAACTTTATCACGTAAAGATGGGAAGATGAATACATAATAGAAATCAGTTTTGCCATCAGAAATACACTCTCCCACAGACCACTGCAAATTCTTGGGAGAATACTGTAAGATTGATTTCATGAATCTGTGTTATTTGTGTGTGGTTGTTTCTTGTTATCTTACAAGTTGCAGAAGATATTTTCTTTTACCCAGCAACTCAACTAAAGACAGATCCAAAGGTGAGTGGGCATAATGCAGAAATCTTTGCATCTGGTGTCTTCTATCAGACATAAAGAATTTACTTGAAGAAAATTTGCTAGGAAGGATGATTGCTCCTGAGTAAACTATCTGTGTAGTACGGATTCACAATGCTTTCCCACACAGTAAAAATATTTGAATTAAAGTAATCAAAGGAAAATAGATTTTTTTCGTCATATTTGGTATTATGTCTAGAGACTGATCATTTACCAGACACCTGTGCTTCCAAGAACTATGGGCAATTTTCTGTAATTTAAAGCAGGAAAGGCTGGAAAATGGAAAGATTTTGAAGTAAATTTTACCATGAGAAAATGCTGTCACTGAAATGTAAAAATACAGTGTGCTTTATATATATATATATATATATATATATATATATATATATATATAAATTGTATTATGTAGATAATCAAAGAACCAAAACCTTTTAAAACAATGCTATTATAACTGAGATAGTGAAAGAATACAAATACATCCAGTTTGCAAAGTAGCTCTTTTATTCTGCAGTGAAATGTCTCCATCATTTTGTGTAAAATAAGCTGTGTAAAATAGTTTTTAGGGTCAATTTCCAAATCCCAGAGCCAAAATCTGACACTGCTGAGCAACCCAGTGAACAACATAAGCCCATCTGTAGGTGAATGTTGTACACTAGCTGAGAATCTAAAGATTAATGTTGAGAACCTGCATCCTTTACCATTACTCAGTGCAAGACTAAGTGCACACATGTACAGATAAAACTAATCTCTTCCCATACAGCTGCATTAACATAGTGCTGTACTTCATCTTTCATTTCAGGGCTCAGTAGTAGGGATTTTGATTAACTCTTGGTATGTGACAACAGAGCTATAAAGTTTTTATCCAAGCCTGGTTTGTATCCAAATAGCTCAGGGAGCTAAAGATCTCATCTAACCATAGCTGTACAGAAATACACTAAATTATATTAGTTACTTAAGAGTTTTATTATTTATATTGTTCTTTATACTCAGAAATTTTGGAGAGCTGTGGGGCAAAAATAAAATTACAGACCAGCTACCATTAATGCACATATTCAAGTGCATCTATTACAGTGTGGCACTGCACAGGCAAAAACCTGCTCTTATGGGTAGGGATCTATGATTAGAAGTAATTTTATAATTCATGAAATGCAATTTGATTGAAATATTAAGTCACAAATATAGATGTATGAAGATCTTCAAAGCTTTCAAAAAAAAAAAAAAAGTACATTCTCTTCCCCTTTGTGTGTGTATGTGCATGTATTAGTATTCCCAGCAATGTACTAATCCAAGTGTTAGAAAATACTGAAAATTCAGAAAGAAATTTGTTTGGTGCTATTTCTCTTTTCTGTAGCAGATAATGCTGGAAGGATTCAGGGAAATCTGTTTTCTAGATGTTTTCAGTTCAGTATTACCTGTAGTAATTACATGTAGTAGCTTTGAAATCCACAGTGACAAAATCACCAAGTAATATAAACCATGATTTTTAGGAACAGGTAAAGGTAAATAAAAGAGAAACACAAACAAAACAAAACATAGAAGGAAAGTGTGGTTCCCCAAAAAAGTAACAACAGAAGGGAAAACTTTCTCTTCTTATTTTCAAAAACTGCTTATAATTAAAAAATCATTGATACAGTCATAAAAGTTAAATTACTAGTTACATTTAGTAAGGCTTGACTGGTTGTTTGGCTTCTTTATTTATATACATACCCTTTAGATATATGAAGCCTTGTGTTTAGTAAAATAAGTCCAAACTTCCCTAAGGTATCAAAACAGTAGAAGATGTTTCTAGATATACCAGAGACAGACAATATTTAGTATTATAGAGAGAAAATATACAATGATGTTTGAGATCTGAACAGAGAGTTTAATCATAAATGCTGAGGATGTTCCCAAAAACCAGCTAGCTTATTACCTTATTACCAGTTGCTGCCACTGTAGCTCAACTGCAGTAAGAAAAAATAAACCAAGAAACAATGTTGAGATTTAAAAGACACACAACAGAACCCTAATTTCAGGCCACCGAGAGTCATGAAAACACAACATTTTTGGAAAGAACAATAATGAAAAAGAAGATTGGAAAAAAAAAAATCTAACCTCTGGCTGACACAACAGTGAATTCCACAGCAAAGAAACTGAAATCATGGTAAGTCTCCAGATCTTGCTTAGGCATGGAGATAATAATTTTATCTGACCAAGAAGTAAGATCCTTCAGGATCAGCAACAGAGTAATACCAGTTGCAACAACTAAAGTGGTGCTTTCTACAACTGAGCCATGGAAAGAAGATCCCAAAAAAAAAAAACTTTTGGCTTTCCAGTCTGGACACTCAGACAATTGCTTTAGATTCTGCTTTCAACTTATCTATTTGAAATTACTCTAGCTGGAAAAATACTTCTGAAACCAGAAAGCAAGAACTGAAAGTTTACTGAGACAGGGCCAGTATTGTTTAATAACTTCATTAATGACATGGTGAAGAGATTGAGTGTACCCTCAGAAAATTTGCAACTGACACCAAGCTGAATGATGCAATTCACCCACCTGAAGCACAGGATGTCATTCAGAGGGACCTGGACAAGCTTGAGAAGGGGGCCCATGGGAATCTCATGAGGTTTAACAAGACTGAGGACAAGGTGCTGCACCTGGGTTGGGGCAAACCCCAGTATCCCCAGAGACTGGATAATGAACAGATCTAGAGAACCTCTGCTGAGAAGGACTTGGGGGTGCTGGTGGATGAGAGGCTGGACATGAGCCATCATACATAAAACACAATTGCAGCCCAGAAAGCCAACTGTGTACTGGGCTGTTTCACAAGCACTGTGGCCAGCAGGTTGAGAGAGGTAATTCTGCCCCTTTGGTCCAGCGAGACCCCCACCTGGAATACTCTATCCATCTCTGGGGTCCCCAGCACAGGAAGAACATCATCCTGTTGGGGAAAGCCCAGAGGACGGCCACCAAGGTGATTAGAGGGATGGACCACCTTTCCTACGAGGAATGGCTGAGAGAATTAGGATTATGCAACCTAGAAAAGAGAAGGCTTCAGAGTGACCTAATTGCAGCCTTCCAGTACCTGAAGAGAGTCTATATGAAAGAGAGACAGAGACTATTTACAAGACCATGTAGAGACAGGATAAGGGAGAACGGCTTTAAACTGAAAGAGGGTAGGTTTACATTACATATTAGAAAAAAATTCTTTACTGCGAGGCTGATGAGACACTGAGACAGGTTGTCCGGAGATGTGGATTATCCTTCCTTGGAAGTGTTTAATGGGGCTCTAAGAAACCTGATCTAGGTAAAGATGTCCCTGCCCACATCAGAGGGATTGGAACTAGATGATCTTTAAGCTCCCTTGCAATCCAGGCCATTCTACACTTCTGTGATTTTATGATCTTGATTGTATTTGAATATTCTACATTTCTTTATTTCATAGGCTTTCTAGATGTGAAATAGAGGTTACAAGTCTATGTCTTGGGAAATACAGGATCCACTAAGTACAAGCTGAAAGGTCAAAAGCACAGATCATATGAACACAAACAGCATACACAATTTGCGAAAAGAAGAAGTAAAAATGTGGAAACGAGAGAATGAATGTGTGTGTCCTATAATGTTAAGACATTTTAAATCCTCTCCCACCTCTCAAATTAGCATGCCTTGTTTCTAAATGCAACATCAAAACAGAAGTAATGACGCTGAAGACTAAAAACTGGATGATATCAGGGTGAAGTGATCCATCAAATGAGCCTAAATTCTTACTAACAAATATAGTCTTCAGAGAAAATCTCTAACTTCCTACTTGATTAAGAGCTGTTGTCAAGCAAGTAAAGGTACAAAACTAAGGTTTTGTTTAAAAAAGGAGACACTGAAGAGGAATGTGGAGTTGAATGGTAGTTGCTCAGAAGTACTGTTTGAATAGAACAAAAGAAATTGGACTTATTTTGTTAAGAATTTTGCAAGTATATCATGTTTTTCATTTCACTTCTATTCAGTTCCATTCTCCAAGTTAAATTCTTTGCATACATTTTCAATCTCAGTTTCTTTGCAAAGAATCTGCATTGTGAAATTCTCAGAGAAAGGTATGATGAAATTCAACACAGGCAGAAATTAGCAGATGGATGAGGAACACAAAATGGAAGAAGATATCAGGACCTCAGACGGTTAGTGGGTGACAAGTAACTGGTGACGTATGGTATACAGGAGATCATTTAAAGTGGATTTTAATCTAACCATACTACTCACAAGAATGCACATTTTATGATTCCAAAAACATGATCACTGTGTAATGTATCATCAGTTTCTAAAGTACTTGTCAGTCTCCTTTTGGATATGTATTAATGGCAAGTTTCTGTCACACAGACAGAAAGTTACTTATACTAAGCAACTCATCCTCTACTGACATGCTCTGTGAATCAAACTGAAAATTGTTCAGTAAGTGATGACCCTATTCATTACTTCCTTTTGGCTTTTGGATAGAGATCTCACAGTGCAGGTGCTTTAAAATATCTTTTGCACCTTCCTAACCCACTTCACTGCTAAATGAGAGATTAAAGCTGGTATCCTTCCAAGACTATTTGACACAATAACAAAATTGAGTTAAATATCCACATAAATGGAAAAGTATCAGTGTTTAAATAGATGTCAGCAATTTCTTAGGAAATGGAGCTAGTGTTACAGATGATGCTGACTGAAGAGTTTCAAAACAGCTCTGTTACAGCAGTAAAAAAACCAGATTGCATTAAAGCAGAAAATATTTGAAAGTAAAGGTTAAGAAATTAAAAACAAGAGTTGCACCTCAATTTCCAAAACCCTTTTCTAAGCCAAGAATTGGAAGCTAATCAGCCAATACTCATTCTTTTTCCCAGAAAGATGGAGCTTTGCAAAATATAATTTAATTTAGCCATTCTATCCAGGCAGAAATATCCCAAAACAAAACTCAGCAGGCTACTCATTTTTAGGAAATGGTGTCTTCTTACAGCACTAAAATACGGAAGTTCTCAATGAGTTCCCTGAGAAATGGAACAGGAGAAAGCAAGTATAAATCAGTATATTTTGTCTTTTTTTTTTTTTTGTGGCTACTACAGTCCTACATCCAGTTAGTTATTACCACAAGGAAAAAAAAAAAAAAAAAGAAAAAAAAACAGAAAAGAGGAAAAATGGAACTGTCTCCTGAGGCCATTTCTTAATGATTTCATAACTCTTTTAATACTTGATTCCTTTCATTGACTCCAACTGCCAAAGGCAACATGTGTTGAAGCATAGACCTTTCCAGTTTCATTTTTCCTATACATGACATAAATGGAAACAAATGCCAACAAGATAAAGAGCAACAAACGGAGTGATCCCACATCCAGGCCCAGGGAAGCAGGTGCTTACGAGCAAGCACATCCTTCATCTAAAGTGCAGAGCCATTCCTTCTCTGTGGGTCATCCCTAATGAACAGTGACCAGCATATGAGGTCATGTACTTGAGGTAGGTCTTACCATAATACAAGCCAAATGTGCAAGAAATGTGTAAGGCTATCTCTTGGGAAGTAAGAGCAAGTGTACTGAGAAATGTCCAGTGAGTGATAAGTGCACAAGGTGTCAGCTGGCTTTTGGGACACGCTAAGAAGCCAAAGACAATTAAAGAGCTGTCACTGGGAGCTAAGTCTGAAATTATGTTTGGGATATCCAACGGCAAGGTTTGGTTTGGATAAAATTCTAATCTTTACTAAGTACTGGCTTCCAAATCTTTCAGAAGTGTTTCTTTTGTCTTATTTTTTATGACTTAAGAGAAGAAGGAAAAAAAGGTATATTATAAATTTCAGTACTGAACTAAAAACTCCTGTGTAGCTGAGATTCATCCTAGGGAATGAAGTCTCAGTGGAGATTACCCACCAGTTCTTTGTACAATCACACCAGTTCTATTGTACTTATATCTGGTCCATTATTTTGGTTTTGATTAAAAGTTGTAAAAAGCCTGTTGGGTTTCTGTGAAGGGTAATAAGTTTTCCTAACCTTTGACCCATTTCTTCTCTTGAACAAAAACATTTTGTGCTCTAAAAGCTGGCAACAAGTTTTTAGTCATCCCTTGTCAGCAATTGGACTTTAAATGCTTTTTTTAGTACTTGGTTAGACACCAATTTCCTACAAACTTTAAATACAAAAATAATTCCTTGAGGCTAAGCAAATTTAAAGAACCATTTGCCAAAATATCTATCAATTCTTTCATAGTTACTGCTCGAATGAATATGTCAGAAAGTCTCTGCTTGCAGAAGAAATCAAATAAGTATACTATATTTATTTTTTTCCCGACAATAGATTATTTCACCTGAAGCAACATATGAACTCTGTTTTAATTTATTTTTGGATAAATCATCTCAGCTATGTTAAGTACAAGAGCTGAATACATCAGACAGTTCTACAATGCAACAGCTTTAAGAGTCCAGCAGTCGCTGAACAACTTCATAGTATTTCATCCTAAGGGAGATTTCAATCATCACAAAATTTTTGATAGATTTCAGTCTTCAAGACAGTGTTAGCTTCACCACAGCTTAATACTATGGGCAGTTGCTTCTACAATTCTATAGAAAGTAGAAACCTATAGGAAATAATAAATTGAAAGCTTGTTGTAGGAGTTTACCAGAGGAGGTAGTAACTGCCTCTGACTTAACCACAATGTCTGAACCTTTTTAAGTAGTTTTGTAGTGTAATGAGCCAAATTCCAGTAGGTAGCTTTTGAGTGGTTGGAGTCAACAAAGATGTGAAATATTTAAAAGGAGCTCATTAGTATGTACCTTTCTAAAATAAAACAAATTATAAAAATGTCAGATCAAATTTTGCCCTTAATCTTATATTATAGTTCAGTGTGTGCAGCCAGTGGGCTGGTATAGATGCACCTGAAGGAAAACTTTTGAAGTTTAAAAGTTTAAGATGTTTTAATTTCATGGGTATAAATTATATTAGGTGGATTTGGAGAAGCTGTATGTTGAATACACTATAATTCATTTGACTTGCACAGAGGTTTTCTTGATAGAGTGTGTGGTGGAAGTGCATTATTTTAACAGAGAACAATATTTTAAAATATTTTACAAACATATGGATTTTTATTTAAGCAGTCCATGAAGAATAAGGAGAAATAATTATGGTAGTGTCTAAAGACACTGCCTTCTCCACAGAAATGAAATTTAATGAAAAACCTCAAGTTTTCCTTAAAGGGAAAAAAAAGAAAAAAAAGGAATAGATAGATAGATAGATAGATAGATAGATAGATAGATAGATAGATAGATAGCATAACAAAATGTCCTAGAGCATTATTGGTTTTTCTGGTCCATACCAGCTCTTGGATATTATTTTAATACAAGTTGTCTGGGTGTTTCACTGTTACCGCTGAGACCCAGGTTCGATTCCCGGTCAGGGACCTCCCCGGGCAGATGGAGCTCGTTAGCCCTTAAGGC
>JAWWES010000041.1:40006316-40027115 GCA_035583135.1 Lophotriccus pileatus | reverse complement strand
CAGGATTAAAGGGTGGCCTCAGTTCCGCGCACACTGTGTGTCACCTAAAAAATCCACTGCACAGGCTCGAAGGCCTTGTCTGCATATGCGGATAAGGACCTTCCCCGGCTCTTCGTTCGCGAAGACTGGCCATTACATTTACCATTTTGTTTTTTATACACTTGTATACATGCATCTGTGTGTTTGCTTTTTTTCTGCTGGGAAGTTTGTGTATTTGTATATACATAACAGAGCACAGATTGCTGTAACTTAATGAAACCCATCTGGGAAAAAACACCCTGAACATTTGCATACACCTGGGTATAAATAACATATGGAAACAAAACTGATTAATAAACTGCATTTAGAAGGTCACAACTAGCTGTATTTACAAGAAAATGAATATTTATCATTCCTTCACAGAGTTAATTTGAAAAAGATAGTAACTGAAGTCATTCTTTATGTACAGTATTTTTATATGTTTTCATACAATAAATAGCTGTTTATTTTCCTCCTTATAATGATTAGGAGGCATATATGGCATTAGGATAGTATATATGATATTCATGTTGAAATTAAGTTATTTTTCTATCAGAAAACAAACAGTTTGCATAGAAGGTGGGTCAACTGCTCTTCCTTCAGCAGGTAAAGTGCCTGGAAATTGTAGTTCATGTTCAGAAGTAAACGAGAGATCAGGTAAATGCAATTCTAGAAGTCTAAGCAATGCGTGAACTCCCAACTATTGGAGTCCTCATTATAATCCTTATTATTCTCCTAGAAGAATCTTCTTCATTCTACAGAGCTGACTTCACACTGAGGGGATAATTCTTATGCTCTTGGGAAAAAAAAAATTAAATAAAAATTGCAAAAAAGAGTGCCATTTCATCTTTCATAAGAAAAACTAATAAGAGAAGCACAGCCTGGTTTGTATTTTTCTTCTCAAGATTGTAGAGGTTTTGTGCACTGAGAAACATTTATTTGAGGACATCATTACAAGTTGCATAGCTTTGATATACTTGAAAATGAAAAGGTTGATTTTGCGGTGGATGTTTGAAATAACCAGCTGTCAACCCAAATTCTAGGACAACAGATATTCAGTGAATCTGATGGTTTTGTCCAAAATATTCTGTATCAAGAATTTTAAGTTATGAAAATACAGATTAATTTATTAGAGGTGTTGGGTAATTTTATTTTATATTATTTTTTGTTTTAATCACTGTAGTTCTAAATCCATGATCCAATATAGGCTACAAGGTTCTATTGTGACAACTGTCAGAACTGACAGAACTGAAATCAGATTTTAATGTCTTATGGAATATGTGTCAGCAAATATCCCATGTAGGTAGTTTTATCTGCAAGAAGGTTCAATAAAAGTATTGAAGGACCAGTTAGGAAGCAGAGAAGTAATTTTCATAATATGGAATTATGAAAATCTGCCTATCTAATATGATTATCAAATTTAGTAAAGCAGAATGAAGAACGGAGATTTGTATGTTGAAATTTACATTAAGATAATGCATTTTAGATATACTTATAAATTTTTGTATTTACTTTTCTTGAGGAGCCTTGTGATCAAATTTACTAGCTCAACAATTGCAGAAAAGAAATTTCCAGAGCTCTGGATGTTTGGGAAAGGAATTTGAAAAGCAAGAGTAAAGCATTCATGCCAGAATCATTTGTGCACTCAACCAGTGAGGAAACACAAGCACTATCACATCATATATATTACATGATATTGGTATAAAGTCACAGGAAAGGGATTTCCTTCTAATCCTAGACAAATGTGGAAAAACACTGTTGCCTCTCATTTACTGTCTCTTTGCTCTGTAATGATGTTCTGATGAAAACATCCACCAGACTCTCCTGACCATCTTGTGCACAACCTTTGGAAACACTTCAATCAGGCAGTAGAGCAAACGCTTATGCTTTAAGTATTACTACTGACAAAAAAACCCAGGAGATCCAGCAAAACTAAGTGAATAAAAAAAACTATACGAACATCTATATTCAAGATTAGATAAGCAACAGGTGGATAAAAAAGTCCTTCACACAGTCACAGAATCACAGAATACCTGAGGTTGGACTCTTGGAGACGATCTATTCTAATTTCCCTGTGAAAGTAGGAGCATATAGGCCAGGCTGCTCAAATCTGTGTCCAGTCAGGTTTTAAATATCTTCAGTACAGAGACTCCACAACTTCTCTGGGCAACCTGTTCCAGTGTTTGATCAACCTCACCTTTTAAAAAAATTTTTTATATTCAGTTTAGCTGACTTTCAATCCACCTCACTACCTATGATGCCTCAGTGTCTAGTACAATTTGTATTAGACACAATGTCTATGGTGTGTAGTATCAATATATGAATCAGGAAGTTATGGAAGCTGAGTCAAAAACATTACTAAATTCAAGGTAAACAACATCCACTATTCTTCCTTCATCTGCTAAATGCGGTTTTAGCAAATTTGTGAAAACTGTCTTACTGTAACTGTGTTGTTTTTTATCTGTGGAATTGTGCTTCAGTTCCAGTACACTTATCAAAGTGCCAGTTTTGTCAAAATGATCACTGCCATTGGCAACAGTGCATCCAGAATGTGTTTGAGACAGATCCAAATATTTAGATCTACAGATGGTACTTTGGTAGTTTCATTCTAGTTAAAGAACAAGATTTGGCAGTAAAGCAATACACAGTATGGATGAGACGTTAAACTTTGCAAAGTTTGCTGCATATTCAGCAGATAATTTTCCTCAGAAGTCTTCTAAATATTGTGTTAAAGGAGCCAAATTCAGTCTTTAATTTGTGCTCAAACCTCCCACAAAATCAGCGGAACTCCTATGCAAACATCAGATAGCAGAATTTTGGATTAAAGAATCTTTTGTAACAACTACAAGAGAGTGAATTCATGGTGTGTATGGGAGTCCTGGCCAGTTGCTTTGTCTAGCTAATGGATTCGTTGACTAATCTCCTGTTCCCTCCTCTCTCTCTATAGTGCCAGAAATAAAAATCGGTGAAAAATTATAAGATAGTCAGAGTATATGTTATCACAATGAAAAGCATAAGAAAGGAAAATAAAGTTAAAGATTATAATTTTGTCTTTAAGAGTAAGACTTTTCTTGAAAGGAAAGATTAAAAAATGGCTTAACTGAACTGAACATGAATATTGTGAAAAATAAACAAAAGCTTGTATTTTCTTATTTTTCGGGGAGTGGGGAGGAAACCAAACCCCAGTCATTTAATTTGCAAAATGCAGTGTAGAAAAAAAAATCTGATTAAAATAAATACAAAATCAAAGACGTGTAAACCCAAACCTTTAAGATTGTCAGAAGCCTGTTCGAAAAAACATTAGTACAATTATAAAGGATACAATAGTATTTATGGCTAGTATTTTAAAAGTATTGAAAGAAAATAGGCATCAGGTTCCTATACTCAACTATTCCAGTAATTATGAAAATTTCAACCAGTTTCTTACATTTTGGCGCACCTTGGGTGAGATTTTATTTCACCAAAGAAATTTCTAAAAAGTTTATGTATTGTTTACATTTCTTACCATGATAGATAGCAGATTGCAAAGAATTCTCTGTGAATATTTTCAGTGTCTTTTATCAGCCTAAGTACTAAACAGGTATGCCTAAAATAAATCTTTTTCCACTTTTTTACTTATTCAATCTCACTAATTTTCCTAAGTATGTTAACAAGACTGTTTAAATTAAATACCACGTTGCTTTAAAATGCTTATGAACTCCCAAAATACATGAAAAGAGGTATAAGATATATTCTTTAGAACTGAAGGATATTTCAACTTTCTGCCATATAACTGAAAGTTATTAAACACTTATTATTTAAACAGTTTCCAGGAACTCTGCTAAATTACACTGAGAAGATTTGTTTATATCCAGATGTCAACTGTATTTTTACATAACAGGATAAAAGGTAGAAAAATTAAGTTATAGATGTTTCTTCCATCTAAACAACAAAACCCACTAAGTAGAGAAAGAAGAAAGATAGTAAGAAAAATTGGTGTGCTATAAAAGGATAGGTGTAAAGACTGCCATCACAAAGAAATATTTCACTCCTAGAAGATGAGAAAAGTTACTATTTCTAGGATGTTTACCAAGTTTTTACAATGAAGAAAACATAAATTCCTGAAAAAGATAATATGAGTAATTGTAAGTAAATAATTCCATGGTAATGTTACATAAATGATTTTCCTGCTTCATGATGCAGGAGTAAAACTCCTAAGTTTTACTATGAACATATTTTTGTCCTGACTACAAACTTCACTCATTTTCTGAACTGGTCACCACAGCAAGAATGTTTTTTTATCTCCTTTGTAAATTGATTTTGTCTTTATCTCCTTCCCGTACAAACTCTCTCTCCGTAGCATGTAAACACTTCTTTTTACAGTGTGGCAATTAATTCAGGACTCAATGACAGCTTGTTGCTATGAGCTACCTTTTTTGTAGGATTGCACTCTGAAATAAAACAGATCCAGATTAAGTGAAAATACAGAATAGTGTGCAAACAGGACATTGAGGTATTATATCAGCAGTGCAGAAAGCAGAACAGTCTTCCAAAGAACTATTATGTTAGTTTTGGGGTCACATTTTCAGAAAGACTGAATGTTCTAAAAGCTTTTAGTTCATGTTAGATGTATATTTAAAGATATAAAAAGTTTCAAAATAGTTTTTTTTTTAATCAAATATTTAATTTACTTTAGCATAGTCAAGTATCAAAAGAAACTCAAATCACTGAATTTTAGGTTTAAGTATGGCAGAGGTCAATAGAGAATATCTGGTAACAGTTTAAGTTCTTTTAATACAGTAACAACATTAATCCATGTGGCTATAATCAACAGTGGTGAAATATACTGAATAAAAAATGGCAAATTCTATATTCAGCGTAGGAAACTCAGGAGATATGTATTTACCTATTTATTTATATCATATTGTAAAATTATATGGATTTTTTCTTTTGATGGCAATTTCTCGTTGTTTATTGGATATTCTAATAACTAAAAGCAAGATAAACATAGTTGAAAAGTGAAGAATATTTGCAAAGATTTAGCTTGTTTTAGGCGCTTATTTCACAGCTTTTCCCTACCTGTTTACTGTCACCTGAAGAAGAAGACTGCATTTGCAATACTTAGAAACAGCTCACTGATATTCCACTGCTGCATTTACACTTCCTGTCACACACAGTCCAGAAAAGAGATGTTTATGGTGTAAGTTTTTTCATGTAAGAAACCTTGGACAAGCAGGGGAAAAAATGTCAGCAGAGAAATAAAGACAGGGATCATTTGTAATTTAATTAATGTCACATTAGTTAAATTTAAAAAATGGTGGTTAAAAAAAAATCAGTGAAAGCCACACTCTTAAATTAAGAAGAGGAGGTGTTATTAGTGTCATCACCAAACCCACAAACGCTAATACAGCTGCAGAAATTACTCGTTGTATTAGGTACGTCCATGCAGACAGCAGAAGTACTCTCACTATGCTTAGTTTCAGTATGGAAAAGAGCTTACCTTTTACTCACCTGAGTTTCCAGAGTGTAAGTTAATAGACAGTGAACCGGAGCTAAAATACTCATGCTGCATGATATATGGTACCACTCCAAACCAAAATTAATTAATGATCTTGCTTTTCCTCATGAGGAAGGATGGATTAAATTATGAATTTGTTCTTGTCATCAAGCTATGTTTCATAAGTAGCACCACTTTTGGCTTCCCCTAATCTTAGACAAGGAGCTTAGACAATCTAAATTTTAAAATTTTCTGAAGATCTTGACCAGAAGGAGGCAATGAATGTCAGAAAATTCTGAAGTCACTGAGAGCTGAAAACCAGGAAGCCCCATCTGGAAAAGAAGAAAGATCTTTCTTCGTGTGAGGAAAGCTTTCAAGCTTCTTCTGAGTAGAAGCTGGTGATCCCATTGGCAGCTCCTTCTTGCAAATGTGAAATAAATGTGTTAGACAGTCTTTCAGCTTCCTCTGCAATGATAAGCTAATAGGAAGTACAGTAGCATCCCAGTTGCTGAAACAAAATCTCTTCCAAATTCAGGAGGTCCTAGAAACAAAGACTCTTTGCACAAAGAACTGTTCCAACACATAGGGTTCAGATGGAGCTCCAGTGAGCAAGACCTTGCTCCAGTAAGCAGTAGGTAGGCTGGTGCTAAAGCAGATTAACTGCAGGGTAACAGAGCTGGGGCACCGTTTGGTGTCCTTGAACCCTATTCTGAAGGAAAATCTGTTCTCTGACTAACTAAAGATGTTACCGTGTAGACATTAGACACTGTGGATGCTGCTGTACTGCCAAACAAAATGAGCCCAGGACCATTCTTTGCCTTTTTTTCCCTCCAAAATGAAATGGCCACATTTAACCTGTTCGCTAGGAATGGTCCAGAACTATTCCCTGGCCCTCTCTACTTTACTAATATAGATAACTATACAGGTAAGTAATCATACATAAAATTAAATTACTTGAATACTCGCTCAAGTACTTATAGACTGATGCCCAATCAGTGCCTTGTGTCTGTCCACACCAGGGAAGATAGTATGTGTCAATGATGACCCTCAAAGCCCATCTTGGTTAGAATCAGTTTGGTTTAGGAAGTCAGAGGCTTTCTTTGTACTTCACTTCTCAAAGAGGGAGATCCAGCATTTTATTTTTATTATTATTATTATTATTGTCATAATGATTTTAATTTGCATACATATAGCCAATGCTATAGCAAACTAAAGTGCAATAGGAAGCAGTCCTGAAGATTATGTCAATATTAATAAATTGAGCAGTGTCAGAGAATGTTCCACCCTCTGCAACTTGATTGTCATCACTATTAAATCGCTAAAACAGTTTCTAAAATAGCTTTAACCTGTACCACGCTTTGATGCAAAGAGTTTCCAGGCACAGGTCAAGGGTTAGTATGGGTCATGGACAGACTTTGCAGCAGCAGTTTCAGGGAAGAGACCTTTATGACATGGATGTTAGCCTGCCTGTGATGACTGACATCAGGGCCACATTACAGTCTCAGGCATATATAATTTTCTAATTAAAACACAGCTAAATTTGTCCCTATACTTGGGAAGTTTCTGAGAGTGGTGAAATTCATATGATTGCTTTATAGTACAGTTTTACTTGTGAGTTTCAAATACAGAACATCTTAGCAGGAAATCAACTGTATTTGAAAAAAACATGAGCTATTTTGAGACAGATTAAAGTTTTTGTGTTTCTTCAATCCCAGGGTTAACTTCATTCAGTGGTGCATATCATATGAAAATGAATCCTTGATCACCGTGACAGCTATGAATGATATTTTCCATACATATCCCACAACCCCAATAAATCCCCTCAGGTTTTGTCAAGCCATAAGAATGAATATTCGACTGAAAAGTAAGTCATGTTCTTTTTAGAGCCTCTCATTCCTTTAATTTATGTTATTTCCTAAAGAAAACAATTTATTTTTCTTCATATACATCTGTGACTTCTGTCAGTTTAGATCAGTTAGAGTTCTTTAGAGCATTTAGTAAAGATGAAAAAAAAAAATAACCCAAATGCAGAAATTGCTAGAAAGGAATAGAATAAAGTAGGATTAGGATAATTACAAGGGATAAAATTCCTTTCTCTGTCACCCTGATACATGTGTATCCATGCTGAGCTTCTGAAGACAATGAAGCCATTTGAAATTATACAGTTCAAACCAGGAGTACAATATGCCTGGCTGTCCAATGCTGTGCAAATGCTACCATGGGAGACCCAAGCTGCGACATTTGAATCCTTGTCCAGCCAGTGAGCGTAAAGATTTAATGCATAGCATAGGCCATGGTTCAGAGCAAATTGACAGCCTACCATGTCATAGATGTGAGCAAAGGCACTTTAGGAAATAACAAAAGTAATTAAATATGGCAATTATGTTCCTTAAAAGGGATTTTGGAAGCTCCACTACACAAAGAAGGTGGTGAAGGTTTTCTAAATTTGAGGTTGGTTTATTTGTCATAATGGTATCTTATGCATTAAAAAAAATAAAAAATCTTCTTCCATCTCAATTTTTATGCACAAAGAATGGTTATAAATCATTCTATCTGCCTTTTATTTGACTGTGTTTTGATGTCGATTGTATTTTGCTTAGGCTTTCTGATAAATAACCTAAGTAATTCCAAGAAAATACATGTAGTTGTGCTTAGTTTTTAATACCTGGGTTATAACTTATTTTTTTAAATAGCAAACTAAACTAGAACTTAAGACATATCACTGATAAAGTCAGATAAAACCCTACATAAGATAGATGTATTACAAGTGTATTTTGCTATGTTTCTCTGTGGCCTTCATTACTCCTAAACAGTATGCTTGAATGCCATATGAAAAGTTGGAGGGGAAAAAAGACAAACCCAAAGACTTCCACAATGTTCTCAATTAATAGAGTTTTAAGGTCATCAATTAATACATGCAACTATCATTATATGAACTGAGAGTGAAGATTTGAATTCGTTTTCAAAAGCAAATGAGCTGAACTTATCTGGCTACTCAAGTACTCTTTCATAACATACGTTAAGTATAAATGCATAAAAAGACAATTGCAGACATTTTACAGGTAAATGTGTGAAATCAACTTAGCCTCACGGTAATGCAAAGATACATAAAAGATATATTGTTAATCCAAGTTTGACACTGACAATTATTCATGTCAAGTAACTTTGCCAAGCAAAGATAAGATTCAGATGTTTTTTCTACCTCTTACTATCCATTCCTCTGCCCTTGGTGCAGCTAGCAGTGAAGCTTAACCAGCCTCTGGTTCACATCTTGGGCAGGTTGATAGGTCTTCAGACTTCATTTACCAGTAAGATTTCAGACCATTCTAAGTTTAAAACATAGTTTCATGATGACAGTTTAATGGTCAAGTAAGCAAAGAGTTAACTTACTTTTAACATCTAAACTTTCTGACCTTTCTTACTGGAACACAAAAATGAATTCCAGCATGGATTTTCTGGTGTGTCTTTGTGCACATCTGGCGGTGTCTAAACCAGCTGCTTGTGTTTACATTATAACCCTTTCAAAATACGTTTCTTATCTTTTTTTCTTTTGCATAGCTTTTGTGAGACAGGGAAGGTAAGCAAAGAGATTCGCCTTTTCTTACCTTTTTTTTTGTTTAAGTCAACCTTCAAAGTCACATTACAGATCATCTGAGGGGAGGGAAATCTCATGCAAGTTAAACATTCAACTTTGTCTTTTGCCAAGAGAAGGGTCTGAAGGTTGTTTTATTTTAATGAATGTGTCAGACCCAAAAGTGTTCACCATACACCAGCTCTTGCCAGCAGTAGGTCAAAGAATTAAATCATTGTATTCATGAGACAGAAATGTCATCCCTTCCTATTACACAGAGACCCTTCACCTTCTAGCCTTGTAAACACTTTAGTTGGCTCTTTTCCAACAAAAGCACATTAGTTTCTTGACTTCACTTTAACATATGAAGGTAAAAGAGAAATTTACAATGTGGATAAAACCCTGTCAATATCAAAGAAGTTAGATCCTTTATGGTAATAAAGACAGCATTTCAACTTTCAGACTGTAAACAAGGCCATTATCTTAGTTTTTAACTTTTAATAATCTTCTTTATTTAGATAAGTCTATAAATTTTAATGTTTTGTATTTAGACATTATACTTGTCAATATAATATTAAATGGCTTTAATACATGCTGCTAAAATGGAAGGATTATGCTGAATCCTTTCAGGACCTAAGAAGCAAAGCAGAAAAAAATCAAAATAACAGTGATCAATATTTTCCATTTTGTGCCAATCAAAAAAAAAAAAAAAAACCCTACAGAAATAATGTTAAAGTAAAGAGTTAAAGAGGTTTAAACTAAGTTCAACGGAGTAATGGGATAAAATAAGCCATACTAGTGAAAACTCATTGGACAGTATGGTGATGGTTGAGGGGCAACATTTGAGGGACAATGTTCTATTGAGGTTTTTCACTCTGCCCCACTCTGTGCTGAGTCAACTGGAGTGCGTTTGAAATACACACAATACGAGGAATCAATAAGAGGAACTGAAAGCTTCAGTTGTGAAATCATTGGCATAAGTGAGGCCTGAAGGGAAGAGTCCTTGGACTACAGTGCTGATATGGAAGGTTATAGACCTTTGATATGGTCTGCCCCAGCATCCCTCTCTCTAAATTGGAGAGGGATGGATTCAGAGATGGATACAAGTCAAAAGTAACATGAATTATTACTTTCTGATCATCATGCTATTAACATTCAAGACGATTACATCAGATAACAATATGTCTTCTTCATACCCAGATCCTTAATTTTTAACCTCATATTCCATCCTTTTTCACCTCCTTGACACATATAAGCTTCACTTACATTCTCTTCCTTTATTCACATCTTCACGCATTCCCATTTTCTCTAGAATACACATACAGGCATATATAAGCACAAGCAAACTCCACCCTGAACCCATTGATTTTCCAAATTCTGTTGTATTTCCACACCTACTCATACCACCACACATAGGAAGTTTCTCCAGATTTACCATCAGTTATTTTAATCGAAAGAAAGGAGAAGGAAGTTGGCATGAGTAGTAATACAAGTCTAACCACTTTACAAATACACTGACATGGAATTACTTACATTCAACATGATGTTTATCAGTGAATAATAAAGGAATTAATAATTTTTTGCTACTTTAAAAAATATTGCCAGCAGATACAAAAGTTCATAAATTATTAAACCTTCTAGTGTTCAGTATGCTTGCAGCAACCATGGTGAACTCCTTTGGTTTTAGTGAGAATGTAAAATAGCATGTAATTCCATAGTAATTTCTACATACTACAACATTGGTGGTTGCCCAGAATACTGCTTTACTTCAGAGAAAGAGAAAGGGTCTATACTTCAATATCGCTCCCAGGATAGTGACTGGTAGACATGTGAAAACTGAATGAATAGTGGTGACATGATATGGGGAGCAATTGGGGTTTTGAACTCATTTGATACCCATCTTTGGACACACAGTATTATGGATAAGCCGGTAAATGAATCTGGAGTAATGCCTAGTATATTACATCATCAATCTGAACTTAAACAAAACAAGGAAAGGGAAAAAACCCAACTCCAAAACAAGCAAAAGGAAAATTAAAAAAAAAAAAAATCTGAGCTCCAATAAAAATGATGAAGTGGACATTTCTGTTTTTACTGTTTTGAAACAGAGGAAGCAAGGATGTATAAAATTTATAAAAATATATATGTATAAAAATAAAATGTGTTTTAGAAAATATTCTTCCTTTTCTTAAAGAAGCCATTTTATTTCCTCATTTAATGTTGTCTCATGGGTTTGAATACAATCATGTTTCAAGGCCCACTGAAATCAACTGTCTTTCCTAGTCTTTAGATGTAAACTTCATTTCTGTCTACTTATAGTAAATTTGTTTCATTTTTCTTTATTATGGGTAGCATAACTACACTTATGAAGAACGAAGTTTTGTGTCCATACATTGTTATCAGCATAGTATATATATGTAGTGGGTACTAAAGACAGAGAAATAGATATGCTAGACTATTTCAGGCTTCTATCATTTCAGCTTAGTAACCCAGTATTTTCAATAGTGGCATATTCCCAAAAGATTTTTATTTTTTTTATTTACATTGCAGATAAGCATTAGATCCAACAAAGAATTTACATTTATGTTTACTAGGTTTTAAAGGTTACTTGGATACTTCAGCTTCTCAGTGAACTTGATTTATGTTTCATGATTTCTGTCCTTTTAAAATGCTCACTATAAGTGATCCCATACTAACTGCCATTAAACACTCAACATTTGCAGCCCAGAATAATTGAAACAATTAATAATTTGACAATATTTTTCTCATATTGTAAAAGCTTTATCACTAATAAAATTGATTTCATCACTAATTTCAGCTGATATCAGTTTGTGTCCAAAAATCAATTTTCAAATCTATTTTCAGGTGCTTGCTGTGGTGTTTGATAAACAGATATGAATACAATGGAATACAAAGTTTCACAATATGCACATGATAAGCCAATATCTATAATTAGCAATAATTATGAGATAGTATTCCTACAGTACTCACTGAGTAAAAAAAAAAAAAAAAGAAACATAAAACCACAAAATATAAAAAAAAACCCCAACATAAATAACAAACAAAAAAATCCCACCAAAAATATCTGAAGGCAGAAGGGTGACTAGAGTATGTATTTAATAAAATAAGACAAAACTGAGATATTTGTTTTCCATGGGTATTAAAATAAAGGTGGATCCCAGAACTTCGAAATTAATTGAAAACATGAAGCACCATCTGTTTCTCATCCTTTATAAGCAGCAAAGACATGTGCACTGTGTTACACATGGAAACAGTTTCTATAAGCATATTGTGCTTCTGCAGAATCTAGGCCACCCCAAAATCCATTGCTCTGCAATGTCTGAGCAGTACCAGTACAGCATACCAGTGTTTTAAAGGAACCTGCCGAACTATAAATTAGAGCTTGTTTCTAGTAGCAATGAACAAGACAAAAAGAATATTCTTCTTATGTTCCTTCTATGCAGACTTTGAGTCCAAACGTTGGAATGAAATAAATCACCCATTCACCTGTCCTCAAAAGCAATTGGACATGGAAGAATGGATAATATGAATCTTGGATTCAGCTCACAGTTGTAGAGCCAATAGGAAGGAGGTGGAGTGATGCTCATTTATTTATTGTATAATAAAGCAATAAATGACTAACTATTTGGAGGCAACAGATGCAGGAGTTAAAAGGGGTGTGTATAGCATATGCAAACCCCAAGTACTCCAAATAATGTTACGTCTTTGGATGGTCCCTAAACTGATACTCCAGGCTTTCTATACCATTGTCTTTATGACATTTTTATGCACACACTAACCTAGCCTTACAGACAGACTTAGCAGAGAGACACTAGTATTTCATTCTTGTAATGAAGCAATTTAGCCCACAGTATTACTCATTAATATATTTTGTATTACAAGATAGATGAGATGTTCTTTGACATTTTGCAGCAAAACATCTGAGTATACTCTGACTGTTTTTATTTTCTCTTTTCAAATTACTTTAATGTTCTTGACTTTGTCCAAAGTTCAATAGCTGTGGGGATTATTTCCATGTTTGCATTACAAAATGTAAATAAATTCCACTCTAAATTTTCATTTTTCTTTAGATTCATTCCGGCACTGCTGTGTGGTTCATCAGCTCTCTGTTTGTTGCATCTGCAATTATTCATTTGACACTTAACCCTGAAACCTGTCTCACAAAGCTATTGTGTTCTCACAGTACTGGAAAAAAAATAGAGGTGATTTATTTTTTATTATTAATTATTCATTTAACTTGATTTGGAAAGCATTTCGAGTCACTGAATAAATATTTTATTTTCCATCTTTATGATGGGAAAAATATCTACTACTTTGACATTTGATTTGGACTGCAAGGAAATAATAAATGGTTACTGCTGCTATAATTTTCATTACAGTTTTGCTACTATTGTCTGTATAACTGTATAACACTACATATATTTCCAATCAGAATTTTTCTGATTCTCAGGAGGAAGAATGAAGACAAAAATCTTAAGATCCTTAAGTTCTAAAGAAAATAGTGTATTATTTTCTCTGTACTTGAATATGGAGAGAGACTCCTCTAAACTTTACCAAGGATTCTACCTTAGGAGAGGATCTAACCATTCCAGACATGGTCTAACAAATAAATTCTATCAATTCCTGTATGGAAAAAATGCAAGAATTATCCATGAAGCAGCAATTTAACAAGAAGCAATGTTATTATAAACACAAAGCAATAATTAATACACATCCTTTTTCAAGAATTTTTTGCATACTATCTGTTTATGGCTTCAAAGTCTTTTTTTACTGTGTTTGTTTCTGAGGTATTTTTGATAAAAACAGACAGATAGATAAATATTGCAAATATGCATTGAATCAATTCACTTTCAGATTTTTATAGCCTGAGCTTAGTCCTAAAGAAGTTTGTCAGTTCTAGTTACTAGTTACTAGTTCACACTTCCAAGGTAACAATAGAGAAATACAGTGACAAATCTGTTTTTGATTTTTCTAATATAATTTTGATCAATTAAGAAAATAGTTTACTAAAATTTGCAATCTATTTTTTTTTAAACAAAGGTCCAAAGAAGAAATATGAAGACATTATCAACTTATTTTTATCAGATTTTCATTGGGTTATACCAGAAAAACTTGTGAAGGTGCAGTTCATTTGAATTCTCAGACTCTTCTTGGGTAGGCAGGCATCATCATAAGGTTGTAGAGAGGCGGACATTCTGGATCCCACCTACTGCCCATGTAAAACTTAAAGAACAATTAAAATTAGTAATTATTTTTCTCTTAGTACCTACATGAAGTTGTGAAGAGCACTAGAAGAAAGCAAAGAACAGGAATGAAAGAATTCCACCCTAAATTTTAAATTTTGCTTTAGCTTCAGTCCGTGTTCAAAAATGTATATGTATTGAACTGCAGCAGAGTAGCTTACTCTGTATTGAATGCACAACACCTCACGAGAGGCAGTAGGCATTTTAGAGGTTGGTGTTCTGGTGAGGTCTGCTTTAAATACTTAGATTTTTGCTCATCCAAATCTATTTGGTTCTTTAAGAATTTTATACTTTACAATTTACAGCATTTCTGCTTTGCTTTTTTCCACTTAGGTCTACTTTAGAGGCTCAGGCATTCCTATGATGTTGTAATTCTTTATTGTCCCACACAAAGCCTAGCTGCCAGATTCAAATATTCCCTGTTTATTCCCATTTGTTCTATTTTTATTCCCATTCTAATTTCAACTTTATCCCCATTTGTATTTTTCAACTTCTGCAAACCGACAACGAGCATAAAATTTGATTTGCAGCTAACTCACAGAACCTTTATTTTTTATTACTGAGTTCAATGGTACATGCAAAAAACATGTTGCAAAACCATTTTAGGGAAAACTCATTTGTCTTGGAAGTAAATAAATCACTTTCCTTTGTCAGCTGTCAGATAAGATATTATAACCTAAGTCTTTAGCTCTGTTTAGTGAGTGTATTTAGAAGATTATTTCTTTGAGAAAGTAATCCTGAGTAGGAAATTACATTTTACCAGAAGATAGTTAATTCATCTGGAACCCTCACTGACAATCTTCAGAGCAGGGCCCTCTCATCTGAAAAATCACATCTACTTAAATGCAATAACTCATCTACTATTTTAGTCTCAAATGCAAAAATTAGGACTGTGAAGGTGGTTTACATTCATAAATTATTCAGATGATTTTAAAACAGTACCCCAAAGTTTTCATTTAACTTTCAAAACTGCATACTGCTTTGTGGGCATCACTTTTTCTTTTTCCTTATTTATTTATTTATTTATTTTAGTTTTAATAAAGAAATAGTTCCCAGGAAGGCATTCTGAAACTAGATGCTTGTTTTGTCAGGAGAAAGAGACAGGAAAGCAAAATTGTAAAGTAAAATTGTTACTGATGTTTGTATGGACTGTGTCATCTGCAATGTCCATATGTATATTTACACGATATGGACATTAAAGTAAATCTAAAGTCTGTGCATATGCTTTATCATTATGTACCATATAACAAGGGAAAAATTTATTTGAGCACATAAAATGAATTACATGTCCCACATAAAAGTCTCAGAGAAAATGCTGACAATTACCTATACAACAATTTTTCTTTTTTTTTTCCCCACTACAAAGGAAGCCCTATGTCACCCAACCATCTCATTCCTTTTAACCCAATTTCATTGTAGGAAATCAACTCCATTTTTGCAATACACCTGAAAGAGTGGGCCGTTTAGTGATTTGACAGAAAAAGTTAATGAAAGCTTCTTCAGTTCATAAGATAATACTTTTATGACTTCATTGAAGTTACCTCATAAATATAATGATAAACAGGAGGGCTTGCTATTTTTCTAGTGGGAATAACTTTTTAAAAAAGTATAATTTCCCTTGTGGTTTTGCTGTGCCATATGTTTTCTTTTCATGAATATTTTTAGCAGGCTAAAAAATTGACTAAATATCTTTTACTCATAGGCAGCTAAGATATGCTATTACTACATCGCAATTCAGGGTTCTTTACAGTACAGCTACAGTGATTGCAAGCATGGTGTTAATTTTGAATGGTAGCGTTACTTATTTTACCACTGTCTGTCTGGATGAGATTGTGGTTTCTTTTCACCTCCTTGCAAAGAAACAAGGGCTTAAAGCAGAATCCAGATATTTATGTTAAAATATTTAATAGCAATTATTAAGTCCAGGTAGAGGAAGGAATTGGCAGAAGAAGCTAAGGCTTTTTATTGGCTCATATATTGAGTCTTTTTAAAATTCTCATATGAATATCTACTACCTCACAATTTTAATCAAGTTTTGTTCAAATGCATACTAATAATACCTTCTTGCAAACTGTTTGTATGCATTGTACTTATTCATTAACAGAATGACTGTTAATGATACTGTCAGACAACTATTAACATCAAAACTGAAACATTTGCCTACTGGTCAAGTACCCTCTGAAACCTCTGACCCACTGTAATCTTATTCTGGATAGAAGCATATGGTTATCTACAGATATACTGTAGATGTATACAGCAATAGAGAATTACATTTTAATGCTGAATGAACTTGAAATATCACCACCTCACAACCAAAGCAGCTTTTACAGGATACTGTTCTTTGACAAGTTCCAATTTTTCAATTCAAGTGGGTACAAAAACCAAGTGTTGAAATAGCTGAATTTCCCCATGGAACAGTAATTTTTATTTTTGCTCAGCTCCACTTAACGTTACCTCAGTAACCTCCCTTTCTGTCTGTTGCACTGTTCTGGCTACATTTTACCGATGGGAAAGCATCCTCATTTATGAGGTGGGAAAGCAACCTCTGCAGAGCTATTACTTCCCTTTCCATAATGGTGTGAAGAGAGTAGGCTGAGCCTTGATATTAATTCTTTCCCCAAGAATGTAACTGCACTAACACGATGGCACCTGGCCATATAATTGCATGAAGTATATGTATTAGTCTATTCTACCTAGAGGTGATTGTGGCTGAGTTACAATCTGCATCTGGGGCACTGCATAAAACAAAAAATCATATACTGTTTGCTCTTTCTATGTGCCATTGGCAAAGTATTTGTACAAAGTCACAGTTTTGTTATTAGCTGTAGCTACTGCAAAGACTATGGTCTAGCAGTATATCAATTGAATCATTGTTTGGCTAGGATAACAGTGTCATTAATGTCAATAAAATTATCATTGTACCCTAGGACAGAAAATAAATTTTCTTTTTGCAGTGTGATCTCTCTGCAGAGAAAATCAAATTCAAATCATCTGCATTTTCAGCAAATTTCAGATCTACTGTATTTCTGTGTATCATTTTTAATAGTAAATTTTTGTTCCTTAGAAAGTCTATAGATTATTATTTATTGTCTCCAAAAATAATCTTTAGACAAATTAAATTATTCTCTAAATATTTACTTTAACATTCATCGTCCTGGTATCTGCAAAGTAATGCAAGCCAATACATTTGTATTGCACATTTCTGTATCATATCATTTAACATCTCTCATGTTCAAGACAAAAATTAGAAGGAAATAATTTTTTGATACTTACCATTGTGCCTTTAAGGGGAAATCTAAAACATCAGTTCACAAACATAAGGGTGTTTTCTTCTTTGTGAAATTCCATTGAAGTTAGCAGGACTGTCCCAGGACACTTCTGCTGTTCAAATTATGGATTTTGTATTCCAGCCCCAACATGCCTCTTTATTACCTGTATGCATATGTATGTAGTACTGAAATATAATTAGCCAAGACATTAACAATACGTCTCTAAATAAATTCAACTTTAAAAAGTTTAGTACTCACAAAAACCTTTTTCCTATCCATCCAGTTTTAAAATTATTTGTTAGCCTGTGAATGGACCAAAATTTATCTTCTCTTATTATCTTGCTAACTGAGGACATATGCCAACTATGGTTAGGTACAGCCACATGTAAGCTCATAAAACAGTCATCATTCCTCCTTCTCTGCTTTCTGAAAGAAAGATGAGTCTCATACCAAACAGCATATCATTTAATGAGAATCAAAAAACTGAACTTCTACGTGGTGTGCCTAACTACAGAAATAAGAGTTAATAACAGTAATCTTTGCACCATGATTCAGTGTTTTAGAGTACTTCAGGTTCATTAGTACTTCAAATGATCTATGACATGGTAAGACTATACAAAAATAAGAACAATTAGGCCTTTTAGAAGATGATATAAAAAAGAACAATGGAAATAATTTGTACCATGGATTATTGTATTTATAAAAAAGGATTCTCATGGATTGGCAATAGTGTAACAAAAGACTGAACTCAGTCAACAGTAATTGTTACTAAATATCTGCTAAATTAATTTTAATCTATATGATCAAAGGGGATTTTTGTCTGTAACTTATTTATGGCTTAATGTCTTCCTGTGTATTAACTTAATAGGTTACAAATGGAGCTTGTCGACTTTCACAGTTAGGGTACACAGCTCCAGGGAGAACATTTACTCAGAAAAATACAGTAACTTCAACATTCTCCTCTTGGCTCCCTGACTATCTGTCTCACTGACACTTCTACATAAATGTTTTCTAGCAACAGATTAACATCAGTCTCATCATCCATTGAGATTGAGAGCCAATGGCAAATAAGAGTAATGTAAACCTACTGAAGAATGTTTTCAAATTTTCAGAGACAGATAAAAACTATATTTTGTTGAGAATAGATATAGAGACTGTGTCTCCACAGTAAGAAGAGAATCCAACTACTTACTGAAAACAAAAAGGGAAGAATAAGAGAAAAAAAGACATTTTAAGAGCTCAATATATCAAGTTAAGCATTACATATGGCTTTACAGGTTCAGTGCCCAGAAGATGAATGAGCAGAAACACATGCCAGAGATTAGCCAAATAATCCAGTTTGCCTAGAGAGAAAAAAGTGACTGCATTGATCTTGCACATAATAAAAACTTGATTTTTCCTTAGACCTTTGGAAAATTGGACTGATGATACTGTCTGTTCTCACTAATGAAAGCAGAATCAGCTGTAACTACAGTATTCTAATTAGAGGCAATAGCTTCACAAAATTTCTGTTTGTGCTTTGAAATAAAAGTTGAATAGAAGTGAGTAAACTTTAGTCTTATGAAATTTTAGACTTATATGTGTCAGTTAAGAAAAATACTTATGAGCCATGTGTCTCTGAGATGCATGAAACAGCAGCCTCAGTTAATTTTTGTTTTTTCTAGAAAAGAATCTGATTTGATCTCCTGGTACACCTCATTGAAACAGATTTTCCCTTTTACGTGGAATTCCAGTTCACCTTATGAGCAAGTATGGCAAGTACATGTGCCTATTTGCTACAAAAAATAGTTATTTCAGCAAACAGATTTGTCTTTTAAGGCTCCTGTTCTTATACCCTTTTGCAGTCTCATGGCATGGCATATCATATGTGACATGTCATTTATCCCAGCTTATCACTCATTAAGCATAGGTATTTTTCTTTTATTTCAAAACTAACTTGTACTTTCTCATATAAATTACTGATAGTGCATTACTGTCATATGTGTACAATTCTTCTCACCCAGAAGTTATTTGTATTTGGCCTAGTAGTTTAGTAAATAAAGAGAAACAATTTCTGTATAGTTTGATGCATCTGATCTATTTTAAGGCAGATAGGCAATATGAATCAGCCCCTAAAAGTGCAAACCTGTCTATCTTACAAGTAGGTACTTAGACTTAACAGTTCAGTCAAGCAAGCTAAAGTTTTCCCATGATGCTTATTCAACCCACCATATTTGGATTAAATCTAAGTCTAGGAAAGAGTTAACTAAATGCAAGAACTCTACTATTTTGAAAGAAAAAATCTTATATATAATCTGCATAAGAATTAATTTTTATGACATATAATTTAATGATTTTATAGTTAGTTTTTTAGCTGTCTCTCTCACTGAAGTATTTCCTTTTGTACTTTTCCTATGAACAGTAATAACATTTAAAACTATTTATCATTCACAAATATTCACATATGTTAATGAACAATCAAATGCAGTAAAAACATCAGATTGTTAACTGCTGTATAAATTCTATGGAGACTGCCAAGACATTGACAACTATTAATATGAAAGAAAGGAAAGTTAAAATAATCACAGTCATATAAAGAAAGAAAGAAACTCACAACATCTGTTATTCAGACACAGGCAAAAACTGAGATACCCAGGTGCAAGAACAAAAGAAATTTGTTAGTGTGCAAAATTCATTAATTCCATGGGATTAGTTTCTTCCTGTGTGTTTTACTAAAACGAACTCTACCATAAAGTTTTTCTCCTTCTGAAAGAAAGTTTTTCTGTGTAGTTAGATAACCCTGGTAATGTAGAATGATGCACATTTATGCCAGATATAGACAAACACTAGCTTGAAGATAACTGCGAAATGATCCCCTTCATCTCCATGGAGTGTTAAATTAGCTGAATCTGCACAACATTTTACTGTTGATCACTGTTCTTTAAATATACAGCTAAAGCTATCCACTTTGGTTAAATGGCATTGTTAGAGCCAGGGGAGCTACTGAAGCCATAAAACCAAAAAGCATTCAGGGTGCAGAAACTTTTGTTATCACCTTGGCTTTTGCATATATTTCTTTTTTTCTTGGAACTTAAATTTTTTACGTAGTAGATGGTTTTTACTGTTTGGCTGAGGGTGTGTGTGTGTGTGTGTGTGTGTGTGTGTGTGTGTGTGAGTGTGTTTTGTTTGTTTGGTTGATTGGTTTGGTTTTTTGTTTTGGTT
>JAWWES010000041.1:39994753-40006216 GCA_035583135.1 Lophotriccus pileatus | reverse complement strand
GTGTGTGTGTGTGTGTGTGTGTGTGTGTGAGTGTGTTTTGTTTGTTTGGTTGATTGGTTTGGTTTTTTGTTTTGGTTTGTTGTTTTTTTTTCCCAGGATGAGATATTAATTCATTAAAGAAACTGTATCAAACTAAGAGGTACTTAGCAAATAATGTCAAAGGTTTTTCAGACACCCAGTCCTTGAGCATACTGAGGTTTAAAGTGATGGTGGCTCTCCACTGCTACCTTTTTCAATATATTTACCACAGTTAAGACATGTCTAGTATATGGTTTAGGGATTTGATTTATTTTGTTTTGTTTTTTCAAAATGCTACTTATCTAATCAGCATGGAAAGAAAACTGTGGAGTTAAAATGAAAGGCACACTCAGAATGTTCCTTAAAAGAAAAAAACAAGGCAAGCCTAAGTTTAAATCCAGAGGCAACAAACTACATATGTTCACCACATGAGCAGGAGTCATGATTAAAGTGGGTGTGAAATATATTCTGTATCCTTAATATAGACTTCATACACTTCCTTTGAGCATCTGCTAACATTTTGAATTTTGAAGTGGAAGTTTTAGAAATATTGACCAGGTGGCAGTAATATCTTAAAAGCTGTGAAGTGGAGATGAATTAATAGGGAGATGGAAGTCGGAGTAACAAGAGATCCGAAACATCTTTGTGTTCATTAGTCTTGTGGGCAGTATGTGTCTGGATCAAAAAATCAAAAAGTAGCCTTCAAAACATCCTTAATTCAGTATGATTATGATGATTATGGCAAGGGATATGGAGCATGGCACCTTAAAGACAGAAAGCCAGGATGGGGAAAAAGAAAACTGTAGCTCTGTGTGGGACCATGCCAGTCAGTCTGTCTATCTAAGAGGCAGACAAAAAAAAAATGCTACATGCACGAACATGTATCCTTTTGGACACACTCTACTTCAACTCTAAATAACACCTCTGATAGCCAGTGGTTAAAGATAGTCTGTTCTTGAAGTCTAGATAAAAAACCTGCCACCATCAGTCCAAAATGTTTACCACAGTTTTCCTTGATATAAAGTAAGGATAATAATATTGATCTAAATCACAAATCTTGGGAAATTATTAACCTATTAAACATCAAACTTTTTATGTATAAGATTTCAGTTAGTAGGAAGTGCATCAGTTAAATGGTTAGTTGAACTGTGAAACTGAATATACCTTATTTGAGCATACTTAGAAATAATTAACACATTCCAAGCCTCATTTATGGTTGTGTAAATTTGATTCAATATGTAAGCATAATATACTAAGCACCAAAGCATAATGTGGTTACATATATTGTGGGTAAAAGAAAAGGAAATATTTGTAAAAAGAGATTTTGGAGACCTGAATTAATATGAAAGTGGTAAAACTTCTAGCATTCAAAACCTACCTTATGGAAAATACTTGTATACAGGGATAAATACATATTTTTAGTAGGAACTACTACCAAGCAAGGGCAGCTCTGACTTGAGGTCCTCAGGGCTTTAGTGATGCAGCTGTCATCAACATTACCATTAATATGTCTCCTACCATAATAAGAATGTTTGAAGAGAATAGCAAATCAAAGCATTTTTAAGTTGTATTTTCTTATGAGGAAGTCACTGAATATTTTCTATATCAGTCATGGTGCAGCTCTTCTCTTTATGACATTGCCTCTGGTTTCACATAACTGGAAGTCTGATGCTGATCAAATCAATTACAGAATGCAACATTTTAGTAAAGCTGGTTTCAGACATGCCTCCCTTCTGTTTGTATTTTATTTCCATAATAACCTTTCAATATACTCTACTGATATTTAATCAGTGATTGTCCATTTTGCTTTGGATGAAACTCCAGCTCCTAACTGCTCTAATTGTTACCCATCTTCGTAAAACAATATTGTTATCTTTATTGTAGTGGGTTCACTGGCTAGTAGTTAATTCAGATTTTCCAATCATTTCCCAGAGATATGTTGTTGTTAAGCTTTCTTTTTGAGATGAAAAGCGAGTGAGAGTGGGGGGAGCCAGACAACCATCATTACCTCTTCCACATTACACAACTTTTTTTCTACTCTGAAAACAACTGCACTCACAATTAGCTTGAATTAGCGCTATGGCTTCTACTCCAGCGGAGTTGCATGACTTGATAAAGTTGTATTAATATTATCAAAACTATGTATCAGCTGTTCTATTGCACAGACACAGCTGTTCTGTTGCACAATCTTCTGTTGAGCACTCTGTATCACAAGTCAGCCAAGAAACAGTATAGAAAAAATTCTTCAAGGATCTTTAAAAATTATATATATACATTGTGTTCCCTGAAGCTACAGCTAAAACATGAGAACAGTAAAATATTTTGTTTAAAAACAAAACTGCATGATACCTCAGAAAATTATTGAGGTCCAATGACAATATTCTGCACGCTGAAACACTCAAATATTCCTGGCTGTTGAGAGAGATTCTGGTGAACTGAGCTCTAGGGATTCCATTCTAAGTGTTTGTTTAGTCAAGACAGAGAAGAAAGAAAGCTAAGGTCATTTCAATAATTATCTAGTATCTTAGTAGTAAATTTTTGGCAATCACATCACAGCAAGCATTTTAAAGGGGTTTTAACAGAACAATTGAATTTTTTATCACATCAGTTTTACTGTGGTAACTAATATGCTGCATCTATCTCGGGGAAGTATTCTGCTTATTAAGACTACGTTTTCATAGTTTTCAGATTTCTCTGGAGTCATCAAGAAGAAGAGAAAAGATTGAGGGGGAGCAGACAAGCCTTCTTGGCAAACATGCAGCTGTGAACTGCTATAGGCAACATCCAGGCCTGTGAATACTTTAAAATACCTTCTAACCATCTGAAAGCCAAATGATGCTTTCAGTTTCCCCTGTTTGGTCTCCTTCATTTTATGCCCTCAATAGTACATAGGTAAATCTCTGTAAATCAGAGGTGGAACACTGTATCCCTGATATAAATGTCAGCATTTACATTTTACAAGTTCTATCTGCATACTTGCAAATTATACCTCAGCTATAGACAAATATTGAATTGCCTTGTGCTTTGTTTTTTAACCAAATAAGGAAAGCTAAATAAAGCATTTTTATGAACATACTTCTCATACATCAGTAGGCAACTAATTTCCATGCAGTCACAGAGACAGTGGTTTTATCTAGACCAACACACTTGATTGAAATGGAACAAGTAGTCTCTACATGACTAAAATACTGTGGATAAAATCTCCTCCAAATAATAATATATTCTCATTTTAATGTGTTATACAAGACAAATTTTATTTATCTACTTATTTCATCTCCACAACTGTGAAAACACATTTACCCTCTCTGAAGTGAGGAAATACTGTGATGGTCATTTTGGAAATGGAGAGACACATTGAGAGCTAGTCCCTTAAAGAGATTTTGGTATGATGCCACCATAGTGGAACTCAAAGCTCCAACTAAGCTTTCTATGCCATGCCTGAAGGAAATTATCCCTTTGAGAAGAGGATTCATAGTAGTCAGCATGATGAACCAGGAAGATACTTAAACTGGAGAATAGGAAATGATGCAGAGAGCACATCATTTGGCTCTCATACCCCTTTTTGACATTGATATTTCAGCTCTGTAGACTGCAACTGAGTATAGAAGTATATGATCTAGTTCTGTACTGAAAGGAACTCAGCACAAAAAATAAACCAGCACTTAGGTCTGTTTGATGATGATACATTGCTTAATTTGAATAATTTATGTCTTTCTTAACTTTACATTAGAGTTTATATTTTAGGCTTGAATTTGAAGTCCTGAACCTATCCCCTGAAGTAAAGAACTAAGCTGTTTCCCTGGGAGAAGTGAACTTCCCTTTTCTTTTGAAACATGGTCAGTGTTTAGGCTGTATTTCATTAGAGTGTTTAAATTCAGGGCCTTCCCTCAGCACCAGAACATTCAATCTGAATTTTCTATCTTCTAGATATATACCCTAACCCTAAGATTAGAGGACAAGCATTCAGTATTTAAATACAGAAACAATCCTAGAAAAAGCAACTGGAAAAGAGGACTCGATTTTTTTTTCACGGGAAAGCTGTGGTCACTAGTGTAATAAATCTGTAATTTTTGCTTCATAGTGGCATCTTGTCAATGTGCTGGGTAGAGTTTTCAGGCCTCATTACTAAACTGCATCCTTTCCAACATCTGCTGATGTGTTCTTTCTATACTGCATGGATGTAGAGAGAGAAGCTGGATTTTAGTGTTTTGCAGCCAAGGAGCTTGAAAGAAAATCCTGGAATATGTCCCTCCTCCTTCCCTCTAGATTTGTGGCAAAGTATTTGAGGTAAAAAAAAAAAAAAATTATAATGAAAATTTCTCACATACACTCAAAAAAATTTGTCTTATTGGAGCTATCTATATATTTGTGATAAACAATATACATACACAAATATATATATATATATATGAATGTAGATGTGTTCAAATCCTTTTTGTATAATAACTATATAATATGTTCAGCATTCTCCTGTGTTAACATCAAACTGAAGCCTGTGCCATGAGGTGAATATTTGCTCCCTTTTAATACCCAGTACACATTTACTGGTCAACTGCAGCAATACAAGAAGGGCAGTCAGACATAATTTTTTTACATCCTTCAGGAAGGTGCTGAAGTCTTATAGAAACATAGACTTATTTGCAGGCTTAAGAAAAACTGCTATTTATAGAATACATAATTCCAGTCTTCAGAATTCCTAACAGTTTTATGAACTGTTGCGATGAATGTATGTCTTTCAGGCCTGGAGGTATTATGTATTTACATATGTTTTTATATGTGCATTTGTTGCTCAAAATATTTGTGTATTTCAGCTTTTTATAATACATCTATATTTTGTTCCTAATTTTGACCAATTCTTTAAAAATTTCACTAGGCAATAGACCTAATTTTATGTATAAGCAAGTCCACATCAAAATGTTCAGGGATGACTGCACTTCCTTTTCTTGTTCCTATGGTTAGAGCTTTGAAGTTCCCTTGTAAGAAAGATACAATCCATTCTATTGCCTACAAACATAGGAGTGAAAGCAATTACACTTTAAAGTCAGTGACGATTTACAAAAAATAAATATCTGTTATCTAACATATTATAGTGTATATTATGAATTCATTATTCTGTGCTATTACAACAGAACTCTTTCTTGTGATGAACAAGAAATAACTATATAAACATGGTTACTATTGGTACATCTGTAATACTATTCTCATGCAAAAATTTATGTTATGGGTAATACAAATATGTTTACAGTTTGCTGTTTCTTAATGTTACAGGATTTTTCATCTAGCCATACACAAATAAAAGTAAATAAATTTCGTGACATTTCTTTTTCACTTAGCTGTAGTTCAGTTCTTCTCTCTATTCTAATGAGGAGGGTTTGATTGACAAAGGCCTTTCTACTGAGGAATAGCTGTATCTGGGCTTCTCAAACTTCTGTCTTTCTCAAAGACAGATGGTAAATCTGTCAGCAGTAGCATTCTGCACAACAGCAGTCCAGATGCTTTTAAGCTTTCTGTGTGAAGCCTCTCCACCCCTTGAGAGTACCAATGGGCTACTTGCCAGAGAAAAGTCCCCATGGCAATTAGCTGCCGCTGAATTCTACTCCAGCTGTCTGAGAAGTCAAATGAAGGCAGCTTGTTTGGTCATACACCATTTAGTGTGAAGAGTCTGCTTCTTTATAATTAAAGCGCTTTCTCTGTAGGACTCCAGCTGTGTCTTGAAAAAATACACCTATGTGACTTCCATTGCTTGAATTAGCAACTTTCCATTTAAAGTTCCTTTTATTTTTTATTCAATGAAAACTATATTTCTAAATATTATTATTTTGTACCTTTTCTGCATGCATGTGTTTGTCATTCACCAGATCTTACAGACACAGTATTTGCAAATAATTTAGTGCAAACTGAAGGACAAAAGAACAATGTGGAAACTTTTTCACAGTATTCTTCACTTCAAGCTGAAGGCTTTGCACTCAGCTTTACTGGAGCTCTGAATCCACCTCTAGCATGATCAGGACACATTGTAAAATTGATTAAAAGGTGGAAATTGAAGCAAGCAGTTCGAAGTTTCATAAAGGTTGCATTTTTTGCAATTTTAATTTCTCTTTTGAACCACAGTCAACTGTTCCTGGAGAGAGAAAAATCTGTTGCAAGATTATGGACGAAACTTTGCATTAAAAATAATGTTAGAGTGGGGTCAGTGCTTGAAACCTTCAAAAAAATGGTAATTCCAAAATCAGGAAGCCAGAAGATGTCAAAAAGATAACAACTAGAAATGGGAATATAAATTATGCAAATGGAGAGCACTTAAAAGAATGAATTTTTGGCAGGAAATAACCAGATAAATAAATATTCCCTCTCTTGGAGTGGAAGGGAAAAGCACAACTCTTGAGGCTTATGAGATAATGGAGTGACAGCAGTCATGCAACTGTGATATTATCAGAAGAAGAATTAGGAAGGAGAGAACTCCGCTGAGCTCACAGGTTCTCTTCTTTTCCTCTGCTGCTGTTAGGATCAGTACAATAAAGGCGCTGTTGGGTGTGTTAGCTTGGCTGCAACCTAACACTTGTTATGGACCTAGCGCTGAAATTAAAGCTTTTCGGTATAAAAGCCAGTGACTGAGGCCTAGGTCTTAGACACAGTGTAAGTGTGAGAACTTGTTTGAAAACTAATTTAACAGAGTCTCCACAAAAGCGATGGCACAAATAGTATTGAATGTTACAAAAAGGGAAGCCAGATTTTCAAGAATGCCCAAATAAACTCAACACTGTGACCAGAATTATCTTCTTTGCTTTCAATAAATCTCTGATTATCTGCAATGCTGTCACAAACTTGCATATTACTTCATTTACCTGGGTACTATAATAAATATGGTCTGCTGCCAGAAGGTTAAAAGAAATTAACCTTTTATCCCATCTATGTAAATCTATGTAAAGCATTCAGATCCTATTTATTTATGTGCTAACCATAATTCTGGTTTTGTAACTGAAAATACAATTTGAATCTTTTGTAGAAGACAGGAGGAATTCTACATGAGACACTTACGTTACTGATCAGTACACTGGAGACATTCAGAATGCACTAATTCCAGTGAAATCCCTCACTGATGATTTCAAAACTGCACCTCCCAGTCACGAGAACTTCACCAGATGAAAGTTTCAAATTTAAATAGTTTAATGGATGGCCACTGAGTTAGGCTGCGATGAGAAGATGGAACAGAAAGAAAGGGAGGAGGAGAGAAGGCAAACTTGTGATCCACTCAACAGAAGACAGGGTAAGTAATAAAGTCAGCACTCAGATTTTAGAAGCTGCAATCTACACTAATTTATGATTCATTAAGATTAATTAATTAATCTTAGTACATATCAATATTATTATTTAATCCTTTAAATAATGGGCGGTTTTTACAGAAATAAAAATAGAAACATACGTGGCCTTGGTTCAAGTTCCATCTCTAGTAATCTGTAAACATTTTTCCTCCAATAGGATTTTCCACAGTGCAAATCAGCATGGAAGATTTCCTAATGCTTGCAAAACTTGTAAAGCTTGACATTTTCACCAAAGGAAAAAAAACAATCCCCACCCCAAATCCCACAGTCACTAGAAGTCCTTAATTTAATTTTATTAGGCTTCTTTTCAATATATATTGTTAATATATTGCTTAAAGATTACAGATTGCTCATAAATAATGTTTCAGCTTGTTGCATGCAATGGCAATTGGGAAATTGTCCTGTCATTATGATTCAACATGCTAGTGTATAAATTAAGATTCACAAATAACGCAACTGAAAGAAACACATGGCCAAGACATGTGGCTAAATCGTTAAGCTACCTCAATAAATGCTTCAAATCATTTATATTGATTAATTGGTCAGACCTTAAGTAGAGTAAACCACAATAATGTTAGTGACTTTAATGCAGCTATGTCTTCTCATAGACAGAAAGAGAAACTTTTCCTGGAAAAATCATGAAGTTTTCCCCTCCTCCACAATGTAGGTCCACAGATGGTGTATATAATCCATTTTTGGACAGTGAGCTTTGTGATTTTATGTGTGGAAATGCAGCCTGTGAAGAAAAAAGCAACTAACCAAACAACAACAGCCACAATAAAAAAGATCAAATAATGTCCAACAAAAATAAATTAAAATAAATATTTATCCCAAAGAAGAGACACTTACAGTTAAAAAAATATGTCTCCAAATACCATAGGAGTAGTGTTTCTGTGTTTATCATATATGAAAAGAAGCAATAGGTTTAATTGCAAAAAAAAACCAAAAAAAAAGACAAAAAAAAAAAAAAAGAACAAGACTGAACATAAAAAAGGGTTTCTAAAAACCTACAAGTAAGAAAAGTAAGGCAAGAGGATAGTTGGCCAAGTGACTCTAAAGTGTATGTTACTGAAGGTTTTAAAAAGGAATTAGGTAAATATGCACTCAAAAATCATATAAACAAAACGAATCCTGTGTTGTATCAAAAGAGTGACTGAGGTGACATTGCAGTGATCCTTTCAAGATTTTTCCATCTTTCTACTATTACTGGTCTTCATTAGCCATCTACACATAAAAGCAAGTTTGATTGATTGAACTGGAAGGAATATTTTTTTCCCCCATTCATACAGATATAAAAATAGGCATCAGATTTTGAGAGAAGTTCTCATGCAGTCTGTCCTCTGTAAGCTATAAAAGAGAAATGCATAGAAAGGCTAAAACATAACTAAGCCACATATGAGAAGAAACCACACAATTCTTGGAGGAAATATTGCTAAGGTGAACAATGGGAAGCACAATGAACCTGAGAAAACCACCGCCTGCTGTGTTACACCATTATTAGATACTGAGTTTGTTGTGAACTTGAATGCTTCTTGGTCTTGTTGCCAGGCACCACTGAAAAGAGCTCCATCTTTTTTGCACCCTTCTCTCAGGTATTTACATATACTGATAAAATCTGCTCTAAACTAGGCTAAAGAGTCCCAGTTCTCTCAGTCTTTTCTCACAGGAGAAAAAGCTCCAGTCCCTTAATCATCTTTGTGCCCCTGCATAGGTCTCTTTGCGATATGTCTGGGTCTCTGGTACTAAGGAGCCCAGAACTGGATACAGTACTCCTGGTGTGGCCTTACCAACAGGTTGACACCTACTGACAATAATTTGCCTCATGCAGGCCAGGATACCATTAGCCACCTCTGACACAAGGGCAAAGTGTTAACTCACATTCAACCTGGCATCCACCACAACCCCCAGATCCTTTACTTCAAAAGTGCTTCCCAGGCAGTGTCCCCCAGCATATTTTCGTGCACGGGGTTGTTCCTCCCCCAGTGCTGGACTTTGTACTTCTCCTTATTGAATTTCATGGGGTTTCTACCAGCCTGTCTGTCCATTCTGTTAAGGTCCCTCTGGATGGCAGCATGACCCTCTGGTGTATCAGCCAGTCCTCCCAGTTCCGTGCAATCAACAAACTTGCTGAGGTGTACACTGTGTCCTATCATCCAGACCATTAGTGAAGATATTGAATAAGACTGGACCAGTACTGTCCCCTGAGTTACATGGCCAATTATTAGCATCCAGCTAGACCTTGTATCACTGATCACCACGCTCTGGGCCCAGCCATTTGGACAGTTTTCAATCCAGCTCCGCATTTGTACATCCAGTCCATACATCAACAGTCTTTATGAAAGCTGCCTTTACCCCAGCACTAAAAGGCAAATCTCCATCTCAGTAGTATGAAGTATACTATTGCACACTGTATAGCAGAGAATTAATTCTGTTTTAGTAAGTAGCAACCTGGCATGCAGCCCTTGTAAATTAAGGTCTTTATGATACATACAAGAAAAAAAGGCAGTCACTACATAAAATAATGCACAGGAAAAAATATTATTATGTAAGAATTCTAGGTAAAATTTAACTGTAGTTGTAATCTGTTATTTGATAAATATAACCTACAGAAGATTGTCCCTGAAATTTCAATTTGCATCAGGAAAAAAATCATCACACTGAGATTTTTGTTCTTCCTGGATTTAGAGAAATAGTTTCAAAACAAATATTTTAGCCAAAGTTCTTATTCTTGTCACTTAATTTTATTTTCTGTTGGCCAGAAAGGACATCACTCTCAGAGTTATGAAAAATGAGACTTAAAAAAGATCGGGTTTCATCCATTAGCGTTAATCTCTAAGCATTGGAATTTAGTCTGAATCTTTCACAAACCAGATTGCACCATCCATGCCTTTCAGATATTCTGTCACTGTCTCCAGTCAGAAAACAAATACTGGATTAGAGCAGCCCAGCATAGCACTTCATAAATATTTAATTCATAAATGTGTTTCCTTAAAAAGGTATAAGAAAGTAAAATATTTTCTCCTGTCCCATCCCGGACATTTGAAAGCTCCCTTGCAGCAGGAGACTGGGACAGGGGAAAACATTTAGTAGTACAGTGAAAGGTGCACAATAAGGCAGAGACATCAGTAAAATTAATTCAAAGCTCAGGTAGTAATAGTATTTCCTTCAAAAAGGACTGATTTCTAAGAAAACAGTTCTTTCTGTAACACATGAGGTTTCCCTTTCTCTTTTAAACTTGCTCAGTTTTACTTAAACTGTGTATTTGTGGGACAAAATTTATTGTAAGTTCCCTCAGCAATAAGGCAAGGGTTTTTTAAAATGCAATCCCTCCTTGAAAGTGATAATTTAATTTTCTGTTCATTATGCCTCAGTGATTCCAATTATTAAAACTTCTAGCAATGAATATTAAAAAAAATCCTCTGTCAGGCACACAAATTCAACCTGAAAGTCAACTTGTTTACTTCTTTTAATAGAGTAATAAAGATTTTGCAGATCAAATTACACCTCAATTACGAAAGTGTAGCTTCACTGTCTTCTGACTATGTTTTCAATGACACCTGTGGCACCCTATTGCCACCAGTGCTTTTATGCATGTGTAAATGCATAGGTAACTCACTGGAATCTGCTTAACCTTATCCTAGCTAATGCTCTAAAAGAAATTACATTATACTCCTCTCCTTTAATATTTCACAAAAATCAATGTAGAGGAAAATAATTTTAGAAATCCTACATTTTTTGTGACTATTATGCTGGTTTTGGCAGTAATAGAATAAATTTTTTATGTAGTAGCTAGTATGGGGCTATGTTTTGTATTTGTGGTGGAAACAGTGCTGATAATTCCAGATTGTTTTCACCATTGCTGAGCAGTGCTTACACAGAGTCAAGGTCTTTTCTGCCCATCACCCCAACTCACCCCACCAGAGAGCAAGCTGGGGGTGCACAAGGAGTTGGGAGGGGATACTGTTGGAAGTGCCTCACAAGAGGCCTATGCCTGGTGGAGGAAGAATGCAGAGGAAAGAAGGAACTGAAGATAACAGCTCTGGAATGCAGCTGCACTGGATGCAGACACCTTCTACCTCAGAGACTGTTTTTTATATTGTAGTAGTGTTATGTTTAATCTAGT
>JAWWES010000041.1:39955920-39983662 GCA_035583135.1 Lophotriccus pileatus | reverse complement strand
AAGAGAGGTACAAAGTAATGCTAAGAAACCACATAAAGGAACTTCAGACATATCTGGCATACTTGCAGAATAGTAACTAGGATGCATCTTCTTTTATGCATGCTTATTTCAATTTTTTGACTAAGACATTTTCTAAATTGAAATAAGTTGCTATAAATTCAACCTGAAATACAATTAGTAAGATAATTTAAAATTTTTAAGCCTAGAATGGCAGCATATTATAATTTTAAACCTAGTTGATAGTGAAAATCAGTGAAGAGCTGTCTCTGTGAAGATTTTAATAACATCGTGCTATGTGCACGAAATTGCTGTCTATAATAGGAAGAGCATGACAACTCATGACAAATTAACACATTTACCAGTCAACAAAATTGCCTCTAAAAAATTGCTGGAGAAATTCAAATAATGTAATGGACAAGGTGAGCCTTAAAGCAAATGAGATTATACAAAGAAAATAACATTGGAATTAATGCACAAATTTTGAAACATAGTACAATATTGGAAAAGTAAAAATATGCCTTTAAGGTAGAATACTTAATGCATGGTAATTCTTAGAAACTGTAGAGATTTTTAAATCTTCGGCTAATAACATCAACATCTCATATCATTCAGAGATAAAACTCCTGTGTGACTGACATAGTAAAGCAGTTTCATAGAAGAAAAATCATAGAAGAGGATGTCATATAGCATGTTTACTTTTATGATCTGTGCATGTAGTCCAGTCTGTAAAGTGGAGAAACCTCACGTCTTCCAGGAATCTCAAAGACAATAACTTGTTAGACACCCAGAGAGTGTGTCATATGCCTAAGGGCAGGCAATTCATGCCGTTTTTGAGCCTAAAATAACTACATGGTACCAGCTTATATGACGTATGTCCCACAAGAGACACAGATCCTTTGAAGATGCTATTAAATATCAGGCTTGAGGCCCCAGCACATCTATAATATCACTACTAGATGAATAAGCTTAAGCATCTGAATTCTGTGTTCACCTCTGCTTAGCTATCTTGCTCAAGCAGCTGATAGACATCATTGTCCCTTATAGCCCTCTATTCTCCCTTCTCTTTTCAAGGAATTTGTTCTTCAGGAGTCAGTGCAGGGTCCAGTCATATGTAACCCTCATTATTGATCTGGATGATGTAACAGAGTGTACCCTCAGAGAGTTTGCTATTGACACAAAACTTGAAGAAGTGACTGATACAGCAGAGAGTTGAGTTGCCATCGAGAGAGATCTTAACAGGCTGGAGAAATTAATTGAGAGAACCTCATGAGGTTCAAGAAAAGGAATTGAAAAGTTCTGCACTTGAGGAGGAACAACCCGTGCACAAATATTTGCTGGGGACCACCCAGCTAGAAAGAGACTGAGAGTCATGTGGCTCCCAAGCTGAGCACGAGTCATTAATGTGTTCTTCAGGCAAAGACCGCAAATGGTGTCCTCAGCTGCACTAGGAAGAGTGTTACCTAGCAGGTTGTGGAGGATACTTCTCCTTTCTACTTAGCATTTGTGAGACTACACTTGGAATATGCTGTGTCCAGCTCTGTGTTCCTCAGTGCAAGACAAACACTGGAGAGAGTCCAACAAAGGGGCCCAGAGATGGTTAAGGGACTAGAGCATCTGTCTTAACAAGTAAAGGCTGAAAGAGCTGGGACTGTTCATCCTGGAAAAGAGAAGGTTAACTGGAGAATCTCTTTACCATGAGCAAATATCAGAAAGGAGGATGTAAAGAAGAGAGCGCCAGGCTGCTTTCAGTGGTGCTCAGTGACAGGACCAGAGACAATGGGTGCAAACTGAAACAGAGATAGTTTGCCCCCAACATCAGGAAACACTTCTTTTACTGAGCACTGGCACAGGTTGCCCAGAACAGCTGTGCAGTCTCCCCACTTGGAGATATTTAAAAGTTGTCTGGCCATGGTACTGGGCAATTGGCTCTGCATGACTGGTTAAGCAGGAATTTGGACCAGATCACATCCAGAATTCCCTTACAACCTCATATTTTCTGGAATTACGTGAACGGGAAATCAAGAGACCTCTTGATATTGCAAACCTTCAAACCACATCTCTACAGACATAACAAAAAATAACAGCATTCAAGTCTACAAGCTATGGCCATCCTAGCATATGAATTTGGGAGTAAATTCTCTCAGCATAAACTGAGACTAGCTCAGTTGGTTAGAGTGTGGTCCTAATAACACCACTTAGGAGTTGGACTCAATTATCTTTATCCCTTCCAACTCAGAATATTCTGTGATTCTGTGAACTGTTTGCAAGCTCAAAGATGAAAAATTATGTGTAATTCCTGAAGATGTTCTCAAGAAACTCGTGCAATTGCTACAGATATTGATCCACCTATGATTCAGGCACACCTACATAGTAGTGCATGTATTAAGTATGTATTTACATAATCATGTAAATCACTCATCTGTAAGCATAAAATTAGATCTGTAGGATACAACAGATAACATCTCTAACATGTCTCAAATACCTTTATGTTTGGGGCTTCTTTCCAGATTGATAGAGACCCATGGCTATCTCCACAAATATTTCTTCAATTACTATAGGAAAAGTTCCAATATACTGTAGGGGCAATCTGTATCACGAATTTTATGCCAATGGTTTTGTGGACATTACATTATAGCACTTTATCTTCTGTTTTTCTTTTTGTGATGCAATTCATTAAGTGCTTTTCTTCCTAAATCCCGTTCTATTCATTCTGATTCACTAAAGCCCTCTGAAACCAAGAAAAGTCTCCAGGATATGTATGCTTGAAACAAACCTGAAACTCTGGAGAACATTAATTTTTCTTTATAGATCAACATACTCAGCTCAATTTGTTACAGTAATATTAAAATTAAACAATTTAAAAGCAAGGAACTGTGTAGGAATCATTCCCCCTACACTGCCTTTTCAAACAAGTAAATTGTCTCTATCATCTTTCTAGTAAAAAAAAAACCAAACAATAAAAACTTACTACAATACAATGAACACAGCCCAGCTACCTACCTTACACATTTTCCTACAACACTTGCCATAAAATGCATGAGTAACATTGCAAATCAATAAACGGTTACAGAAAAAAAACATGTTTTACATATACTTCAAGTATATGTAAAACACTCTGCTGATAAAAGAAGAAAGAATTAGAAAGCCTTCTACAAAGACTTAGAAAACCATGACAGAAGACATACCAACCAAGCTGCGAAGCTATTAGACATTTGGCAGGTCTCAATATTTGTTGAATGGAAGCAAGTGAAACGGTAGGTGATATAAATATTGTAAATGTATAAGTCAAGCCGCCTTGTCATAGTTGAACTATTCCTTCATAAATTCTGATTATTTTCACTTTCTTTCAAGAAAGCCAAAAAATTACAGTTTTGAGTACTTGCTCCCTATTTTGAAAAAAGAGTTGTTTCTAAGCAGTGTTAGGGCTATGTTTCAGTCTTACAGGAATTCATGAGAGCTAATTAATATAGAAAGGAGGGAAAGAGAAAGATAGAACAAATGCTGTACCTTTCAATTGCAAGATAGGAGACAACGGCCTGTACTACCATTTACAGTACACATTTGAGGTCTGATTATAAACCAGTTCCTAGACTGCCTTTCCTATTAACAATGTAAGTTTTCTCAGGAGCCTCGTATTTGAAGTTCCTTATTTTATATTTCCAGGCTTCAGATACCACTTACATATGGAAATCCATAAACAGAAAACAGAATCATCACACTTATCTTTCAAATAATTTTCCTCTTATTTTTGAAGGATGCAAAATGGAGCATGTACTTGTTCACACTCCTACAAAATAAGCTTCAAATGCATGCTATGAATTACTCTGTAGCCATAACTGGTGTCTCATTTTCATTGCAGAACCAATGGAAAAGAGTAAGTCTGAAAAAGAAAACTACTTCTTTTTTAAGATATAAAGATGAAGTAAATTTACAGTATAAGGTTACTTTAAATGGAAAGAATCTAATTGAATGTTGAAGGAAATAGTATAAATTATGTCACAATTTTCTTCAATTTTTTTTTTTTATTTTTTTGTGAAAAGGAAGGACTTACCACTAAGTTTTCTGGATGACGTTTACCCACAGCATCGTGAACAAGTGAAAACTGAAACACAGTCAAATTTTTTACTACGCAGCATTACTTCCTGCTATGCCCATTATATGAAATGGAGGACAAAAATGTATCCTCATAAACTATGTGTTTCATATGAATAAAACCCTGAAACTTGCACAAATTTCATTTAAGGATGTTATCCACAGTATGCTTTTGATTAATAACACATATTTCTAGAGGCTTCAGTGCGCTTTAGATTAAGGTCTAAAAGAGCAGAGCAGAATTTGAGGAAAAAAATTAAGCTGTTAAAGTCATACAGAAATATATGATGCACCAAATATCTCCAGGTAAGCCCAGCACTACTGTTTCCTCTGCATCTGTATACTTTCATATGCAGGATAATGTTTTCAAGGTGGATCCAAATAAACCACTACACTGACATACATATGTTGGTAATAATGTGGCCAGACTCTTCTGTACCTAACTTTCATTCCAGAAAAGATCATATATTCTCAGAGCAATGATGTGTTTCATTAGGCTGTGGTAAAATATTCCTCAGGGTATAATAGCATGGATGCTGTACTTAACTAAGCCCACTCTCAGAAGAAGCGGCAGTGATGACAACTTAATTCAAGCCTTCTAGCTTTGATAATAGCACAGCTGTGGAGTGCTGCTAGGAACATCTTAAATGTTAAAGCTGGTCTTCAGTGAAGTGACCCATAAGTGTAGCTTTGGAAATATTGGTAATATTACAACTGTTTTATTTAGACAAGTAAAGTTCATATGCACCTCTTTCAGACCCACTAGGATATCTTCAGACCCATCTAGAAGGTTTTTTCATAGAACAAACAGATTAGCACAGTGTACCTGCCACAGAGATTCTAACCCCACCTATTTCAAAAAGGTCTGTAATTCCTGTTTTCACATGAAAACAGAGCTATGCTTTCAAATATTTGCATTTAATAATAAACAAGAAAAAGGCAATGCACTACCTGAGGAGAAAGCCTAAAGGCACTGGAGCTTGGGATTTGGATTGTTACTCACAGAAATATACAGCTGCCAGAACTGAATAATGACTATTATTTTAGATCAAACTCTTGCTTATAACTGAAAAATCCAATCTGAAGAAAATCTTTACAATTTACAAATCTTTCCTTTTTTGTGCCCAAAGCCTTCAACTGCTTCACCCATTGTCTGGATTCCAATACCGACTCTCACATGCACATGGTATGAAAAGGCAGCACTTTGGCCCTTGAGCAGAGTAGTGGCTACTTGTTACAGATTTTTAGCTATGGAGTTCAAGTTCTACCTGAGCTGGAGAATTTGGGGATGTAGGTCAAATTGAGGGACTTCTGAGAATTCAAGGGAGAATTCAGGTGTCTGAATTAGCCTTCCTTAACTCTGTTCCTCTGTCAGAAAATGACTGTGTATCTTACAACCAGATGTGAATCAAACCATCTGAGCTAAATAGGGCATTCAGTACTATGGAAACTTAGTAGAATATTTATTAAAAATGGTATTTTAAGGAAGAGTTTTTACTGGCAACATGAAATTCAGTAATGTTTTCTCACATCTTCCCTCTGCTCTTCCTTAGCTTTACTAAGATTCAGAAGGCCTCCTTTACAAATTGTTTAAATATTTCTGTGAAGGAAACATGAGTGTTCAATTATATATTGAAATAGTTTATTTTTTTAAAGTATAAAGTTTTAAATTAAATGTAAATAATTAATTTTGTAATTTTTTTTACAAAGGCATTTACTGCACTCAGACAGAACTCTTCTGCCAGAGTTTTTTTTCTGCCTCTCCTTTTAATTCTGTGAGCAGGAAGTCAAGAAAAATGAAAAGCCAGGATGGTTCTGAGCCTATTTCAATGGTATAACTCAGTGTCATTCCTTTCGTAGACTGCAAAGCCACTTTGAGGTTCAGTACAAAACCTGAAAATATTTTGATTCAGATATTTGCATTATACCCTCTTCCTATGTTTGCACCTTATTTTCATACATGTAACCCGTTTTTAACACTATGGTGGGAATATTCATATACTGCAACACCTTTAACAAAAATTAACATGAAAGGAAAAATCCTGATGTATTTGCTTATGCCACTGCTTTTTCCTCATGCACAGGAAGAACAAAAATTTTGAGAGCAGAGGGGTGTTTTGTTTGGGGTTTGTTTTTTTTTTTAAATGAGAATGGTTACTGTTGTGTTCTTGCTATAATATCAGAAATTTTCAAATCCCCTTTCAAATGATGCTTATATATGTTTTTTGTGTTTGAGATGTTGCAAAACTAAAGGAGATCTTCATATTTAAAACACTCTAATACCCATTTCAAGCATGTGGTTGCACTTGGAAATAATAATGTTCATAATCTTTCATCAGTGAATTCAGACATTATTTAAGGGATTCCAGCTTATACTAAAATTGTACACCTCATTTGAGCTAAAAGACACTTGAAAATTCTAGTTTCCTTTTAAAGGTTTGAAAAAAAAGAGCAAATTTAATGTAGAACCATTTTGTGAAATGTAATAATTAGGAAACTTTAAAAAACATTTACTTGAGTTTTTAATAACTATTTACAACAAGCCAGCACTTCCATACTGAATCATCACTAACCTGGAAGCATATTATCTGCTGTACACATCTGGCATTGCACAGGTAATCTAACTTTTCACAGTAAGAAAGATATTCTCCTGTACATACCACCTGTGTATGACAGCTGACGAGCAAATGATTCAACCACTTGGAAAAAAAAAGTGCAGAATTACATTCATCTGCTAATAGAGTTCTTTAACAAGAATTAACTGGGAGACTTGGAAACATATTCAATTAATCAACTATACAAATTACAAATATAGGAGGGAATAGAAAATAGATGAGCTTTCTTGAACACTGAAGAACAGTAGATTAGTGATTCAAATATGTCATTGCCTGGTTACTTCAGAGTGTGATTGAAAGATACAACAAATATAAAAGATATTATGTCTGTTTTTCTAGAGGGTACATTTGTGATCCATGTGTAAAAGAAGAATATATTTTACAACTTGAGATGGCAGAAGACTTGGATAACCTGGAGGTCATCCACAAGAAATGGAAACCATTAAATGGTAGCCATAGTATATCTGTCTAAAGTGTTTAGGACTGCTGTATAAACCTTCAAAGTTTAAAAGAAAGAGCTAAACTTCAGGATAACCATTTTAAATACTTATGGCAGGACTGCGTGAAGTCTCTCACGTGTTGTACTTATTTTCTTTGCACAGCGTATGTCTGGCAGACAGGAAGGAAAAAGTTGCTTCAAAGAGAACTTTGAAGAACATAATGAAAGGGCCAAACAACAATCCTTATCTATCAAATCCATCTAAATTTTTAATCATTCCCGTCTTCTTCTGCTTTAGAACATATACAGCTGGCTCAAAAATTTCAGCAGCTAATTCCAAATGGTTTTAATATGTCATCACACTTGTCTCATTTCTAAAAATGTCAGTGTGATGCAGGTTAACACTCAGGAAAGAAGATTCATCAGTTATATCCTTTGTTCCACTAATGATTTTCAGACTGATTTCCAGCAAACAACTCACCTACATTTGCTTGCATGTAAAGAGGACCTTTAAGTCCCATGGTACCCCACACCAGAATTACGCACAATGCTCAAAGAGAAGGTCCAGTCAGAGACAACCTTTAGCTTTATACCAAAAAGCACATCAAAAAAGCATCCTGCTCACTGCTAGGGTGCCATGGACCAAGTGTGCATGCATAGGAAACATAAGCATCCTGAAAATGTTTTAGAATTAATTTAGTAACAAAAGTTTAGAAAGGTGTTTCACAATACCAGGGGATTTAAATTTTGAAAATGAAACATAGTTAAGAAACTAAAATTTTGTGGCTGGGTTTATCAATACCTGTTCCTGTGCAGATTGAGAAGAGCAACTCCATATCTGTTTCGTAACCATGTCTGTTGGAGATTCAATAAATAGGTGTTCTTAAGTGTAAGAGCCTTAAAGATCCTAAATCCTTTGATGTGTTTTGCTTATCTCTAAAAATATGCACAGTACCGAGAAGAAAATCATTTATTCAAATACATATTGATGTCTATGAAAATAAGCATTGACATGAAATTACAGGTTGTCACCCAGGCTTATTGTTTCATTGGGGTGTGCTACCTCATTGAAGACTACCTTTTATACTAGCATATGACAATACCTCCCTTCAGAATAACATAGCTGCTTCTACAGACCAAAACATTCCAAGTTACAGGCATCCAGAAGATAGGCTTTCTTAAATTACTTAATTTATTATATCCAAGGAAAAAATCCATTACTCATCTGTGATCACCAAAATTCACTTTAGGAGGCAATTATACTTAAAAATATCTTTTTTTCTGTTTTCAGCAAAGGAAAGGTTTAATTCTGATAGTAGGAAAATGTGTATGAAAGTGAGTAGTAGAAAAGCAAATATAACACTAAAATGTAATGCTAAATGTTACTAGGAATAAGGTTCATCTTTTGACACTGGGTGAGTGGGCTAATTCAGGAATCTAGCTTTGCTTTTCTGAGTTCTGTCTGTCTGCATCTTCTTTGTCACTCTGTTCAATTACAATCCTGTCTTTCCTTCATACACCTTTTGAAAAGTTATTCCATTGAAAGCACAGCTTTTCCATTTATTTTTTTTCTTACACTGTAATGACTCACAATTTATCTGTCTCCTGCTTCATGTAATATGTTACATGCCAGATAAGAGCATGAAACTGCATCTGTACCCCACTTACCTCATCTAATTCGTCATAGAAGCTCACTTTCCCCTCATCACAGAGACCACTTAAAACATATTAATAATACTGTGGTAAACTTGACATTTAGAAAGGCCTTTTTTATAGTTTCAGAAGTTCTCATCATCCTAAGTGTCTATTGACATACTTCATGAGATTTTGTTGTGTTTTGTGGTCTTATACCCTATTGTATCAGTCTTTGAAGAAATTATCTAAACCAACAGACTATACACAAGGCTGAATAGGGCATGACATGCTTCCCAGGTCTCTTCTTTGAGCTAAAATACAGTGCAGCAAGGCATGGAAAATGTAGAGGGAGAAGTGCAGGCAGAGGAAAAGGGAACATAAATTTCAAGCAGCTTGATTTAATAACCTACTGGTTGATTCATTCAGGATCTAATTATCAAGCACACTGGGTAGATTCAAGAATATTATAAAGCAGCCATCCTAATTAAAAAAGATAAAAGTTTGATTATTCATAAATTACAGATAAAATTATGTAAAGATAAGTAAAACTGTGGAAATATTACATTGTTGAAACGCAAGTTTAGTGGATAACACCACAGATCCATACAGACCTGTGTCTGTCCTTTTGGAGCAACTATTAGAGAATCCCTAGGTCACTATATATAGACAACAACTATGTCCTTTACATATTTTTTCAGGGCACTTTCACAGCTTTCCCTTATACTTCAGAGGTTTCCTGAATTAATGATTTATCTACTAGCCATTTGCAGTGGGTTGACCACAGCTGGATGACAGGCACCTACCAGAACTGCTCTTCCACTGCACTCCACAACTGGATGGGGGAGGGAAAATATAAAAAAAGGTTCATTAGTTGAGGTGAGGTCTGGGAAGAGATCACTTTCCAGTTATTATCACAGACAAAACAAACTCAACTTGTGGATAATAACTGAATTTATTATTAACAAAATCAGAGCAGGGTAATGAGAAGTAAAATAAATCTTAAAACACCCTCTCCCCACCCCTCCCTACTTCCCAAGCTCTACCTCCCCACCAGCGGCCCAGGGAGATGGGGAATGGGTGTTATGATCAGTTCATCACATGTTGCTCCTTCCACTGCTAAGGGAGAAGAGTCCTTCCCCTGTTTCAACATGGGGTCTCTCCCACAGGAGACAGTTCTCCAGTGTGAATCCATTCCATGGGCAACAGTTCTTCATGAACTGCTGCAACATGAATAAGTCTTCCACAGGGTGCAGTTCTTCAGGAACAGGCTGCTCCAGTGTGGGTCCCCCACAGGGTCACAAGTCCTACCAGGAAACCTGTTCCAGCTTGGACTCATCTCTCTACAGGTCGGCAGGTCCCTGTCAGGACCCTGCTCCAGCACGGGCCTCTCATAGTGTCACAGCCTCCTTCAGGTACTCACCTGTTTGAGCATGGGTCTCCTCCATGGGCTGTAGGTGGATCTCTGCATCCCCACAGTCCTCCATGAACTGCAGGGGCACAGCTGCCTCACCATGGTCTGCACCACGGGCTGCAGGGGAATGAATCTTAGCCCCGGTGCCTCAAGCACCTTCTGCCGCACCATCTCTGGTGTCTGCAGAGTTGTTCCTTTCACACATTCTCACTCCGCTCCTCTCCAGCTGCAATTATATCTGCACAATAACCTTTTTTCTCCTTCTTAAGTATGTTATCACAGGGGTGTTACTACCATTGCTGATTGGCTTGATCTTGGCCAGCAGCAGATCCATCCTGGAGCCAGCAGGCATTGGCTCTATCAGACATGGAGGAAGTTCACATCAGCTTTTCACAGAAGCCGCTCTATAGGCCCCCTGCTACCAAAACCTGGCTATGCAAACCCAATACAGCATTAATGAAATTCTTAGATAGATGTTGATCTTCAGGATCCCTTCCAGCTCTAACCATTCCATACCATCTAGACTGAAACATTTGATGAAATACATTTTACCAACTTTCCTTAAAATCACTTTATTAATTCTGAGAATATTCTCTCATACTCCTTTCCTTGTACAGAAAAACTCTTCTCATAAACTGTATTAAGCTCTCCTAATGATTAAGGTTCAGCCCATAATGAAGTTTCAAATATTGTTGCAACTTAAAATTTTATGTATGTTCCTCTTTGGTCTATGTTAAGACTCACAAGGGCAACTACAACTGAAGCCTGAGAGCTGAAACCATGTCTTCAAAGGTGCTAGAATAATGTATACGAACCTGTACAGAAACTTTAGAGCTCAAATGTGAAAAAGTGTTCTCACTATTCTACCTCTTGGTGGTTAATGGAATTTTCTATTTATGAGGGTTTCTGTGGTTTTTTTGTTGTGCTTTCATTTTTATTACTCTGCTATTTTGATCTATTGATACATTGGGATATATTGGGGTTTTTTAATTAAACTGTGGTTTAACCATTGTTGTTCAGAACTCAAAAGTCTCTAGACAGGGGTACCTATTAATAAAAATATTTCATTATTATTGTTTCTAATATAGCCCATTATTATATCATGCAGTATATATATACTGCCCAAACTACTTCTTTTAAATATAAGTATGACCCACCAGAAACAAGGGGGGGTGGAGGGGGAAAGGCTGTTCAGTCAAAAAAAAAAAAAAAAAAGGAAATGAAAAAGAAAATGAAAGAAAGCAATAAATCATTCAAAGGCACAAATTGTAGTATCTACTAGAAACAGGAGAGGCCAAGGGCAAGGTTCACTAGTGGCATGGAATCAGGAAGAGATATCCTACAAGTGAGGAAAGATTTGTATTTTCCTTGACTTTGATTCATTGACACAGAAAAAGTATGAAGAACTTAAAAGCATTTAGCAAAATGTCTCCATAAAGTGACTTCAATGACTTTAATATTTTAATGTAGAAAGTTTTCATTTAGACCTATTGTTACTAAAACCAGGAGACATTAATTCTTATAAACAATAGAAATTTATTCATTCATTAAAGTTTTATTTAAAGACACTTCATACTGTTAAATAATACAGTAACAGATCTGAATAATAAATAATTTAGGAATTGAGGAAGAGAAAAATTAAGCAGTTTCAGAAAATGGATTTTTTCTTTCTAAGAGATACATGAGCAAAAAAAAAAAAAAAAAGAATATAGGCAGAGATAGACTGTTCTGTATGATAGGAGCTATACTGGAAGCAATTCCATCTGTGACCAAGCTGTGCTATGGATAATTAAGCAAGGAAGTATTTAGTGAGTGTTACACAAAGACATGACATGATAATATGAAATAAAACATTGAAAATCTCCAGAGAATGACTGGGGGAAAGAAAACATAGAGTCTGCTGTTTGGGGTTTTTTGTTGTTTTCTTTTTTTACTCTGATACCTAATGATTATTCTCTTCAGACGAGAACAATGTTACATACAATTTTGTTGTTAAAAGAGAGAAAACTTTGGAGTTTTGATCAATAGTTAGGTACTCAAATCTCCTTTTTAACCGCCTGCCGTCAACATTCAGAACTGGAAAACACCCGCACTGACATGAAAAGAGAAAATGGTATTATTAGCTCTAGTTCAAAAGCCCAGATATAAGTAAGCACTCAATACAGATGAAGATGAAAAATAAAATCTTGGATAAGTGTGTCCTGTCATCCCTTCCCCCATTTGTGCACATGTTTAAAGTCAAGGCAGACTTCCTTTGACTGGAAAAGTCCACCATAAAATAATTTTTCATGGTATGGTAATATTTATGTAGAGAATTCATTTAACAAAATTTGTAAACTGAACACTAAAAGATCCCAGTCGCTTATATGAACAACCATCCTCAATAAACACCCCCTTGGGTTGCTCTGCCCACAGGGATAAAAAGTTGCCTCTGTTGTTGCCTAAAGATCCAGGAGAAAAAGACTCTCCAGGCAATATTAGATAAGATAGAGAGCACGTCTTTTAATGAAGGCCTTCTGGCCAGGTAGTACAAAGGCTTGTCCGCACATACAGAATTCTTACACTTTTATATCTTTACTAATTATCATATCTATTAGGGACATCCAATCCTAAAACCCCTTATGCTCTGGTACCACTCTCAGAACTGCCCCACTGGAGTGCCTCCAAGGGCCTGGAGCCTTCTATCTTGTTTTGTCTACCATATCTCTTGTTATTCTGGTCCAGGTGCACATCCCAATGGAATGTTCTTGTTAAAAATCTATTGCCTTGAAAAGACAGTTAGACCAAAGCTCCAGGAATATGACACACAAACTGTGAGAAAGTAATGGTCTAAAGTGAAGGAAACCTCCAGGTACATTAAAATCTACAAAACCTAAAAATCCTAAAAGTTCTAAGGCATCACTGTGCAGAGGGTAAGTAAATCTGAATCTACGTTTCAATAATTTATTTTCTTTTTAGAGACATCTCTGCTCTTCTCTGAGTTTGGCAAAAAACATACTTTAAAATTCATTTATCATTATTCTTAATCTGACTTCATTGACTGAATTCTAAAAAAAAACATAATTTTTTAGTATTTGTATTTTACACTTTGTGGGATGTGTAATTCCCTTGCAACTACTTTAGGCATCAGAATCTGCTCTGATTATGATCACAGATTGTTCACTATGATAAAACTTAGGGTGGTAAGAAACATAATTAATTAGAGGATATTAGGTCTTCTTAACACAAGAGTTAGCAACAGAATATCAAAATAGCTTGCTCTTAACAGGGATTCTGTTGTGAACTATTTCAGTCCCATTAGAACAATTTTTAGCACTAGTGTACTCTATAACAACTACAATTGCTTGTATCAAAATTAATGTACTAAAATTTTGCATATTTATGAACCTGTACGCTTGGTCTTCTCTTTTACTGAACTGAAGACTATCAACTTTTTTTTATAAATGTATTCATTTTTATTTCACAGAACTGAAATTCTTTTTCACTGTAACAAAGAACAGAGAAACACTCAGAAATGTAGTTCTGTTACAGGATGCTCTTTCTTTAACACTGTCTATCACTTGCACTTCAGAAATAATCGAGAATATTTTGCTAAGATATTTTGAGAGGCTTTTACATTTGACCAACTGTAAACTTTTTTTAAACAGCTACCTTATTTTTCATTTAATCCCTAAGTCTTTTTTCCTGCAATGTACAAATGTGTTTTCACTTACATTTGAAGGAAAGGAGGCAGACATTTGTATTTACGGAATTATAACATTTGAAAAAAAAAAAAAAAAACAACAAACAAATTTAAATAAAACCAGTAAAGCTGGGTTGATTTTTTTGTTCGTTTGCTTTTTGTTATTTTAGTATATTACTATTAGGCTTTGTAATTTCCACAGAGAGGCCACCCTAAACGGCTGTTATTTGAATGGATGGGTTGGTTTAGCTAAATTAAACATACATATATGACCACCATATTTTCAGTTCCTAGCTTCAAGTGGTTCTTGTGTCAAGAATATACTCAAATATTTCACTTTCTTGCCCTTTATTCTTTTAGTAAGCTCAGCCTCTCATAACAGGGAAGTAGATCATGCCTTGTAATCTTCTTTACATATATCTTAAGAGCAGCAAACAGAATGGAAAGTGGTACCAGGGACTTGTTCTGTCTTAAGAGTATAGGATCACTTCAGGTAAATGAAAAGTTTTCCACTAGAAAAAGGCTAGGTGCAGCAAAGCTCAGTAGTCTAAACGTAGAGCTTATTAAATGTATGAAGGAGATGGCCCTATATAGCTGTTGGCTGTGCTGAGAACCTTCTCCAGTCCAGTTCACCCAGAGGTGTCAGAAGGACATCCTCTCTGTGTAAATCTCCCCTTTTCCACTTTGACAGCCCAAACGTTCTCATTTTAATTTCTGTGATACTGTTCCAGATTTGGAGCAATTTGCCTTGCAACTGATTCTGCTGTGCCACTATTGGAGAGTAACTTTGTCTTACCTTATCATAAAACTGTGTCTGCCTCACATAGTGTCTGACTTGTATCTGTGCTCAGCTCATATATCATCTGCATTCGATAACAAATATCTTCTAATCACACAGATAAAGCAATCACAGATAGGGAAATAAAGACCAACCAACCAAGCACAAAGATCAAGGAAAAAAATCCCTAAAAGATTATGGAATTGTTTAAACGTCAGAGGGATGTATATGTTAACAGTATTTTGACCCATTCTTAAACCTGGTTCAGATAAGATTTCCCAAACACAGAGTATCTAATGTAATATGCACCAGATGTAGAAGTCCACAGCCCTCCCAGGTCTACACATGCTGGTTAATGCAATTCCATCAATATATAGGCATCATATATTGTCTGGATCATAATCCACAGTAGAACTTGCTGCAACAACACCCGGAAGAACATTATGATCATTCTTTCTTGCTGCAGGTATTACAGACCTAATCACACAGTCATATCCATGCCAAACAGTCATATCCATGCCAAAATTGAAGGATACCCTACACTGATAAGGAAACCAGGAAAATTGAATTCCTTATGATGAAAATATTAGAAACTTTTAGAACAGTCTACTTCACAAGAAGTTTCTTCAATATCCTCTCTAATTTGGAGCCAAGAATTGCCTTCTGGAAGAATACTATATTTACCATTGATAATAAAGATGGACCAAATCCCTAACACAGGGACAACTCTAAGATTTAAAATTCAATGCAATAAACAGTTTTTTTCAGTTAATTAATTTCTTATGCATCCTTGAGAGTAATTCTTTAGTGAGAAATGGAACTGTCCATAAATTAGATTGCTAGAGATGCTTATGAATATCTCATATTTCTAAATGTTAAGTTCTCAAAAGAGCAGAGGAAGGGAAAGCAGAATTTGATATCCCAGGACTTGCCTTATTTTTGCAACCCCTGTCTGCTGTGTAATATCACTCAGTGGCAGTGATCAAAAGCAATGCAGATGAAATAATTTAAGAAGAAAAAGCATCTACTAATCCAGAGCTTTCTTAACTCTGGAGTAAAGTTTGTTCAGTCTGATTTGTGATGCAGGACCAACAAAGGACTGAAAAGTTCAAACCTGATATGATATTTTTTTGTGATGATGAATGAATTCTTCAAGAATAGTAGAGCATATATTTATTTATTTATTTTGTGATTTATAAGATCAAGTTGGTTAACATTATTTCAGACCAGGTTTTGTTCTTTCTTCTCCTTTTGGGTCATGGTTTTCTCAGGTAACTACTGAATAGCATTTCTGGATGATACAAGGTAACTATTTTTTATAAATTAGGAAAATTAAATTTTTAATAATGCTCTGGGATTGGACAAAGTGCTTGCTTTAAATGGATTTTTGTAAAGAGTTTTAAAATATGATGCACGTTTTCACCAACCACTGCACATTCTAAGCTTTTTGTGCAGTAGTTTTGGTGCAAACACAGCTACTAATAACTTCTCTGAGGGTGGTGAATCCTGCCCTGAAATTGAGAAGAGAAGCTATTTTTCCACCGCATTTTGGATCCACGTAGTGTATCTCATGGAAAATAATTTGTCCCAAATAGAATTTCTAACCACATAGTGATTTTGAGAAAGAATAAGCACAATGTTTTAAATTCATTTTTGTTTGAGTTCCTGTCATTTTAAGCTGAAGGACAGACTTTTAAGTACTATAAACACGTTGCACTGTCTAGAATATGTTCACATATCAAGCACGAAAAAAGTATTCATAAATAAAGGCTCATATACTGGGGAGTGGGCCCTAGTCAGAAAACAAACTTTACCCCTAAAATGTACCATCAATGTTAAAGTGCAGGAGTTCATTTTTGTGGACCTGATTAAAGGATAAGACATTCAATTGTCCAAGTCTCACTTGCAGGCCAGAAACCAGAAAATTAAGATGTTGTGGCATCTCAAGATAAGTTGTGAGAAATATAGTTTTTTCTTTGAATTTTGCAAGATCAGTCTCTATGCTTTGCTTTTATCTATTTTTATTGTTACACAGTCCTTACAGAGAGCTTTCTCTAGCCTGTTTCCATGGTTGGGTAAGAAGTTGAGAGAAATGCAGTAGGAAACGCAAAATGCTTAGACCTCTCCCATGTAAAGAAAAATGGAAAGAAAAAGGAGAAAAAAAAATGCAGAATTTTTTTTTTTTTGCTATGACATCTGGTGATTTAAGTGAAAACTTCCACAGGGATTTCCAGACTACCTCTATTTTTAATTTGAAACTGTGTTATAGTGAGGTAATACAACATCCCTAACCCAGTTTTTCCATATAGGTACATAAATCTGTACACACTTGGTATATATGTGGTATATACAGATAGACACACAGACAGACACATGGATAAACGGATGGATGAATAACTGAAATTCTTTCCTAGTATTTTTCCCCATTTTTTATGTGCAGTAGGAGAAGTTGAAGCATTTCTTTCAAAGACAGTCATTGAAGAGTGTCTGGCAGCCCTGCACAGAGAAGCAGTCCCTGAGGATTGCATTCTAACCATGGTGGGGAACAACCTTTGCATTTCTCCATTAATTTTAATTTTGTTTATGATATTCACAAGGAAACATTATCCCACAGTTACTAAGCAAAATAGTCCCTCTGAAGTATTTTGCTCTCATTACAGGTTTTCCAAGGAGGAAGCAGATCCTACATACAAATTTCATGCCTGTCAAAGGCCCTGGAAAGCATATCCCTTTTTTGGGTTGGGTTGGGTTTTGATTGGGTTTCTCCCCATCCACCCCACCCCCCCCCCACTCTGTTATTTCAACAAAATGCAGATGATTTTATTGCTTTCATTTTCCCTAGAGTTTTCTGAAAGTTTGCCAGCCCTTAATATGACAAAGAACTGCCCCCCTTGCTTCAGCTTCTGATTCATCTCAGAAGCCCAAGATATAAACTAATTCTCCTCTTCAGCACTTTGTATTCTTTTTCAAAGCATTTCTAATAATGTTTGTAAACTTGCAAAATTTAATTAAATTGACAGAACAGAATAAAGAATGCTTTAGAATAGCAGAATAAAATTAGTAGTGGAAAGAGATGGATATTTTTTATATTTTCACTCTACGCTTTCCCATAGAAGCCTTGAATAATACAAGGCATTCCCTGAAACTCTCTGCTCTATTGCATCAAGGCCAACACTGGACTTTGTCATATCAAACCCCTTTTAACCTAACTACTAACCAACAGCCAAGGAGTGACTGGTAGCTGCTTGAATCTAGAAGGGAAAAGCTGGTGCAGTCCTGGACACAGTCACAGCTGCAATGTGAGACAATCACTGAGGAGTGCCTGTTCTCTGCAGCTGGAGGAGACAGACCATGCCTTCCACCAGACAAACCTAATGGAGTCAGAGTGATTTTATTCCTGCACATGTGTGGAGACAGCTTCTGGAGGTTCCTAGGATCATAGAATGGTTAGGTTAGAAGGGACCTTAATTTAGCTACAGCCCTACTGCCATGGGCAGGGAACTTTTTATTAGACCAGGTTGCTTAGAGCCCCATCCAGCTTCATCTTGAACACATGCCAGGATGGGGAGTCCACAACTTTTCTAGGCAATCTGTCACTATGTTTCAACTCCCTCACAGTGAGGAATTTCTTCTAAATCTACCCTCTTTCCACTTAAGTGCATTCCCCCTTGCACTGTCACTACATAGCCTTGTAAAACCTCCTATTCCATCTCTCTGGTAGGCCCCCTTTAGGTACTGGAAGTTGCTATATAGTCTCCCCAGAGCCCTCTCTTCCCCTGGCTGAACAACACCAATTCTCTCAGCCTACCTTCATGAGAGAGTTGTTCCAGCTCTGTGATCAACTTAACATCTCTCCTCTTGACTCTTTCCAACAGTTCCATGTCTTTCTTGTGTTGGGAGCCCCAGACCTAAACATAGGACTGCAGGTGAGGCCTCATGAGGTCAGATTACAGAAGAAGAATCATTTCCCTTGGCCTGCTAATCACTCCTCTTTTGATGCCACATAGGATGTGGTTGGCTTTCTGGGCAAAAGCTAGGAATAAGTACTTCCAAATAAACTCAAGCAACCCTCTGTCATTTTACAACTAAAAATACATACAAAATGTAATTCAGAAAAGATCTGCTTTGGAATAATATAATGAACAATTTTGCTGAAGCACTGCAAATGTCTGCACATTAATGTCTTGCCAGTAATAAGATTTTTTTCCATGGTCACTAACAGAGCCATCTGGTTTAACAGTCTTACTGCATGTCTGTTTAGACACAATTTCATTTCTAACCTTCTGGTGAACTTAATGGAAAGACACAATTGGCTGGTTTTAATTTACATTCTAAACACACTACATTACAATTGAATAGGAGAAGTTGTTTCAATCTTGACTTATAACTAACATAAATATCTGCAAAATGTATGCATGTGTCTAATTTTCCATGCAATTGGCTTTGACTGATAAATATATACACGTACAAAATGTCTATGTATATATTAAAAATAGATTATATACCATTTTCTTAATTCTTTAGCAATAAAAATATTCTAATTACAATACAAAAAGCTCATGTCAAGGCATTCACATTTCTCTGTGGGATATTTCTCATGTATTGTACCATGGCAATGAACCTTTAAGGAATTTTATAAGTAAATGTGGCAAGAACATTGATTGTGAATTTATTTTTCTTATAATTTGTGTATGTTTTCTTTCTCTTTAGAACTTCTGCCCTTGTTAGATGAGGGATTTGAACAATTCTTTTTATAATTATGCCACAGATTCTGAGGTCAAAAGTTTCCAAAGTTTCTGTGTAGAAATAGACAGGAAAGAATGGCAACTATATCAAAAAAATATACAGAAAGTTTCATGGCCATGTACAAGAAAAGGTTGGGAGCACATACCACTTCGCTGTGAGAACTCTCAGAAGCATGTCCTTCTGCTAAAACTTGTCCAAGAAATCCAATATTTTATTTATAGTGACAACTAAGCATGGGATTTTAAAGGAAGCTAACAGGGCTTTCTCCACCCCAGTCATAACATGCTAAGGCAGTATGTGCTACTTTGTCATAGAACTGAATTAGGGCTTCTCCCTATAAAATTAAGATCATCACTCTCATCCAACCAAATCTGTTTACACATGTAGACTATGAATTAAGACTGTGCCTTTGCTAGAAACAGTTAGTAGGAGACAATGTTTGCTTGTGAAAAAAGTCTGGAGGGTACCAGTAACTCGATCTGATCTTTAAGACAGTCTAAATGATTCACATTAGAAAATATATAAATATAGAAATATTTTTTTCCTCTGGCCATGACAGTCTGGTCCTGCACCATTTTTCCAAGTTATGTAGTCCAAGTTCATAGAGATTTATCATTTTGCGTTAAATCTCAGTTCCCCAGATTAAAAGATCTGAAAATAAATACAACATCAGTAAGTAGAAACTATGCCCTCAGCTTGTTATGGAAACCCATTTACAAACAATGGCCATGAAGATTCAAGAAAGAGCAAAAAAGTTGTCTTCCATTTTTTTCACCTGAAGTATGTATCTTAGCCATAACAGTGGAAGTTAGTGATGGTCCAATTTTTTAACATCCTGCTTTTTTCCTGGGTAACAGCAAAAATACGTGGCAATCAGGTAATCTGAACCAGGAAGTCAGGATCCATAGGGATCACAGCCTCGTCCAAGTTTCATAACACACACATGCACACACACAGAATGACTAGGTTCTTCACTCTTCAAAGAAGGCTTGCAATTATGTTCAATTGAGTGCGTAACTGTGCAGTTCAGAATGCAGATAAATGAGAAATATAACTATAATCAGTGTTTTCTCTGAGCAATGTAAGTTAGAAGGCTGTTAACATGATCAGTATTCAGTATCAGTTTTACATTTGTAAAAACTACTAGTTTAAACTTGTGTAGTTGTTCTTCCAGAAATACCTCCACTGTGAATATTTCTTGCATCAGTTTATAGCAATCATCCTGCTTCTATAAGAATAAAATTCACTGAAAAACAAATATGATTTTAATGTTGCCTTTTGAAGAGTATGTGACATCTGCATTTACTGCACTCATCCCTGCAAGTATTAATAGGAGCAGTTGCTGCTAAGTGTTCCCAACTAAGTCCTTCACCTCACTGTGAGAATAAAATCCTTCTGCTCTGGAGAAAACAAATGTAAATAATTTAATTTTATTAAACTGTGCCCTAATTACACATAATGTTAAATGACAATTACGGAATATGCAAAACAAACTTAAAATTATATTTATAATCTGAAATTTTTTCTTTTTTCCCTAAACTCTATTTAACAAATCATGTAAAATAATGATTTATTGTTAATTTTTATAATGTGTTCAAGAAAAAAACCCTAAACAGATAAAAAAAAAAAGATAGTATCTGCCAACTGTTTAACCATGACAACTCTAAAATCCAGATGTAAAATGGCTTTCTCACTGCTAAATTCTCATTAGAAAGAAAGCTATTAGCTGTTTTTAACTTACAGGTCCAGAGGAAGTGAGATAAAGCAGAAAATTCGTACAGATTTATGTTGTTTCACTAAACGTTATTCCAGTGTTACCCACTCTGGTATAAAGTGGAATGTCACTAAAATACATGTAATAAGTAGCAGATAATAGAGACTTCTTTCAGAGTTCATGATCCAGCCCAACAGCATTTCCATAGATCACAGAAAAGTGGAGCTATGGGAAAATACATGTTAATAAACAGAGTAGGTACTGTGATGAGGAAGACCTCCTCTGGAAATGTTTTGAGAATCTGGAAGTCCTTTGAATTTGGGAAAAGACTTCAGCTACACCCAAGTGCCAGGTCTTGCAATTGGATCACAACCCCATGCAGAACTACAGGCCTGGGGAAGAGGTGCTAGAAAGCTGCCTGGGGGAAAAGGACCTGGGGGTGTCAGCAGTGTGCCCAGGTGGCCAAGAAGACTAATGGCATTCTGGCCTGTATCAAACATAGTGTGGCCAGCAGGACCAGGGCAATGATCATAATGCTATGCTCTGTATTGGTGAGACTGAGGTCCTGGAGTGAGCCCAGAGAAGGGCAACGGAGCTGAGGAAGAGTCTAAAGCAAAAGTCATATGAGGAGCAGCTGAGGGAGCTGGGGTTGTTTAGCCTGGAGAAAAGGAGAGGGATATCTTATTCCTCTCTACAACTGCCTGAAAGCAGCTTGCAGCCACATGGGGTTTGGCCTCTCCTCTCAGGTGACTAGCAAAAGGACAAGAAGAACAGCCTGAAGCTGCACCAGGGGAGGTTTAGATTAGATATTAGGGGAAATTTCTTCACCAAAATGGTTGTCAAGTAATGGCTGTCTAGGGAAGTGGTGGAATCACCATCCCTGGAAGTGTTCAAAAAAATGTGTAGATGTATCAGCTGGGGACATGGTTTAGTGGTAAAGTTGACAATGTTAAGTTAATGGTTTGACCAGATGATCCTAGAGGTTTTTTCAAACCTTAACCATTTTATGATTCTATGATATCAATATTAAATACGTATTGTATATTGCCAGTCTAAATAATTTGTTCATGTAGTGGCAATTCTTAGAAGACTTACTTCTTCTGAGCCTGGGTTTAGACTCTAAAGGTTCTTGACAAGATTCTTTTTTCAGATTTAATTTGAAATGGAAAATATATTAAAATGTGGAAAGATATTTACATGCACTAACACACACTATGTCACAAAGTGAATTCTGATTTATTCTTTTTTTCTATTTAACAAACATGTTCCTGATCAGCATTTAACTACTTTGGCAAACATTCTGCCCAGTGAGCACAGAATATTGACAGAATGCAGCAAGGACTGCTTCAGTGCAGATCTAGGCTGATTTAATTATTGGCAAGAGTTTATGGCCAGAAACTGTGGACTTGCTTTTTTACATCGTCAAACTTCAATTCTTATTTCCATTATGTTTAGGAAAATCCAAAGAAAAAACTAATACAGCTAGCAATGAATATACGTAAGAATAAATTTGATTATAGTTTGATTATTTATGGCAGATCTGCAGTAGGTATAAATAACCAAGGTTTCATGGAACTCAAGAGAGTTAGGTACACAGAATTAAGATGCCAGATGTCTATGTTCTCCTGTAGGTTTGTGATATATTTAGGATTAAATCACAACATTTTACCACCTCTTTGCAGACATATTCTGGATAGTTGTAGTGATTTGACTCAGTGGCATTAATTCTGCAGTGGATGAGAAAGAAATAAAGCAGGGGACAGGGGAAAGATGGTTTAATATAAATATCCATCTGCAAAAAGGAGATATTGAGAAATGATGCCAAATGATGATCATTTGACTCTAATGATGAATAATTAATGCATAGAAAAAAATTAAAACCATCTGGCAAGATTCACATAGTTTGCCAGACAATACCAAACTTGCTTGGATGAAATGGCCAAGGCATGTTCAAGTAAACAGAGACAGTGGACATGAAATCCTGGATTTTGAGGCCAATACTCAGTACACATAACTACTCCTTCAAAAATTCTTTATCTGAAAATATAGTCCCTACTGCTGTACAAAAGTTACATTCATTTTAAGAATATGTTTATACAAATAGCTCTGTATCAGAGTTAGGAATAGGAATAGGTCTGTGTAACTAAATCCAGATGAATCTCCCAAGTATCAGCCATTGATTTACACTGTTCTACAGTCCCAGTGCTCCCATACAAAATGAGACATTTATGGAATGCCAACCGGGAAACAGGTGAAGAAAACAGGTGTGGTAATGAAAGAGAATTCAGGGAATATAAAGTTAACCTCATTTATTCTGTATATTTTTCTTAGTTTTAGAAATATATATGAAAATAATCATCCTAATTACTATTTCTTTTACACAATATTAGTTAAGAAAGCAGCAATATCAAATTTCATTATAGTGTAAACTAATTAATGTCTGCGATTTTATTTTTAATTTTTTAATTTGAATTTTATTTAACAGTAATTTTCTAGAACAGAAACTGAGTCACAAAGATGTGTTTCTGTATCAGTTCTGTCATTATACAAAATCTGCTTTAAGCCAGAACTGCATATTGCCTCCATAAGGAACAGAATATCCTGAATAGCACTTCTTTTAAAAGAGACAAATCAAAACAAAATAGACTGAAATATTTGCTACACACATGCTGGAATTAACAGTGACTGTGAGTTACCTGAGAGACATCATTAAGAGGGATATGCACGCATTCAGTGTTTTTTCCTGTGTTTTGAGTTCAGAGACTCAAGTGAAAATAACAAAATTAAAATTAGCAGCATCAAGTTAATGATGATCAAGACTGCAAAAACAATGAGCAAACTGTGTTCTTTCCTTGTAATAGATGGTTGTTATGATCCAGTTATTAAAATTATTAGAAATGCCTCTGCCCAAATTAAGGTACAAACAAGACCAAATGCCAAAGTTAATAGTATGGGTTTTATTTAATGGTATAGTCCAAGCTCTCAGCTAGAGAAGGTTGCTTATGGCTCTAGTCATTTGAGTTGAATAACTTCACAGATGGAGTCTTCATGGGCACTCTGGGCAATCAGTTTGACTGCCCTTACAGGAAATAAGTTACTTGCTATATTCAAATAGAACCTCCTGTGTGCCAATTAGCACCCATTGCCTTTTGGAATGTTAGTGAGCACTGGTGAGAAGAGTCTAGCTCCCTCTTCTTCAGTCACTCCATCAGGTATTTATAAACATTCCATGAGAATCCCCCTGAGCTTTCTCTTCTCCACGCGGAACAGTCCCATCTCTCACATTATCAGTTCATATAAAATGTTCCACTCCCAGGACTACTCATATGTATTTTGACACATAAAATAATACCAGTGCAGAGCTAAGGGAAATAGCAGAAAAATAGCAAATATTTGTGATGTTCAGACAGTGAAGGATTTTCCTAACAGTATAAACTGGGCACTGGCCTCTCATGGAGAAGTCCAGGAGAACACATGGCAGTCCATGGGATATGCTAACGCCTGAAGATTCCATAGTAGAGAACAGTTATTTTCACTGGAAGCAGCAAAGAACCGTGTGACAAAAACAAGGTCCATTTGAACTGTTAAACCATGTCCGTGCAAAGCCAAAACCAGTTTGCTCCTACTTCAGATTCAAAGATATTAGAAACACTTTATTGATGTTCTATGAATTCAGAAGAAAAAGGTTTTTTATAATCTGATATGTAAGTCACACAGATACTCAACGAGTCTAAGGTTCTAGGGGATAAAAATTACCTAAGAACCAATAAACAAATAGATATTTAGCACTTGTTGTATGTTTTATATATATGGCTGCACAAAGTGAAAGGCAACACGAGGATCAAGCCTCAATCTATAACCAAAAGATATTATTTTACCATGTCCATGTTCTCTACCTTAGCCTATCTACAAGCATTATTTCAGAAAAAAAAAAAAAGGAGATGGTTATGTTGGTTATGCTTATCTTCCATCAGAGAGACAATGACTCAGAATTTTTTCAGTTAATGTTTCAGACTGAATTACAGCCTGAAGCTTTATGAGATTTTAATTACAGGTTATTCATAAAGATTGCATTTAAGGAAGCAAAAATAATTATAATTTTTAAAAAGCATCTCATTTAATGTATTTTAAATGCCTAGTTTTGTTGAGAACTACAAATGGTTTTGGTTTCAGTCCTTAACACCAAGCTTTCTTTAGGAGAGTGAAACCTAGTATTTGAGATTTCAGTCACATCATCCAGCTTTAAAATAAGATTAGTTATAAAACCATGTTGTTTACTCTGATTTTCCAAATTATTAAAATATTGAGCAATTTATTGTACTCATCTTTTTTTTTCTGTCATGTATCAAAAATGTCCTGGTTATTAAATGCTTTCAGAAAAAATACCTTCAAAGTTATTATCTCCATGACATCTTAAAGCTAAGAAAGTCTGTCACAATTTTCCAAGGATTAAGAAAGTAGTAATTTAATCCCTGGAGATGTTCAACAGTGAGCCCTGGCAGCCCAGACCCAAACCACATCCTGAGGTACATCAGACACTCTATGACTAGCAGGGCAAACGAAATTTTCATCGTGCCATAGTGATCATGTGGCCTCACCTTGAGCACTGTGTGCAGTTCTGGGACCCTCCATTTGAGAAGGATATGAAGGTCCTTGAATGTATCCAGAAGGCATGGGAGGGAGGGGGGGTTCTGTGTGCAGCTGACAAAATGGCTGATGTGCAAATCCTGTGAGGAGGAGCTGAGGAATTGGGTTTGTCTGGTTTGGAGAAAAGGAGGGGTGACCTCATTGCTCTCTCCAGCTTCCCAAGGAGGCGAAGTGCAGAAGAAGGTGCTGATCTGTTCTCCCTGGTATCCAGTGATGGGAATGCACTGAACTGTAGTTTTGTCTGGGCTTCATGTTCTAAGAAAGCAACTTGACAGCTGACTGTTCATTGCAATGACACTGCATCAGTCCCAGTCTCTTATGATCCTGATGATGAGTTTAGGTTTTTGGTTGGTTTGGTTGTTTTTTTTTCTTTCCATTTATCCTGAACTAAAAAGCTGTAAAATATTAGCCCATATTCTCTTATTTTTTTTCCAGAAATTCAGCCTTGTCAGACAAGTAGAAAAAGAAATTTCTTTATGACTAGCTGAAGTAGAACTGTGGGAACACAAAATAATTTTGAGTGATCAATTCATGTTGTGCTTTGTGTTTTGTGCATTTGCTTTGTACTTTTATATAGTTTTATAGATATGGTAATTTGGTTCAGTAAAAGATGGCGTTGAAAACCTGTAGGAGTACAGGAGAAAAATTCCTTACATCTATCAACAAGGGTCACGCTACCGCTGACCAAATGCCCTGATTCAATTAGAAGTGTATTAGTAATACCTGTTTATATTTTGTAACCAATTGTATGTACTTGACTGTCTGATGCTCTAAGAAGAAGGGTATAAAATCTGTCATTTTCTCAATAAATTGGACATTTTGCAAGATCATATTAGTCATGTAGCAGATGTGTCCCTGAACCCTTCCCGTTTACAACATAGAGCAAAGTAAAAAGAAACTCAAAATCAGATCTAAAAAGAGAAAGTTTTGAACAACTCACTTAAAAGCTTCCCATCAACTTTACACAAAGTACAAAACAGGGACAAACAGCAATTCAATTCTAGAACAACTCAGCCAGAACACAGTAGGCAACAAGTAAATTGAATAATCTATTTTGGGGTTGTTATTTTACTATAGGTATAAGCTTTCAAATCATAAGTATAAGAAATTCAAGTAGCAGTTGCATTAAAGAAGCCAAATAAAGGTCAGGATTGTCTTTTTTTTTTTCAATCATAATAGAGGAGAAGCACACAGAGATGGACTCTGATAATGAGTCAAAGACACAAATGGGAATAAGGGTTATGGCCTAAAGAATGAGGAAGAAAACAAGCATAATTATTGAGAGTACAGTTAGACAACTTGATTTTTATTTCTGCAAAGCATGTTTGGCTAAGCTTCTTTAGAGAAAAGAAAAAAAAAAGGAAAAGGAAATAAAAGTTACTTATTAGCTAATCAGTTTCTTGAAGTAAAAAACAGAAGAATTAACATATGGAGAAAGAGTCATATGCTCTTCTCCAAGAGAAATTCTTTCAATTTAGTGAGAAAAATAAGATATTTTGGCAAAATGTTTTACAGGAGTAAAATACAGTCGAGAAAAAAATATTTCACTAAAACACTCAGCACAAAGACCCCTTCCATAGCAAATACCCACTACCAACAACCAGTATACTAGCTTTAGTAAAACACAATTCACTGGTTTTAAGTTACCTACGAAAGAAGGAAAATAATAAAAGAAGAAAGCAGATTAAAAGAGTAAAAAAAGAGAAGGAAAAAAAAAAAGAGAAGCAAGATAGATTTAGAGAGAGCAAAGAAAAAAATGGTTACCATACAAGATCTGATGGTTCACATGGTTCATCTTGCAGGATAGGGGGGAGAGAGAGGAGGGGAGTTCATCTGGAGTCTCGTGTATTTATACAGTTCAGTTTTCCCTCTCAGGTAGGATATGCAGTCAGTGCCTTCCAGGCCGGAGTGAGTTGAGCTGCAGCAGTCCCAGGCTGCAGGGGTGTGGTGTGGGTGGGCTACCAAGCAGCTCTGCCCTGACTG
>JAWWES010000041.1:39938725-39955820 GCA_035583135.1 Lophotriccus pileatus | reverse complement strand
CCTGCAGGTCTAGGCCCATTCCTTTTTCTCCCCACACACACATTCACAGTGAGTTGTTTCCAACCCATATCAATAATACAGTGAGCTTCAGATCCAGTGTCTCACAGCTGCATGCATTGGTGTAGAAACTTTTCAGGTCTGGTACATTGTAGCCAACACCTCTTGAGGAAGATTGAGAGAACCATAAATTCTCCTTTCTGCAAGTTTTGGGACAACATGCCATCATTCATCACCGGCAAGCCTGGTTCAGAAGGCTCTTACTTGGCTCTTTAATTCTCTTTGTGACTCACAAGATGCAAAGAATTGTCCTTTATAGAAGCACTTGTACTTTAAAGAGTTCAGCCTTGTACAGATATACTTTTTTTAATCTTAGGAGATCCAGCAGCTAATATATTTTTTATGGAATGACAATCTTTGCTGTCTAATGTGAGGCTGGTAGATACAATGTTGAAAAACATCCTAATTTGCTTGGCTTAGAAGACTGATAATAGGATAATCCTTCAACTCTGTTAGTTCAAGCATTTGGGTAAGAACAAACACACAGTGTCAAGAACCTGTGAGTACCTATCACTTTTCTTGGAATATTCAATTCAGAGACTCTTAACTGAGTTGTTTTTCAGTAGATTGGTTTCCAACATGTCTTGCAACTCCAACTGCTCAAAGAATTCTCATGAAGGAGAACTACAGTAAACAGTAACATTGCAAAATCCTTAACATGATCTTTTCATGTCAGAAAAAGATTAAGTATTTTCCATGTGGGACACATTATCAGCACTTTGCTGTGTGAAGACACTTAGTTTCTTTCAGTCTTGAATCTTTTAGAAGCATTTGGATGGATAGATGATCGTATCATAGTGATCCAAGTAATCATAATAATTTTTAGCTCTCAACACTAATAGGAGGAAAAGTTAGCATCAATAATTAGTCTATTATGTTTTCATTTCCAGCACTTGGAGGTTTATTTCATGTCTTTAATATTTTGTAATTTATATAATTTAAACTTTACTAAGCAAAGAATGTTTTATTTGTAATATGAGAAAAAACACACTATCAATTTTAAAAGGTCTTCAAAGAACATTCTTATGAAGCTATTCACAAATTTGTGTTAAATACCTTTACCACAAAATTTTGTTTGTCTTCTAAGAAGAAAATAATAATACTTAATGTAATTCAGATGATCAAATTCACCCTTGATTTGGACATATTACACATTGGAAAACACGGGACCAAGAAAAGAGAAATGTTAGAACTAGCAGACATCATGCACCATGTTTTCAGACCTTTATGCATTCCAAGATGTACTTTCTATAGATATGCACAGGAATTTTTATTTCTCTTCCAGCTTTTTCAGCTTATCGAGATTCAAATGCAATATGCTGTTCTTCTGCCAATTTTTAAATTAACAAAAAATAGGTATGCTACTGGAAATCATAATGAAGCCTTTTTTTGCCAGCCTGTATTGATGGTTTTCTGTATCTGATGAACATAACTTTATTTTCTGCTGTAATTCTGATATGTTACTATATATACATATAACTGGAGTACACATAACTTTAAACACTATAATTTCAATCATAGTTCAACCATAATTTTGAATAATAATTCAAAAAGGTGCCCATGTAGTTTGTTCGATTATGGAAAAAAATCTGGAACATATCTATGTAATTCTATATTCTTATTAGCAAACAGTAATAACATTAAGAGCTATTATCTTATTATCTTTTAATCTTTTCTATTAGCTCTTTTCAAATATCTTGGCTTTGAGGACAGAGAAGGATCCTAATGTTTCTCAGTAAGCAATATTTCACTGCTACATCAACACAGAGAAGCTGCCCTCAAGTCCACTGAGCCAGCAGTAGAAACGTGACTCCAACACAGCATGACTGCACATGATACCAGCTCATACCTTTTTACTCAGTATCAAGGACAAGGGATGTGTATCCCACCAACTCTGGACTCAGGCTGGTTATAAAACTCCTGCAAAGAAGTTGGATAAATAAAGAGTTATCCTAGGATCAAAACCTGTCTAAATGGCTCATGGCCACCTTTGAATGTTACCAAGTCCAATGGAATTACTAAGCTTCAGTGCCACATACTTAAAAAATCAGAGCCTGGAACTGAAGTCTATACCAAAGGACATTTAAATCTTTTGATAAATTTCCAGAGATTTATGGGATTGGAAAACATGATTTCCAACTCAGAGATGGAAAAATGGCGATTTATTTTCTTGTATAAGGAAAATGATCTCCCACTGATTAAAAAAATTTAAATTTACAACTTATAACATGAACAACAATGGCATCGCCTCTGTGGACAGAGTAATGTGTCCACAAAGTCACCAGATAGAAATGACTGGCAGCAGCAGGAAGACCTGAGTGTCTTATTAACTGAGTTCAGCAGAATGGACAAATCAACTGCTGCAGCCCTTTCCGGTCAGTGTCACTATTAAGGAAGAAATTAACGTGTGTCAGCTACCCATTAATGAAAAATATGAAGTTTCCCTCTTATAGAGGGAACTCTGCTTGCTATGTAACTGGGGCCACATCTAGTACTGATACAAAAACCCAGCACCATTTGTTATAAAGTATGAAATTATTGCATATGGTTACTTTTCAAATAACCATATGCAATAACCTGAAATAACCTGAAGAGACTCCATGTAAATTAACACCTGCTCTTATGACTTCACCCTGAAACCCAGTGAATTCCATGATGAGAATATACCTTGGAATTGCATTCCCAGGTGTGCAGGGGTAATAAAATAATGGTATGAAGGATCATCTGTCCATGGGTTAGCACAGAGACTTGTAAATCTTTGGAGCTCAATCTCATGATTCTAGAACAAAATCACAGGGTTTTTTTAAGCAAAGTTAGTCTTCAACTTCATATTGAAATTAAATCACTACAGAGAACCTATTAAAAACCTTCCCTATGTAAATGATGTGGATCTGCATTAATTCTCTTCCTAGTATAAAAGGTATGATGTTTTGGGGGATATTCCTTCACCACTGTCTATACAGTATAAGCAATTTCATAGAAAAAGAATGAGGGAAGACTGGGTAAAAATCCTGAAAAACCTTTATAAATCCATGCACAAAAATTTTTATGTATGCTGCAATAAGTGCTGCAAGTATTCTAGAGTCTATTAAGGGGAAATGAAATGATGTGGCAGGGTGTGTAAAGCTGCTTGATAGATTTTAGATCATTGTGATATAACTGACATCAGAATTTCACCCAATTCACAAAATATGGAAGCTCAAATGGAAAAGCTATCCACATCCTAACACCTCTTTTTGCTTCTTTTTCCAGGAAAGATTTCTTTCTGAATCAGAAAGTGCACATTCCTTTTACAATGTTTAAAAATGGCATTTTCTGTGTTCTTTTACATTCCATTCAGCACAACCTTGAAAGATTACCTTAAGGAAAATTTCTGTAGATGAGTCATAGAAACTGTCTAGTAATTACTGATCAATACATTAGTGTCATGCCAGCTACTCAAAACTACACACCCCACTTAAAACTTAGGGAACTACAGTACCTTCCACCACATGACAAAGACAATTGCACATCCATCTCCACTGATATCTGGCCACAAGTGGATTTTCTCACTAATCCTCATGTTTTCAGTTAGGTAACAGGTAGTAAAGCTTTAACTACACACTGTCAGAATCTGGTATGTCCCTTGCTCCTGTTTCAGATAGTTTGCTAATTCAAAAAGAAAAGTAACAAATTGGAACTCAGCCATCTCAATATCTAATTATCTATTATTAAGCAATAATGTTAAAAATAAGTCTAATTTCCATCAGATTATATGACAGCATTTTTGACAAATTACAAGCAATTTATTTTTCTTGCTATTTATTCAAAGGAAAGATCTTTTGATATAAATGTCCATATAATATGTAATTTCAAAGAAATTATGATGCAAATGTACATTAAATATGCTTTATTTATAGAAGAGCTTAACAATTTGTCATTATTCCTTTCTTTATACAAACTTGTATGGCTTATCTTCTACTCTTACGGGAATTTTAGAAGGCAGTGCTAGAATTTCCATATTACATAAGGCACTTATCTCCAATTCTTAGCACAAAATTCCTTAGAATAGAATATAAACATTTATTCATAATGAAGAGTGAGAAAGCTTTTTAAAGCAGGTAATATTTCCTTTATGTGTTTTAAATATTAATTTCAAAATTCATAAATTAACTCTGTAGATCTGAATTCACAAAAACAAGAAAAGGTTTTCTTTAAGTCTATGCCATACTTAACCACCACAGGGACTCTCAGCACTGTCTTCCAAGTCAAGATCTTTATGCTTGCCTTTGCTGGGTATTCACTCCAGTTCCTCAAAAACAGTGCTCAGCTTCCAGATTTACAAGCCTAAGAAATAACAAAAGCTGCAAACATTTAGGGCAGGAATAAAACATAGATCAAATTCAAACACACTAGTCAACTCAATGTAAAGCAGTCCTACCTGTTTAACATAAAGTTGATATGGGCCTATCAGTCATATGAACTTTCTGCATAAATTTGATCACAGCTCACAGTGATTCACGTGTTTAAATCAGATTATTTTCCTCTCGTTTATAGTACCTCAGCTGTGCTATGGATGTCTTCTGCATTTCAAAAATCATGATCTGCTCCCTCAGCATGAGACTGCTGTCACGCCACATTATTTTGACTGTGATATGTCTTACTGACAACATCACCTCCTTTTGATTTACATTGACAGGACTTAAAACACATAAGGGGGGTATTCTCCGAGGCATATAATCAATTTCACCTGCTCCATTTTTGGTATTTCCTTTGCCCTGTTTATACCATTACTGTCTCTGCTGAAGCTCTATTATTACTGTAAATGTTTCCAACAACATACGTTGGCATCATTTCACAGCACTGTTTCTACAGCACTAACAATTTGAAACCTCAAAAGAATCTCAGAAGTATTACTACTTTGTTGTTTTTAATACTCAAGTTATTGTGATAAGTTAATGGAATGTGCACATCAAAACCCTCTGTAGTATATTCTTGATTTGTGCAATACAAGATAATAATAGCATAACATTCTCAAGAATAATATAAAAAGCCTTATTAGCGTATAAAAATGGTAATTAGATTTTTTTACAAGAGAAAACAAATTGTGCTCAAATTTTAAAATCAGCTAACTTCTGGGAAAATGTTGGCATAACAATCAATGTTGGCGAGAACTATTTAGAACAATTTGATTAACAACAAGTGAAAAAATATTTTACCTTTAAGGAAATATATATATGTATGCATTAATTCAGCCATATTTTCTGACTTAAGTATTCACATGCTTTTAAAAAGTGCAGTTGAAAATGAAAGAATTTTGTTAAAGATGGAGGGTAGAAAATCAATTGGAAAAAAAAAATCTGATGAACCACAGGTCTGTATCTGAGCAGTGGAGAAGAAAATCTGTGCATAATTTAAATTAAACAGCATGATCTGATTTAGTTTTGATAAATGTATCAGACTGGGTACTCTAAAATACTTTAATTTTTGTTAATGTGCTTAACTTAGGCACATGACAATTTATGAAAATACTTCTGATATAAATACCATCTAATTGTTTAACTATGGGATAAGCTTACAATTGTTCCAAATTGTTATGAATAAAAAAATAAATTAACATTTAATATGTTAACTTATTAACATTAATAAAAAACAAGCCTGACAGCAAATCATGGAATATCCTAAGTTGGAAGAGTCCCATAAAAATCATCAAGGTCCAACTCCTGAAAAACACCCAGCCATCCTTAGCAGAACTATGCAACACTAGGCCTATAACCCTCCCACACTGACAGTCACAAAGGGATGCACAGTGGGTGGAGTATCTATTCAATAAAACTCTTCTATTTGCCCTGAATTTTCTTTCCTCATTGCTGTGAGATCATGAAAATATATATTACTTTTAAAATCATATTTCAAATAGGGAAATGTCAAATTTTTTGCCTATAATTTTCTCTATCTTTCTCGGTATTGACTTTTGGTGGTTTAAAACCATCTGGGAATTAAACTCCAAACAAATTGCTCACCTTGCCCCCACCTCCTCCTTTCCCCTACTGCCTCCAGTGAAAGAGGGACAAAGACTGAGACTATGGGTTGAGATAACAATTTACTGAAAACAAAGAGCAATGGGATGAGAAATGAACAATAACTGCAACAATATTGGCAACAAAAGTATGCAAAAGAGAGGTTGATTTACACACAATTTGGTGTTCACCACCTTCACTCAGTATTGCTTGGCTCTGTAGACAAAGACAGGACAGCAGATGTTTCCGCAGCCAGTGTGCCCCTTCCCCAAGCTGAAGACAAGGAAAAACAATGACGGACAAACCCCCAAAAACTGGACTGTCTGTGCTGTGCCACCTTGACCAGCCTGGCTCTGCTCGGCTCCACCCGGCTCTGCCTGGTTCCTTTCATCTTTGCGCCCACAGCTCAGCTCGAATCCTTTTGGTTTGGGTCAGACTTGACTGGGCTCAGACTCAGCTCCATCGCTCTGTTCGCTGTGGCTGCTTCCTGCACTGGTGCCATGGCACACACACACTCCACTGGGGTCAGCTATGTTTGTCACTTAGAACTGCATATTTCCCAAGGAATGGTAAAGGGATGGGTGGTGGCAGGAGAAAGACAGAATCTGCAGGGCTGCTCCCAGCAATTTCCCCAAGCAAGAGATGGAGCAAAACGGTCTGCTTTTGGTGTGTACTCATCTTTTCCTACGCCCTGAAACCACGCCCCTCCAGTGATGACATGAGGGGTATAGAATAGCAACCATACCCACACAGCTCTACAATTCTGCCCCCTCTCTGCAACCAGGACACAACTCAGATTTCAGATTGTGCAAACATCAAGTTAAAATTCCTACAGTGGCTTTGCTAGCAGCTATGGACATTTTTGTTTCTTGATTGGCAGGCCTATACTTACAACAATTGAGTAAAGATTATGTTTTAAAGTGGTTATTGAACTTGCCATATAACTTGTCTAGTGTTCTGCAGGGTTTTTTTTTACATCATTAATATTCAGAAAATTATTTCCTGATCAGGAAATATCGTTTGAGAACTAGCTGAGTGCAATTTCCGCAAAAAGTAGAAATGGAATATAAATGACATACTTCAGTTAATAACATAAAGAGTATTAAGATTGGCAGTTATTAATTATGTATTATATTATATATTATAGCTATAGTATTCATGATACATAGCTTAACTTCCAGTCCTGAGCAAAGAGAAACGGGCAGCAATCTTCTTATGACAAGAAAAGCGCAAAGTTTCTTTGAAAGAATCAAGGGGATGCAAGTTTCACACTGCTTTATTAGAGGCTTAAAGATAGTTATAGCAAGCCTTTTAAATGAGAAATTTCAATATGTCTCCTACATATCAAGTTCTTAGTGGAGTCAGCTGTAAGCCTAAAAGGTACATCCAGTGCACTGGATTCCTCTGTATGTATATATGTTTATATATATATATATATATATATAAACAGATAAGCCCAAAAGCAGGAATAAGGGTCTTATTATAGGTGCTATTAGGACCAGACAGCCATCACAGCATAATGTTCTGGATTGTTTTCACTGATTAGGTGCCTTTACTCTACCTAAGGCTATTGGTAAGCACTGAAGAAGACAATTTATAGTTTAACGTTATCTTCACATATGACATGTGTTAACGACATCTTAATACATAAAAAAGAGTTTAAATACTTGAAAAAGTATTTAAGTTACTCAAGGTCTGATTAACATACAAACTGCTCCAATGTGTTATGTAAAACATTCTCTGGAGAAATGTTAACTCAGACATAGATGCATTTTAATGATGTCTGATTGTAACTTCACAAGCGGTCCGCCAGTTTGTTTGTTTGTGGTTTTTTGAACATTTAAAAGTCCAAAACCAGTTCTTCCAGAAACATGAGACTTCCAGATGAAGCATTAAAGTCCAAGTAAATCTATTTTAAATTGAAAACAAGGAAGTTTAATTGAACTAACTTTAGGTTGCTGAGCCTGGAAAGAGATGCAAAAAATAAAACAGTCAACTCACCAGGCAGGTTCTTCTAATCTCACAGAGTATTAATCATGTCATTTGTAATGAGAAAATTCTATTACTATTGCATTTAAAATGGTGTGCAAAAACATGGAAAAGAGCTTATTTTAACTTCTATTTAATCTTCAGATTTTTTAATGGAACAATTGGATTCAATACAACATGACATAGAACACAGTTGTTATATGTACATTAGTATATAGAATTCAAGCTCAGAATTTGGGTGACTAGATATACATTTGGACATGTATTTGGGCAGTCATGTGTTTCTTCTCATTCATAAAGTGACTGTTCGCCTCCACTACAGCTCTATTAATCAAACAATACTCTCATAGTGAAAAGATTTTTATACACTGGAAACATCATACTCTGTGGAAGAACCAAGATAAATAGCCAGTCAAGATCATTTATGTCTCAGCTCAACAAAATATCTGAAACTAAAATCAGTTCCCGAATGGTATCTAAATTGTTACATTTTCCTTGCAGCCAAAAGTACAATCTAAATTACAGTTCAAGCCCTGCCATGTCTTAAGTACTTTATTAACTTTTTCTGTTCTAAGTCTATAACAAAGCCAAACTTATTTAATATTAGCTACTAAAAGTGTATTAAATATTAATATTTATTAAGGCAATTGGGCTATATTATAATCTGTGTTTACTATCTAAATGGTGTGAAGCTTTCATTCAGGAGACTGCAGATTCAGAAGGACCCTGATTTCTGACATCACACAGCAAACAAGCTCTACTAGCTGTTACGAACTCATAATTTTTCCCATTGAAAAGTACTGAAAGCAAAAGTGTGGGTATTGAAAGAAAACACTCCCTCTGCAGCCTATGCAACAATTGCACACATATACATTTGAGCTGCATGTCACCTGACAGCCTATTTAGATAAAGCTTTATTTGGAAACTTTATGGCTCCTTCCTCTCCCCTGTACTGTACATTCTTCAAATATCATAAAGTTTATGGCAAAGGAAACTGCTAGGAAAGGATACTGTAGTCATGATGCTTTGTTTGAGTACATTATCCAGTCATTCTTTATAATACCATTTCTCTCTTTTCCATACATGTAGAAACAAATGCAATGAACTGTCAGCCTGTGAGTTTGGCTCATGCTTAAATGGTAAGAAATATTTGTGGTCGTCTCACTGAAAATGATCACTAGAATGAAACTAAACAATTTCATTCAATAAATGTGCTTCAGTGGCTTTCTTTTTTTTTTTTTCTTTACAATATACGTCTTGTTTATATTGGACTTTTTTTTTTCATTTTTCTTGATTATGCTAGGCTGTTGAATGAGAGGCACTTTGAATGAGAAACACTGACAGCTAAGATTAAGTTTTCCAGTTATTAAATTAACCAGACAGTTATTGAACACTACAATCAGTAAATACTAACTGATTATTAAAAACAAATTCAGACATGATTAGTTGTATAATAGATACACATATATTCTATTACTGTAAAACCTCTGGTTTACTGGGTTTTACTAACCAACTGCTATTTCAAGTGCTTATAAAATCTAACTACTCTATTAAATCTGTTTCTTCAGCATGAATGAGATGGATTATGTACTATTCAGCTACTATTTATGCCAGCTATATGTTGACCTGGATGTTGAGATTGTTAGCATATGGCTGTGTTTTGCTACTGGCAGAGTTAGATCACAGAATTACAGAATATGCTGAGTTGGAAAGGACTCACAAGGATCACTGAGTCCAACCCTTAGCCCAGCAGAGAACCATCCCCAACAGTCAACCATGTGCATATCATCCAAACGCTTCCTTTCCTAATATCTCCTGAAACAGCTTTAGGCCATTCCCTTGGGTCCTCTGGCTCATCACTACAGAGAAGAGATCAGTGCCTGCCCCTCCTCTTCCCCTCATAAGGAAGCTGTTTACTGTGATGAGGTCTCCCCTCAGCCTCCTCTTCTCCAGGCTGAACAGAACAAGTGATCTCAGTCACTCCTCATATGGCTTCCCCTCAAGGCCCTTCACCATCTTCGCTGCCCTCCTTTGGACACTTAATGTCCAAAGCTTAATGTCTTTCTTATATTGCAGTGCCCAAAACTGCCACAATATTCAAGGTGAAGCCACACCAGTGCAGAGCAGAGCCAAAAAATCACATCCTTCGACCAGCTGGTGATGTTTTGTCTGATGCTCCCCAGGACACGGTTGGCCCTTCTGGGTGTCAAGGAAGCCTTCCCTTCTGTCCATCAGTGAAGTCACACTGCATTAAATAAAACGAGTAAGAGAAAACACAGTGCACAAAAATCCTTTTAGTCCTCATCATACAACAAAGGCAGCCTTTAGTTTTCTAAACAGGAGAAATCAGTACCTGAAGATCACCAATACTCCCAACTTCAAGGGGACTATAAGTTTTGACTCATTCATTCAGTTCAGTTCCAGCTGTTGAGGTTGGAAGGGACCTCTGGAGATTGTGCTGTCAAATCACTCTGCTCAAAGTAGAGCCAGCAGATGATGTCTTCTAACACCAGCTACATTAAGGAACTTAGTCTAACATGCAGGGCTAGTTCTCTAAATGAGAAACCAAAAGGACCCCCTGCCATTAAAAATCTTACCAAAAGAGCCCATTGTGAAGATGCTTTTCAGATAAGAATAATTTTTCTGCCCCACTCAAGCTATTATATTCTGGCAAAAATCAAAGCACTGTTGTCCCTTCATATCCTTCTTGAACTTCAAAACCCATAAATTTCATTATGAAGAGTACCAAATTTCTATTTTTAAGGGCTCTTGTACATGATTGTATTATTACAGCTTTGAGATTTACTCTGCTTCAACTGAAGAACAATGGCTAATTCTACAGTTCCAACAAAATGTCAGTGTTAAAAGAACCTCAAGGAAAGAGGTTTAAGTTAACATGTTCTACTCAACCTGGAATACATGCACAGGTAACAAAAAATGCTCAGTTGATCCTCGGTAATATGTTCATATGTTTGGTTTATGTCTGAGAAATAATAGAGAGACAAAGGAAATGCAGCAATCATTACCACTGGAAGGAGTGTCTAACGGAATCTATGATAATAAACTTACTAAACCCTTCAATATATACTACATCTCCAAAATACATCCAGAGTTACTAGATGCCTCTTCTTTCAGTAGAAAGTTTTTATTCTTAGTTTATAGATTTAAATTCATGATGACTTAGGAACATCCATATAAATGCTTATACACAATTGAAAGTGTGTCTGGGGGGAAAATGCCTGCATAACTACTTGCTAGACTTAAGCTGTGAGTGTGAGGAAAATGCATGAACAATAACTTAACCTCACACATTTCCATTTTTAGTCTGGAACTCCCCATCTCAGTCTATTCAGGGAGGTTTCAAATTTTATTGCCATGGTAGTAAAAACAATGACCCAATAGCAAGTCCCCATCCAGCCAGTGAAAATTACAAAACCTAAAAGTCTGATCCAGTAAGATATTTAAATCCATGTCATTCCTTAGCACAGGAGTATTCCCACTGAAGTAAATTAGAACTATTTATTTCTTTGAAATAATTCCTTCTCTCAAGTTCCAGTGTTTTTCCAAAACTGGGACCTAAGAGAAAGTATCTTGTAGAAAAGAAAACAGCTATAATTCCTGTTTTCTTCTGGGGACTATCAATTCTTTCTTTCCCTAAGTTTTCACATCTGGGCTCAGACTTCTTTACTTAATTCAACTGGCCTTAAGAACATATAGACTTTCTTTTTTTAAGAAAGGCTAAACTGGGGAGAAACAAAAAACTCACAGTGGTAATAATACAGAACAGCTGAATACCAACAAGAAAGTTTTCCAAACAATTTTAAGGCAACTCTCCAAATTATTTGTGTTCCAGTATCCTCCACATGCAAAAAGTCATTTCAGCTTAGTTAAGACTAAGCAATTCAAAGAGCCACAGAGCTTTGATTGCTCACAATAAATTAAACCCAAGTTATTTAGCAAAAGTTTCTGGGGAGGTTTCCCTGATGATCCAGTACGTTCCCTGACTATGCCTTCAGTATACACATGCATTCAGAGAAAATTAGCTAGTTCATGTAATCAGATGGCACCCTTCTTCAAACCTTGGTCCATATTGCTAGATATTTTAGGGGTATTTAAACCCTAACAACACAATATCTTTCTTGTTTCTCTGCTCTTTTGTCAGTAAGAACAAGTCAGCATAGAGAGATGCATACTGCTTCTAACTTAGTATATACCCGACATTTATTTTCTCATTTTTGCTCATGTGTTATTCTGTTAGGTGATATTGGGCTTTACTTTGCTTTTTGCACTGTTTATAGCCTTCTGTCAACACCATAATGAATTATTGATGGATGTCTAATTAATATCACACGTTTTCAGAGGGGAATTATGACTCATCAAGGGGAATTATGACTTCTATCGGAAGACTCACCCTGTATTATTTTGTCAGAAAATACTGATTTATATGTCATCTACTGAAATATAGTGAATTCAACCTGTTTTTAATTTCAGCACAAACAGGGAAATGGATCTCATTTTCACATTTTATCCCACTAATCACACTCTTCTAAAACAATAAATAGTGGTAACACCCATGTACACAGACCAGCATAAATATAATTAAAAAAATAAGTGTGCTTATGACACCACAATATGTTTTTAATAAATGGATTTTAAAGACCCTTGATCCTGGAAAGGTAATTACGTGATTTAATGGGGTCCACAGTAGCTGTAATCTGAATAGAGAACTCATAACATTAGCATTGACCATGAATCTGTCAATACCTTCCTTTTTGCTCAGAGTGTTTGTTTTAGTACAGTTAATTATACTTTAAAAAAATTATAGTATTTTCAATCTGATTGCAATGTATAAACTAAATATTACTGCCACTAATGTCTTGTTAAAGTTTTTTCCTTTTTTTTTTTTTGTTTTATTTGATTGATTGTTTCAGTTTGTTTGAGCCTGGAGTGAAGAGGGAGAGATACAATAAATGTCTCTCACTCCAATAGCAGAAATGAATTCTGACTTAAGGTGGAGTGTTGAAGTGTTACGGCACACTTCTTCATGAGAGAAAAAATACAGACTACTTTTGAGAACCATGAAAGTTGTTCTATGGAATCATTTACAATAGCTGATATGAAACCTTGAAATATTTATGAAATAAGTAGTAGCATCACAAAGAACTGTTCCCTTAGTGCTGTACTCAAAAAGGTGAAGATAAAGGAGGAATTTAGAAGTCTTTCAACTTGTTTGTTACAGATGTCCCCAATGAGGGCAACTAAATTCTGTAGCTGATACTCAATGAGACTTGTCATGTAAAGTAAATAATCTATTCTAAAAGATCAAGAGAATTTCATGATGCTGGGTAAAACTGCCTTTGGTCCAAAAGGTATTACTTTATGCATACATCCCTTTTGCATAATTTGTATAATTAAAAATCCACTAATCCTCTCAAATATTATCATGTAGGTCTGTTTAGTAAAGAAATCTCTGCAGAAGTTACATCTTTTACTGGGTATGGGGATAAGAAAAAAAAGTCACAAATTTGCATTTGGTAACCTCCCTAGTATTGCATATGCAGAAACTTATTGTTTGCACTTGAAAACTACACTGCTCAAGCAAAGCACAAAATTGAAATCTGTGATCTGTATGTATAAATACAGTTTATGTGCTATTTTAATATTCTTTCCCAAGCAAAACTTTGACTTTGAAGAACTATTCATTAAAAGATGAACATAAAACTATCAAGGTGCAATTTGACAGACACTACAAGTTGCAAATATATCTCTAACCTAAAAGCTGGTGATTTGCAAAGAAGGTACATGTACGATAAGCAGTTTTCTTGCTGAATTTCTATTGTGAACCTAGATACACTGCAAAATATGCCGTCATCTTCAGGAAAACATGCTGTCATTTATTGCCTGGAAAGCTGTTGTTTGGTTAACAAAGCCATAAGAAATTTGGTGACTCCAGAAACACTAAGTTCTAGTAGATGTTGATAACAAGAACGTGAAGGATACACCCAATATATCAAACATACATTTTTTCTCTTCAAGTAGATCACATAATAGTCCTTTTAATGCATCTTCAAACTTCCCTTTACAATCGTTTAGGCACTTTTGGCTCCCATTGCTGCACTGTAGCAGATTGGTCCAAACCTCACTCATCTAATGGTTAAACACGTTTCTACTAATTTCCACCCTCGATTCATACATGACCATTTTGTTTATCTTTGCTCACATGCGAAACACTAGTTTTCAGCTGAAATAGTCACTTTTCACTCCCTAGTGTTTATTAGCTGTTTATTAATGATTATAGACAGAAAAAAATACTTTCTAAACTTTCATTCAATACCATAATTAAGAAAAGTTTGTTCTAGCCTTGTCTCATAAGATTTGCTCTGCAAATTAATATTCAGCCAATAGCCTTTCCTTATACTTGCAAGGATCTGAATATGTTCTAGAACATGGGGGAGCAGAACTGCACACATTCTCCTCTGAGCTGCAGCCAGTATCTTTCATTACCTTCTCTAGTAGAAATGCCTCTTCTTGTAATATCTGCTGTCTCTGTTTTCAGAGCTGCATCATGTTGATAGCTCACAGTAAACCTTCCATAAATTGAAACACACACATGCTTTTTGTGCACGATCATGCACTTTATTTTACAGACTGTTATATTAAATTATCCCTTTCCACTAGGTTATCCAGTTCATCTTTATGGAATTGCATTAGATTATGCCTTTTATCTTTATTTGATTGTAATTTTTCTACTTTTTACGACATTTTTAATCCAAGACCAACCTTTGCAAAGCTTTCCAAATTAGTGTATGCATACAGGCTGCTTCTTTTTCAGTGTTTTCTCCCCACTGCCTTGTTCATCCTCTTCTATAAATTTCTTCTGAAGTTCAGTTTAACTAAAGGTCGTCAAATGAAATCATTACTGGTAAATTTATGACAATTCCTTTGCTCAGAAAATTAATTACAAAAATACAGTAGTTTTGTCAGATATTATCGACCTTTGGTAAATAATCTTTCCATCTCCTTCGTTGTCTTGATTTGTTGTCTTTGTAGTACCTGAGAATAATTTATTTTAAATAAGCTCCATTTGCCTAATTTTCTGAATGACTCCTTTCCTTCAAACAACAAAAAATCAATGCTAACAAAGATAAAAGTACTGCTGTTGAGATGAAATACAAAATTCGTCTTTTAATCTAATATAACTTGTTACATACGTGCTCAATTCCAACTGTCATATTGCAGGTCGTGACCTATAATATGAATTTATTCACAGAAATTAAAACAGAATAAATGGAATTTTATTCTGTAGTTTTATTCAATGCAACCATGTCTATACCCTCAGCTTTATTCAGAAGGGGAAAAAAAGGTAATAAGATTAAACTAGTATTATTTAATTTTTGTTTTTTTTCTGCCCACTAAATTCCTCATAAGCTGACTAACAAAAAATTCCTCTTGGTGCTGGTTATGACCATTTGTATGATGATACAGAGTAATTATATTTCAAACTGTCCCCTGGGTCTGTACAGGGGACAGACATCAACTGGTAGTTATTTCTCCTTTTGCTAGAGTATTACAACCGGAAAAGCTATCTATGCAAGTATAAATATATCATATAATAGATCAAATTAATTGAATTTGAGATTTTCTTGATGATCCTAATTAAAAATAAATAAATAATTTTTTTTTTAAAAAAAGCAAGGGTGTTTTAGAGCAAATTAAACTCAGTTTTTTGAAAACACCACTTTGTAGCAACTGAGAGCCAAGCCCATTAAAGCCATATGTTCAGCCCTGTAATTAGTTCCTTGACTGAGAAAACCTCACATTGATTTCGATACATAATCTGTCTAAAAAAAGAGCAGAAAATTAGCCAGAAGCTTTGTGTATTCTTTGCATAATACAAGAGAAGAGGACATAAGAGAGGAGGCAAGTATTCCCTGAAAATTTTTAACTTGTGTAATTTTGGTGAATATGACTGAATGATTAATATGTATGATTTAAATAGTTGAAAAGATATTTCAGAAGAAGAATATCTGCAAAGGTTATTTAAGTGTTACTTAAACTTCCTTCTTTCTTAAATGATTAGTTTAACCTGTAAGCTTTTAATACAATAGTGTTTATGAACAATATGGAAAACAGATTGGTTTATAGTTTGAAAAGTATGAATGAAACAGTAGCTAATGAGCTATAGTAAATGTGAATATAATAAAACTAGGAAATAGAAAACATTTAACTTTTATCACTTGTCTTTAGAACTACTTTGTGATTTTTATTTATTCAATACAAATGTGCTTTCAATCATTTTTTAAATAACATACACCAACAATAATTTTTTAAAGTATCTGGCAAAAAAAGTATAAAAGATACCTTATGTCAACATGTCTGGCTTGCTAAGGGTAAAAAAATACCTCTAAAACTTTCCCTCTGGTAATATCACCTGTTAATTAACCACAAAATTTCCAGTGGTATGTCTGATGATGAAACATGGTTTAACTTTGTGTGACTTTCAGAGGCCTGTTAAAAATTGAGCTTTTAAAAATAATCATCTTAAAGCCACATCGTCAGTTTAGGGAATTGAATTTGCCTTCCAGGGCATTTGTTTCCTTTTATTTTATCCACTGCAGGAGAGAAGGTCCATTGCTGGCCCCAGTAAGTTCTTCTAATCTGGAATCCTGATGGCTCTGGTCCCCTGAAGCCTCTGTCTTGCTCAACCTCTCTTCCCACTTTCATCCCCACCAGCTCTTTTCTCCTTCTCTAGCTATTCCCTCCCTTAATAAGTATTAATTCACTCTTTTTATGCACCATTTTCACATGCAAACTGGATATATACTTATGACTAGTCCTGACTACAACACCCTACAGAACCATTGCAAGAAATCCAATAAAATTATAATTAATTTTTTTTTTTAAATGTGGTATTTTACAACAAGGCACCAAGTAAGTAATAAGATATTCACTGTATTCTTGAGACACCAAAGTCATACTGTTTAGCTAGGTTTAAATTAAAAAGTTATTTCTTTGTTCAAGGGTATCCAACATACCATCCTATCTTAATT
>JAWWES010000041.1:39846326-39930773 GCA_035583135.1 Lophotriccus pileatus | reverse complement strand
TGTCTCTTGCAGGATTAAATTTGTTATAGTGTTGTTTCCTTTTAAAGAAATGTTTTTTATGTAATTATAACCAGTTATTTATACAAAGTTTTAATTCAATCTATTACACAAGGACCTTTTAAATCTATGTTGACTTGCAACAAGAACAGAAATCTGGAAAGAGATTTTAAACAGTCTGTTGAAGTGTAGAGATATGTTTTATATGTGGTGATTTGCTACTCAATATGATTGGGTCACATTTATTCTTAAATGGAAAGTAGATGCTATTGGAAATATTTTTATTCATCTGTAAATTTAGCTCCCATTGCTTTGATACTTTTCTGGCAACGTGTTTTTGGTCCAGAGTTATACAACCTTCTTGTGCAGGCCCATGCATGGTAATACGTGTGCCAAGGCGGTAGCACCATGAATTAACAGAGACTTTAGCAGCCTCTTTGGAAAAGAGCTTTGTGGGTTTTAAGATTTATCAGAATTATCATGAAAATAAACCCTTATAATGTCATTGACTTCATTGCTCTATAACTGTTGCCAACATTTGCCTTTTTCTCAAGATTGTCTCCACAGAATTGACAAGAAATGGTTTTCCCATCAAAAGCTCCATCAAAGCCACATCATAATGCTACTAGAGAATTGTTTTGAAATTGCTAAGATAATGTCAAAGGAGTACTAATTAATACTACTTTTTTAAAAAGTTGTCATAAAGCTTCTTTGTTAGAGATTGAATAAAAATACCTGTCAAAACCATGTCTTGCTTCAGCAGAACACCACTTAAGATGGTATTCACGTAGATAATTTTAGAAAATCCTGTAGGCATCAGTTGTATATTCTTCAATTAGTTCATATGTGGTATTTTGAACAGAGAAGACATGTTACCGTGATCTCCTGGATTTGATTTTCCACGTTTAAAATAACCTTAATGAATGAATGTCCTGGCCCAGTTAAAAAAATATTTGTTTCAAGGAAGAGTGTTTTTTATATACAAGTTATTCCACTTTGAAATGCATTTCCCTTACAACATAAATAACTTCACAAATGGGTTCTCATATGGAATTATTCAGGAATAGCTAATTTCTTATGTTATCAAGCTCTAATGAATTTTCACATCCTATAATTTGCAGGAAGTATTATCACCTTTGTACAGATGGCAAATTTGAAGCAAAATGCCAAGGAAAAATAAAGTTGTTGACATGACTTGAATTAAGACCTCCATACACTTGCATACACACACTTAACATTAGCTAAGTCCCTTCTCTCCCTTTTACGTGTATTCCCTTCCACAAGTGTTGAAACAAGTAAGAAAATAATGAGATTAAAATGAAAATATTTGCTATCTGTAGAAAATATTCATATGGTTATATCAAAATATATCCTATTAAATTTATTTATTGGTGATTCATAACTAAAAAGGGTTTTCTATTTTAAATAATTGTTGCTTACAAGGGGAAAATTCTACAAAGCATAAAGTTTCTGATTTGGGTAGGTAATCCCAGACAAACACATTTCTATGACAACTAATAATGGTTATTAATATGTGTAGTTACATATTCTTATTACCTAAGGGTATCACTGTAGGGTGAATAATTTCTCACACGTGCTTGTTCCCTTGAAACAATATTTCATGTTTCTTTTTCATTCCTTTTTGATAACCTTATTGACATAGAGTTTTCATAAATTATTAAAAAATATTTTGAAAATATTTTGCAAATATTTTCCACATAAAGGGCTGCAGTAGTATATTAAACATATAAAACTACACTTACATGAGTAGACGTTAACTTAGGTCAATGAATATCAGAGTAAAATATTTATTATAAACAAATAACACTATTGGAATAAAACATTATTACATAATCTCTCACTAGAATTAACTATTTAATATCTATTTCCATTTCATAACTGAAAAATCCTTATTCCAAAATTCAGAAAATTACCACAAGTTTCTTAAAACAACTGGCATTAAAATTGCGCTTCTGTTTTTAGTTACCATTAAATATAGATGTGCATGTCCTCTTTCTTCAGATGACAATTATTCAATGTACTAGAGCAAGATCAACAACTCCATCACAGTGGACCCTCTGGCAGTTTCACTGTCACCATGCAGAACTCCAGCTGCTAAACTTTAAATTCTTTAAAGAAGTGCATATGTAACACAATTTGCATAATAAATTTTTTTGTGTCCATTAAGATTGCTCATTATGGGATTTTGATGGGCGAGTAAGGAGTCAAAAAATCTGGCTGTGAGAAAAGATGCCTCATTAGGGCTTATTTTTCCTTTCCAAAAAGAGAATGGATGCAAAAATATAATAAACTATCTCAGTAAATTTTGGACCAGCAGCACATACACACAAACAAAGAGTACCTTCCCTATCTGTACAAATTGCAAGATATTCACACATACTGTGGGAATGAATCCTTTGCAGTTCATTTAGCAGAGAAGATGGAAATGGTGTTCATTCTTGTCTTAAAACTGTATTATTACACAAAAGGTAAATATTACTTAAAACATAAATGGAGTCACAGATTCTACAATTACATCTTGTTTTCCTGAGTAACAGAAGGGTTGAAGGTACTCTTTGGAACCAGCTATTAGTGGTCTGTCCTTTCCACTTTGAAGACATGAATTCAAGCCATGCTAAGAGTAGATTTTGTCTCTGTGCTCAAGGACACAGTTTGGCATGTACAGTTATAAAACTTGCTTAGAGCTGGGCAAGGTGTGCAAGCCTTGCTCTCAGGAAATCCGTGGCAGCTCTCCTTTTGGCTTCACCATCTGGGCTTTCCCCTAAGGCGAAGAATATAAAAGTGTCACAAGAGATCTGCCTAAACTTTAGCTTCCTCTTTGGCTCCGTCACTTCTTGGCAACACTCTGATTTTTCTTGGCCAGCTCTCCAAAATTCCAGAAAAGAGAAGACAAAAAACAAAGTAAAACCCAAAATCTTGTCTTGCTTCTGGCTATTTCAGGATCCTGTTTTCCCCTGAGTTGCATCTGATTTGGTCTATTCTTTCTTGCACCAGCAAGGACAGTCCCTTTGGGACATTCTCCTGACTCAAGAGCCCAGAACATTTTGGACTCCTTTCTGTTCTGACCTGATGAATCCTCTATACCAAAGGTCCAGCAGTAAGTGGCCTACATCCAGTAATATGATACTTATGCCACCACAAGGTTTACTGAATTGTAAAGGAACACAGATATGGCTATATGAGATATATGGTCCTGCTAACCAGGACAATATTATACCTCTTACCTTCTACAGAGGAGTGCAAAAGAAAACATAAGAAATATATTCAAGTAATCTCAGCATTCATTCTCAGCAGCTCTCAATCTAACTGTTGATCTTTACTATTATCTTCAAACGGAAGTAAAATCAAACACATGAACTTTGTCACATCCCAACTTATTTACGTATTCTTGGAAGTAAACAATGCTTACCTTTTCATTTCTCCCCTCACACCCAGGACTATGCATAACTTCCCGCTTTATAAACTGCTAAAATTGTGTTATGCAAAAGCCCTTGAGCTCAGCCTTCATAGATCGGTACAGTAATACATCAGAGCCCCGTGTCATGCTGAGATATTGGGTCACTTCTAGAAACGGTGTCATTGCACTGGTGATATACTACATCTAAGACAGTAAACCACACTCCTCAGCTCAGACAAAGCATAACCATGACATGACTGCTGCCACAAGCAATGATTCATGCCATTTAGGTGTCTCCATAAACAGTTATTATTTTCCTTTACAAAATTTTCTCAACCTCTAAAGACTGTACTTGATTTACTTATACACAGAGGGTTTGTTCTTTTTTACTGAACTCTTCTCTGAACTAAAATCTCCTCTTACAGCATATTTTCTGCTTATGTAACTTTCTGTCCTTTAGGTTTTGAATTTACTATGGTGTTTAGCTACAGCTTTGACTTGAATGAGCTTTCTGCTGAATTACTTAAAACTAAGCAAGAATAGCCTCTGTCGCCATTCTTTGCAGTTATACATTCAAAGCAGCAGCCACTTAAAATGTCAAGAAATAGTTTTCATAAGCACTGTACATTTCTACATGCTACAAGTGGGTAGCTGAAGTTTCCTGTTATTAGTCTTGTTAGATTTTTGTAGCCTCTCTGATCACACTTACTGCTGAGCACCACAATTCTTCCCCCACCCACCTTTTTTTTTTTTTTTTTTTGTCCAGAGCCTTACCAACACAGACTATTACAGCTTGGTATTCTAGTCATATGGATTAAACTTTTATAAGATAAGAGAAATAAAATGGAGCAAAGAGATTCCCATGACTTCTGGATAATTTTAACAATGTAACTAGATCCATACTATCAGGAAAAGTAATGAAACATCAGGTACCAAACAGGCAAGTTACAACTGAACAGACATTCACTTGGGCTCACCCAGGCTTACATCCTCTCTGGAATGGGACATAGCTGGAGACTAGATCAGAGCAGAGAGATTTGGCAATATAGGCTTGCCCAGAAACATTTATTCTTACCCTTATTCTTATGATGCTTGTAAACTAGAACAGGCCCCACAGAAAGAGAGGAAGAACTTAAATGATTTATTATTTTTTAATAGAAGATAGTATATTTTTATAGGTAAAGAGGCAGGAAACATTTTCAAAGGGATTGTACAGAAGAGGTAACAGCCAACCATCAACCTGTGCAAATTCAAGGGCTAATTTCTAATTAATGAAGTATAAAAGCTAACTTTATGTCAGATCATGCATGAAAGATCAGACTAATCATGTATTTTACTTAGATCTGATCGAAAAAGAGAGCTAAAATAATGCAAATCATTACTAACTGAAGAGCCTAGTTCACAGGATGTGAAAAAACATATAAAGAAGCTGTACTTTTGTGGAAGGAATTCTTATTTATTCATGGTTAATGTCATTTATCCAGGAAGAATTGTATTTAAGGTTTTTTGAAAAAAAAACAGAATTGTAAGTTGATATGTATGAAACTGAGTGAGTGACTGATCTCCAGATGGCAGTGAATTTTTTCTGCTTGAAGAATTTAGCATGCCGAACTGAGTAACCATTCTGGAGAATGGAGAGTCTGTTTGTTATTTGCCTACTTCCACAAGCATTAATTCTGTTCAACTTGTTCTTAAAGAGCTGTCAGTGTTGGGGTTGGGGTTGGGGTTGGGTTTTTTTTGTTTTTGTTTTTGGTTTGGTTTGGGTTGTTTTGTTTTTTTTTTTTGTTTCCAGGGAAAACTACAAGGATTCCTCTTCTGAACTTCTCTTCCTCTTAAAAGCAGTTTTGTATTGCCAGGCACACATCATGCTCTGAACTTGGTTTCATTCCCTGAAGGATTTGGTTCTATGGTCTACAAGAAGTACTATTGACTGACTGAAGGGGAATTCTCTGCTACCGTAAATTCTCCTATCTCTGCACAAAGCTGATAGTGTTTCCAGAGTCAATGAAAGGTGCAGTTCTGTGTGATCTCAATTTTTCTTCATCACAGAACGCAGCCAGTGACAAGATAAAGATATATTCTTGAAATGGCACAGAATTTCAGAGGTAAAACTCTACCCTTGCTGAGCATGTGGTCGGTGTGATTTGTATTAAAGAACAGAACACCATTCTTTCTTTGCATAAATAATTTAAATGCAGCAACTACTGTAGCAACCACACAGAATATAAATTGCTAATTCCAGAGACTAAATCCTGTGATTTCAGTATCAAACCACTAAGAGGCTATATTTGTCAGACCACAGCCGGCGCTTACATGGCAGAGCTCAGAGAAACTAACAGCAAGCACTTCTGTATTCAAATGGTAATTACACGAAGTAGAAACCCAGCCCCACCTTAAATCTTTAGCTATAACTGTTCACTTTTCTCATAAAGAAATAAAACAGCACCATTTTTAAAAGAGCACTTTTGAAGTGCCTGTATATTTAAACCTAACTGTTTTGCATGCATGTTGTGAAATGTCCCTCTGCACTCTGCCAAATCCATTTCTTTGAGCAGACAGGTCATTGCGAATTACAAGAGTTCACTACCCCTGGAGAGGTATTCCTGCTCACAGGGCAGACTGTTGATTGTTCACCCTCACATGCATTTGATGAAGTAAGGAAAGCCAGAACATGAAAAAACCCACAGCAAAAACACTGAGTACTAGAGGTGTAATGAAAATAAAATACACAAATCTGGAAGTCCAGTGTAGTGTGCAATTTTAAAAATGCTAAGCATTCCTGAAAATTGCAGATGCCAATAAAAGTACCAGCCTATTTCTTTTGTTATATATAATACCTTTTGGTTGGTTGGTTGGTTGGTTGGTTTTTAAGAATAGTTCCCTTTAAAGCAAGTCTTCTAAAAGCAGACTGTGTTTCTCTACTCAGCTGTTTATCTGTTCATCTCCGGGTGAGAAATGTCATGTAATTTTCAGCCAAATCCAGCTGAACTGACTTGATCAGACTTGAGTAGTTGCACTGCTCACCATCTTATCCATTCGGTTTTGGTTTCTTTTTTAATGCCGGTTAAGAAAACTCACAATGTTCTATCAAGACATCCTTCCAATATCAACCCTTCACACACCCAGATGATTCTCTTTGGAAAGGGCTTTTCAACTAATTATTTGTCATATTTCTACTGGATGTGGCCTTATGGAACAAAAAAAATAAAGAAAAATTGCAGCTTTAGGCAATATTACCTTTACACTTGAAAACTACTCCTTTCTAAGACTCTGGGATAAATGTTTTTGTCATTCAGACACATGAGAATGCTGAGAAAGATTTTTTTTTCAATTTGTCACAGGAAATCCAAGTATCTTCATATAATGGCATTTAGCATTGAGAATGAGATGTAGAAATATTTTACATCCTCAGTAGGCACAGATTTTACTCTAAATCTTATCATTTCATGGCAACTTTTACAAGAGACTTCATTGACAAGACTTCCACAGATGACTGAAGCACCTGAAAATCTTACTCCTGAATATCCTGAAGAAAACTTAGCAAGGACCAAAAGTTGTTAATGTTCGGAGACATCATGGCCTTGATTGCTTTCTTTTTGAAAAAAGACAATAGTTCTGGCCACTTGAAGTTCACCTAAAAATTGTTTGGGTTTGTGCTTCTGTTTTTCTTTTATCTGATATTTCTGATTCAGAAAACCCAAATGCTTTTGTGTGTTTTTCTACACTTGACACTTGGCACTGTGAGGTGGGTGGCACCACTGACACTGATTTGAGGAATCAAGAACACTAGCTAGTGGCAAGAAACAGCTTCTTCACAATAGTCTGTAAAAAATAAAAATAGCTATAGCAAAACACCATATTACACAGGAAGACAATCATTTTTGGACCTTACAAACTGATTAAATTATTTTCCAGCTGGCAAATTAAGTTATCAAAAATAGAAGTGTCCCTGGTGTACCTACATGACATGCCAGCAAAAACTTGCAAGAACCAGATATTCTTAATGGTAGAGTGGGTGTAGACTGTTTACACTGGAGGAAATTATCATCTTTTATAGAATGATAAACATTCCTTGACCACATTGGCTCTTACATCTGAAAGCTAAAAATGTGTGCAGCTTCCCTCTATCCCAAATGTGTTTGTTCCCTTTACAATTATGCGACGTTTTTACAGTCCTTTAAATCCTTCTCTTTCAAAACCAACTAAAGAGAAGATAGAACAATGAAAAAGATCCTCTTCTGAGAAAAACCCCAAATCAAAACAGCAAATGCCACTGTTTTAGAATGCAGCTTCTGTTATATCCATTTGCACTGGATGTTTCTTTTAAACATGTCTAAAGCCTACACTGCATGTCTTTTAAACTGTCTTCATTTCTAATCCGTGTTTTTAAACTACATTTAAAACTATTACTCTGTCAAGTTAAAACAAGTTAAGCTGATATGCATCCCAGTGATGGGAATTCCACAGTTACTCCAAAGCTATATTCTTCTTAGTTCTACGTTTTTCCTTGTCTCTTCTTTCTTTTTATTTCTGTGATAAGATTCATAAAATAAACAGGATAAAGATTTTCATGCTGTCATATCAAAGACAATTGCAAATGGTCATTCATGTGTACTAAATTATTGGAAAACCAGATCTCTATTTATATACAGTCATTTATTGATTTGCAGCTAAAACTCAGTCTGTCAGTTTTACTGCCTGTTAATAGGAAAAGATAATAAAAACAAAATGGGAAAAAATATATAATTTTTTCTTGGTGGATGTTTTAGCATATTTTAACGATATAAGTTGATATTTCTTTCTTCATTACTTAAAGTAATGAAAACAGCTGAAATATTAACACTAAAAAATCTTACATAGTAAGTTAAATTTTTCACTGTCTCCAAACCCCTCAAAAAAAGTCAAATTCTAGATGCAGGAGAGTCTAGCAGCTGTCCAAGTGACTGCAGGAAGGAGGTAAATAAAAGTAGGATCCTGTTGCAGTAGATGCTGCATACAAAATTTATTTCCAGGAGCAGAAGTGTGAAATAAGGAAGTGAAGATGATGGATAGGAAAAAACAAGAAATGCATAAGAATATAGTCCAAAATGAGGATGGTGTAATAAAGATGTCATAGTTTAACCCCAGCTGGCAACTCAGCCCCACACGGCCACATGCTTGCACTCTACCCCAGTGGGATGGAGGAGAAAATCAGAAGGGTGAAAGTGAAAAAGTTCAGGTATTGAGATAAAGACAGTTTAGTCGGTAAAGCAAAAGCCATATGTGCAAGCAAAGGTAAGCAAGACATTCACTCACCTCTTCCTGTGGGCAGGCAGGTGTTTCAGCCATCTCCACAAAAGCAGGGCTCCGTCATGTGTTACAGTGACTTGGGAGCATAAATGCCATCACTCCGAACATCCCCCCCAACCCCTGGCCCTTCACCAGCTTCGTTGCCCTTCCCCACACATGCTCTAGCACCTCAATGTCATTCCTGTAGTGATATGCCCAGAACTGGACACAGTACACAGTGGGCAGCCTCACCAGTGGGAGTACAGAGGGACATTCATTTCCCTGGTCCTGCTGGCCACAGTATTCTTGATCCAGGCCAGGATGCCATTGGCCTTCTGTGCCACCTGAGCACTCTGCTGGCTCATGTTCAGCTGTCTATCAACCAGCATCCCCTGGTCCTTTTCTGCTGTGCTACTTTCCAGCCACTCTTCCTCAAAGTTGTAGCACTGCATGGAGTTGTTGAGAACCAAGAGCAGGACCTGGCACTTCACCTTATTGAACTTCATACCGTTGGTTTCAGCTTCATCCTTGATCCAGCCTGTCCAGATCTCTCTGCAAAACCTTTCCAGCCTTCAGCAACACTTTTGCTCACCTGCAAACTTACTGAGGGTGCACTCTATCTATCCCCTTGTCCACATCATTGATAAAGGTATTAAAACTGGCCCCATTATATTAAGCCCTGAGAAAGAAACACCACTAGTAACTGGCTGCCAACAGGATGTGGCATCATCACATCTGATTATTTGCTAAACAAAAAAGAAATATGAATTCACAAGAAATGTAGACTTAGACACAAGCAAGTTACTTTTTCACACCTTTGATAACCCTAGTAAATTAAGTATTAAACAAAAAGGTAGAAAGGCAAATTACACTTTCTATTTTACATAATTTTTAAAATGGAGTTGTGTGAGATGTGTAGAATAAGAAATCATCAGAGTTTCAAACAAGTTTAACCAAGTAAACACACACAAAAATAATCAAGGAAACACAGGTTGCCCCATGCATTTCAAGGAAATATAAATAGACAAAGTTCTCAGCCTAATCTGGTCTCCAAAATGGTTGAAATTGCCTGAGAAAGATAGCAGCAACCAGACCCAGCAGCTAGTATAGCAAAGATATGGGTCCACTACCCATTCAAAGCATTTCTTCATATTTTTCTGGACCAGGAACTTGCTCTTTCCAGCATGGAAACAGAAGAAAAGGAGTGATAAAAAGTGTTATCTTGCACTCTGTAGAAGGGCCACATCAGTGAAGTTCTGATAACTGATATAAGAAGAACTAAAAAGCAGAGTGCTTCACTGAAACAGCAGACTAGTTTCTCAGCCTTCTTGGATTTGCTCACAGAGGAACTTCCTTCACTTGCTTGTTTTCCAAAACAAAAGTATCTCACTTCAAGCGCATCATATACCAAAGAGAGTAAACTGAGATCCCTATATAGTAAGTAGAAAGTAATCATCCCACTACCTTGAGTAATCTACAGCAGACCTGTACTCTTCCTAAAAGCCTGTGGAGAATGATTTTTTTGTCTAACTACCAACATTAAACAGTATAAAAATTCCCCATTTCATTATCTGGATTCTAATGTCTTCAGTTCAATTTTCCATCCTGATGAGAAGAAAGCTCCTTATTTTGCTTGCCTTCAATAAAGTTTTAAAGGCACTTAGAAAAAGCAGTTTCTAGATGACAAATTGTGGCAGATCAATGTAATCTGTTACATTTCACACCAGTAATAACAAAAACCTGAATGCTGATATAAGAACTTTTTGAGTGTCAGTAGACCAAACTGACAGTAGAAGTTTATCACATCACTGCTTTGACTGACAGAAATATAGATCTTAGTGCATATGAGCATATACTGCACCTCCTACACCTCGTTTGATTGCAAAACAATAGGAAATAGCTGATGAATATGTAGCAGAAATTGCCCTTTCACAAGAGCTTCTAGAAATATTCACATTCATTATCAAGTTTCAAATAGTTTTATTGACACACAAACACGCAAAAAAAATCTTGGCCACTCAGCCTTTCTGTAATGTGAGCTATGAAAGTAGAAGTGGCACAAAGGCTGCAGAGTGGATAACTGGTTAAAACTTGGTGCTAATAATACCAAGGTGACAGGTTCAATCCCCTGTATGGGTCATTCACTTAAGAGCTGGACTTGATGATCCTTGTGGGTCCCTTCCAACTCAGAGTATTCTGTGATTCGGTGAATGTGAACAACAGAATTAACCTCTTCTCCCTGCAAATAAAATCCATACATTATTATGAAGAGTATATTAGTTCAATTCATTTAAGGGACAACAAAAATACTAGCAGAATGACAGAGGGAGAGAGGAGAGGATTCTCAAGGTATGAGTTGCCAGAATATACTTGTCGCCATGGGTTTTTCAAGAGTTTGCATGGAATAATAATTAGGTTCTCTGCATAATTGAAGCAATAATGTTAAGGTGAACAAATTAAAAGTCTGTAGATGTGATGTGAATAAGACACATTTATTTGGTCCAGGTAAATGTAACGCCCGAAGCCTTACATTAAAGATAATTGAAGAGTACTGATGTCACTTCTGGGGTCATGATATTGGTTATGTTAACACCAATCCTTTCAATACAAATAAAGCAATGCATATTACACAAATTAAAGCAGTCAGGATTCTGAATACAATTCATCAGGCCAATGAAATGTGATAAAATAACCAGCCAACAAGAAATTATCAACGCACTGCTGTAGAAAGAGCCTATGTAAGTAAAGACAAAAGGTCTCTAAGTGTCTCAAATTTTCTCTTTGGCCAAGACTATCAAGTCAAAGCAGTAGGGTTTATGGCTGTGCTGTCTACACAGGCTGCTTCATGCTATATAGCTTTCCATTGAATCAAAATTTTCCTATTAAATGACAAATTCTCACAATGATGTGTTTCAGTGCTTTGACTTTACTTGTAGCTCATATATCACAGCAGAGAAGACTGACTGAAGAATTTTAAGCAAACATCTGCCTGCTTTCTATGCTGAGTGAAAAACTAAATTTGCAGTTATTTACTCAGAATTTTTGTGGCAAGATTGTAAGGTCAGCCAGGAAAGATGATCAGTGTGCAGCTGAACATGACCACTGTCAGCTTAGTGGCATGGAAGAATGTACTCCCTTCCCCTCTCCTGGACTGTAAGACACACACACAGAGCACTGTTTGTAGTGCCATCTTTTCTAAGTACATTTAATTCTCATTTTGCAAGTTATTTCTTCTAAAAATAAACCAAAAATTATTTCCCTATTATTATTGTAAACTTCCCCACTACAACACCAGGGCTGTAAAAGAAGGTCTTACTTACAGGACTTCTTTAGCTGCAGCTGCCATATCCAAAGTTTTCTCTCCCATGATTTTCCTGGGTCACTTATCTTCTCATCCTTCTGCTGTTGTTAGATCTTCTAAGACTAACCTGAAATTGTGCTGATTACTGATATTTTTAATGTGTTTTTCAATATTTTTTATGTATTTCAATAGACTAAGCTCTTATTTTTCCTCTCTCATTCTATTTCCCTGCCTCTCTCCTTCCCTTCCCCATCCGCCTCTCTCTCCCCCTTCTCCCCTCCCTTAATATTTTTTTAGGTAGAAGAGAGTATAATAAATACAATATGTGGATTATATCTTTAGAATCACCACAGGGGTACAATCAAATGTTGTTTGCTACTCTGCACAAATAAACTTGTCATAGTGGAAATAGTTAATTTATTTTCCCAGAGAAGTATTGATTTAAGCTGAAAAAAGTTACAAAAGTATTGGGGAAAAAAAAAAAGGAAATACAGTCTGGCTGCACTAATAGATTTACTCCTTGCCCAGCTGAAAGTTGATAAAAGGATATTTAACTCTTTCTCACCCACAATCTTTTGTGATCTATGAAGCAACTTGTTATTTTGAAATAAATTACTGATGATCCTCTCTTTTCTGAAAACATTCTCCTTTCTGCCCAGCTATATTCCATTCTTAGACACTTTTAAAATGTTTCATTTTAGTACTACCATACTGAAATCTCTGATTTAGATGTTTATTCCAGCACAGTTCCACTTAGACCTGGATTTTGGCCAGATAAAAAACAAGATTGGATTTGGTTCTTATAAGAGAAAGGAAAGATTTCAGAAGTTCCTGATCTGCACTATATCCCTTTTTTTTCCCCCCACCTATAAATAGTAGATGAAATTGTCTTGTACGAAATCCAGGCTTTGGTCCTTGGCCTTAATTCAGCCATTCAAATTAATTTGTTTGAACTCTCCTGCTTTCCGTAAATAACTAAATCTTCTTTGGGCTGAAAAGAATAAGACTAAAGAAGGATTTTAATCTAGATCTCTCACATACTGCCTAACCACTGGGCTTTTCAGGAATTTGCCTTGAAAAGAAACTACAGACATTTTTTTTTCATCAAACATACAATTCCAGTAGCAATATTAGTTTTGACAACTTATAAATTTTTTGAGAGAAAGCCAGTTACTCAAAGATTCCTGACCAGTTTTTCTCAGAAAGGTGACATCATTTAACATCCATTGTTTGCTGTTTCTCAGTCCTAAGTGCTGTCTCAAGCTGTATTGTGGGACCAGTGACCACTTGTGGGGTCAGAGCCCTCCACTGGCAGCAGCCCTAGTCTGAGAACATTTGCCTCAGTGCCCAGTGGGGAAGCCCCAGGGCTGTAAACATGCAACATATCCATTTGGATTTAGCAAGATTCTTTATTTTACACAAGAAGTAACTCATTTGGGTCTGAAAGTTTGCTAGCTTTTCCTTCTCACTCTTAATTTTAAAACAACATTGGGTCATTTACTCTTGAAATACCTTTTTGAAGCAGCAAGTGATTCTGAAGCAAACCCCAAAACAATTTTTAAATAGACAAAATGAAACATTGTTCTTTTTTTTTTTGAGGTTTTTTTTCTTGCCTTTTATGAGTATCGTTCATCAAATTAAGAATAAATTCTCAAAGTGTATTCCTTTGACCGTCATCTACTTAGTCCCAAGTCTAGCAGAGTACCTGCATATGTGTAAACACAATAGCTGTTGGATTTATAGTTTTTGTCAGAAAGTATTATGCAAGGCTATAGATGATATGAAAAGAGTCTAGCCATTTGAAAGAAAAAATGTGGCTAATTCTGGTTTTCTACTGAAAGAAACATATATTAAATATGACAGGGCTGTAACTTTTAAATTTCTTTAAACTTGCCACATCTTCAACTGTGCCATGTAGGGGCTGACATTGAAAGTCCAGCATTATTACACTAAACTACCTTCTAAGAACCCTGAAATGTTGTCTTCTAAAAGTTTTTTCTTTTATTTCATATAGCAATTTTTTGCTTGAACTAGGTGTTTTCAATGGACTCTTGTTTTATGGGCATAATCCCATAAATTCATATTGCACTTCCAATAATTGTAAGGACCAATTACATTTACACATTTTTGATGCTCAGTTACACATACAAATGCTGACATGTGCCCCAACAATTACCTTGTGGAGATAAAACTGTAATCACAGAACAGCAGACTGGCTCACACTCACTTTAGCAATTAACACCACAGCAACTTAAAAACACCTTATTCCCTGCTAGAACCTCTCATTCCTCACAGCCTTCTGACAAGAGCAGAAAGGTAACTGGGCCTTCTTTTAGACTGCAAGAATTAATACTTCCTAAGTGTCTGAATTGTTTCATCACATTGTACACACACAAACAATAACCGGATTTATGCGACGCTTTTTTGGCCTGCAGTTGAGTTACAGATGTGGAACTAAGTACAAAGGGCCCATTTGGGACTAATCTCAACTGGCCTTGTTCCTTAAAATGCCTGTTCACTGAATGAGTACTCATTCAGTAAACATACCTTCAGAAGCTGTAGGAGTCTACAGGATCAGCTCATTAACTGCCTGCTCTGTGTTACCTCCATCCTGTGAAAATCTCAGCCATCCAACCTGACAGTGCCATTTTCATCATTCACTAATGAGTAATATCTAACACTTCTGGTGAAAGCAGAGATGTAACTACAAGTTCATATGTATATTTATGTTATTTATATTGTCTTTAGTCACATCTGGTACAAAATGTATTAATTCCTAAATGTGAAACAAAATTATATTAGGCACCCAATAGAACTGAATTTATGTAACTTAAGCCAATTATTTTAAAGTGTCAGACCAAAGATTATTTGGAAGGGGTTGTCTCATTCAGTGATTACACTACCTGTTTCACTCATTTTACTTTCATTAAAATGCACGTTTACTAACTAAGAAATACATTTGAAATTCACCTGTGATTCAATTGCATTTATGACAGTTGCATTTTTCTAAATATTTGGTAGTTAGTCTACAGAGTTAAAACTTATTAAGAGAAGTACATATAAATAATTTAAAGGAAGAAAATTAAAGCGATATAGTTATACAGGTAGGTGGGGGGAGCAGGATGAACACCAACTTCACAGTATTGTTTTCTACACATTCAAATCACATACCAAAAGAAAACCATTATATTTCTATGAAAATTGCGTATCTAGTTCATCAGGATAAGAGGGAGACTGTTGTGGCACTCTATCACAGTCCTGCAGAGAGAGGACAAAAAACAACAGGAGGAAATTCAGATATATTTCAGAAATAGAAGAGGAAAGGATAAGCTGTTATATTAAAAAAAAAAAATCATGAAACGTCTCTTATCCATTTAATTTTAGCAATGTTTGCATTCCATGGGGCAGAATTTTTTTTTTTTTTTTTTTTTTTGGACAGGTGCTTCTTTCTACTTTTTTGTCCTACTTCTTTCTACTTCAGCATTTATAGTGAAATAAAGTTTCAGTTTTCTGTAGTCTATAACTTTCTATTCTCTCATATGTAATCCTTTAAATAAAAATACAATAGAAAGTAAGAAAGAATAGTGTGCCAGTTTAAGTCCCATCCAGGCTGGCACCATGCTCTCGGCAGTAGCCATATATGATTACCTAGGGATGATTATAAGAGCAAATGAAAATAATTCTTCCCCATAACACTCACAAGCTCCAATCATTTTCAAGTCACGGACATGGTGATCTAGATGGGGTTACTGTGTACATCATTACTCTTGATATTTTTTCCCTTTGAACTTATTCAGGCTTTTCTTAAGCACAAAATAAACCCCACATTATACTTGGTGAAAGTCCTCTTCTTTTGAAACTGTCATCAGTTTTATTTCATCTTGTGGTAAAGAGATTGCAATATCAGTGAGTCTCTGAATGCCACTAAGGAATCTGTTAATCTGTATTATTTCCCCTCCCCTCCATCAAACATGGTTTTTCCGGACTGATGACTGCTAACTTTTTTGTTCCTTGTGCAGAAGTAATTTCATACTCTTGATGGTCTTTGTTGCCCATTTGTTGTTTTTCAGATCTCAATACAGATCAAAATGATCGAGTGGTTCATTTAGAAGCTTTCTGAAAACCTTCAGTGCCATTATTTTCATTTGCTCTCATCAGTCATGTATGTATACTGTGAAACAATAATTCAGAAAACACAGAAACTGTGTCACTTTAATGACAGTCCAGAAAATAAGTCATTTAAATGATATCACAATTGTCAGTGATTGAAGACTTAATGAGACAGCCAACTGGATTGTGGGATTTTTGGTGTGCAAGGATGAGCAGTTTATTGCTGATCATTTTAAAGGCCATAAGAGCATCCTCTGCTCCTGGAGCTCTCACTGCTGGGGCTCAGGGACACCACAGTGACAACATGGTCACTTACCAGCCCAGCACTCCAAATCTATAAATAAAAGAAATTAACAAGTGGTCAAGTAGGTGTAAGTCTTGAAAGCAAGATGGGGAGAGAAAGGAAAAGAAAAGGAGACAGCTGGAGGTGATGGGAAAGAAAATAGTTTTCATCCCATGGGGAAAAAAAGGTTTAAATTAAGTGCTAAGGGATCATAGAGAGGGTGGATGGAAAACATAATTACATATACAAGAATAAGCTGGGCTAAAAATTTAAGTTAGATGGTAATATTTGCTTTTCTCTGTTTGTTTTTTCCCTCAGCTTTTGCAGTCAACAACAGCCAGTGAGTTCATATAGAGTGTGTTACTTTGTATATAGAAACTGCATGTAACACATGGATTTACTAATTATTTGTGGTGCCTGGCCAGAAGAACAGACTAAAGAAACAGTTTAGGAGACAAAAATCCCATCATTGTTGTTTAAATCTTCAGCTTATACATGTGTTTCTGTTGTTTGCTTGTTTAGAACCTCTGCCTGTACTCTGGAAAACAGTGACTTCGTCTGGGCCTACAGCACTGTTCTGAAAGAAATTTGTATTGTCCTTAAATATATTTTAGGGCTAATTTTCAGCAGGGAGAGGAGATGGCAGGGTCCATCCTTGTCAGAACTTTAAAGCTCTCTGATTTTCTAAGGATTCCCTGCTGCTGAGCATGATGGCTATAACTGCTGGCATCGAGCCTGGCACTGCTGAGGAGGTGCAGAAAAGCAGCCTGGATGTTACAACCCATGCTGGGGGCGGGGAGGAAACCCCGCAAGGAAAAAGAAGTGTTAGAGCTAAAAGAAGTGTTAGAGCTGTTGACAGACTGTATGTCTCAAATATACAACAGGAAAAGTTACTTTGCTGTCTTTGCCAGGGTCTTCTATCATCCACATTGATGACTTAAAACATTCAAATTACTGTTAAGAAAAAAAAGGTGACATTTTAAGTGAGGGTCCATGATCCTGCTCAAACAAACAAATAAAGAAACAAACAAAAACACCCCCAAACCCCCAAACCAAATCTTCTTTGGCAACTTCATTTTGGATCTGATGGTCACAGAATCACAGAACCATGGAATGTTTTGTGTCTGAAGGGACCTTAAAGATCATCTAGTTCCATTCCTTTGTCATGGGCAGGGACACTTTCCACTAGACCAAGTTGCTCAAAGCCCCATCCAACCTGGCCTTGAACATATTCAGAGAAGTGGCATCCACAGCTTCTCTGGGCAATCCATTCCAGTGCCTCACCACCCTCACAGTAAAGAATTTCTTCCTAATATGTAACCGAAACCTACCCTCTTTCAGTTTAAAGCCATTCCCCCTTGTCCTGTAACTACCTATCTACCACTATTTACCCTTGTAAATAGTCCCTCTCTAGCTTTCTGGTAGGTCCCCTTTAGGTACTGGAAGGTGCTATAAGATCTCCCCAAAAGATTCTCTTCTCCAGACTGAACAGTCCTGGCTCTCTGGGCCTGACTTCACAGGAGAGGTGCTCCAGCCCTCTGGTCATCTTCGTGGCCCTCCTCTGGACTCACTGCTACAGATCCATACTCGATCTTGTTTAAGAGCCTGCAGTTAAGTGGTGCCCAGTATTTCCCCTGCTCACATAGTTGTCTCCCAAGAAAGAAGTCAATTTTAAGGGCTTGGCATCAGCACTGTATTTTCATCTTCCTTTACCCCATTAGCATGAGCACTACACAGTTCCTTGTAAGAAAGGGCACAAGACCAAAATTCAGTCTGTGGCTCAACAATAAGAATAGGAAAGAACTCCCTCATGCAATGGATGCTCATTCACAAAGCACGAGGTGCAGGTTGCTCTCTGCATTTCCCTGCACCACACTTTGGGTATTTGGCAGCCTCCCAGTGGCCATTGTGAGTGCTTTATATGACATGCTGAAGAACTAGACTCTACCTACTGTGTTGATCAGTCAGCTTTTCTTCTAGACAGTTTGGCCTGTGCTAGATCTATGTATAACTGCAAATATTCAAGGTCATACATAGACATAAAGAGCAAAGAAAAACAAAAACTAAAACAAGTTTATCCAGAGCAAAGAATTCCTTGTGAATTTTCCTTGTAAAAAGCCACAGAAGTGAAAACTTGTCCTTGGCTTTATGACTTGATGGAATAATGCTGAGATGCATCATTTTAGTTACTGTATTACATTATTCAGAGCTCCGAATTGGTGATATTAATATTCCTGGAAATCTAATGGGAAAAAAAAAGTAGTCTAATGAAGAAATGGTAACTCATAAGTGCAAAGACAAAATTCTGTAAAACCAAACTGTCCTAAAATATGCAGAAAAGACAGGCACATAAGAAACAATGCTGGATTGTTCAATAATCAGAATACCTTCTCAGTTCCAAATATGAAAGAGAATCTTTAAAACAGACTAGAGTGCAATTAAGGAGCATCAGTGTGAATGATGTGCTTCCTATTTTGTTTCACTGTCCATTAAATCAAGCTTAGTACTGTAAGCTGACAGAAGAGAGAAGAGCAGCATCACCAGGAGTAACTGGGAATGCATGACTCATGAATGAGAAGCAGATCCCACCACGCTGTTGTCAAATATAGCATGCTGCTGATAAATGGAGATGAATTTCTGGTTTCCTTTTTGTGCTTTTCCTTCAACCTTCTATTCTGTCTGTGGGTCATGGTTTGTTTTTCCTGACAGTTTGAGATTTCTGAGCTACTGCGATATGGTGCCAACACACACTGTGCACAGCAAGTGAAGAAGAAACAATCTGGCTGTTGTTTCTTGCTTTGCAAACAGCAATTTTCTTCTCATATTTTAGATCCTAGTACCAGAGGCCTACTTTTAGAAAATTAATGTTTCTGTCCCAATTTTATGTGTCTAAGATCATTATTCTGATGAAAAATAAAAATTGGCACCAAGTTAGAACAAAAAATTGTGCAAATATCCAGAATATGTTGCAATACAATTTCAGCAAATTGGAGTGAAAGCGATTGTTTTTTCTACTTATTACTGACCTTGGCTTTCTGAGCAATCAGTTTTATAATATTGAATGGTTTCAAGGTGAAGTTCATTCAACTGAATTTAAATCAAGGAGAAATTTAAAAGCCTTTTTTATAAACTGTACTTAATTATTATCTAGGATTAAAATAATAATAATTCAACAAATATTTTATATTTAACACATATAAAGTAACAAACGAAACAGATTTGCTACTACCTCTTATTGTCTATTGAGACATTCACTGGCTATGGTTAACATGAAGCCAAACTTCCAACAACAGATCTCAGATCTTTTGCCAAATAGTCATGATATCATGTCAAGAAATTCCTAGAACAAATAGTGCTATAAATCATTTGCCATGTGCAATTAACTATAAATTTCATTTAGATTTAATAGGTTATTTACTGCATGATCTTCTTATGTTATGAATTATCACAGCTTTGTTGAAGTCAATGGAGCCTGTATACACCAGCTAAATCTCTTCTTACAGTTGGATGATTAATGTTTCTTTTTAATATTCAGTAGAAAAATATGTTGTGATACTGCGAGACATCAAAAAAGAACAGGTAAATAAACCTTAGGACCTTTTTGGGACTTTCCAAGAGATGCTGAAAGCCAACATTTGTGTAGAAAAATAAAAGCAGAAATCCCATCATAATTGGTTTACAAGTTATTCTGACTACTTTATTTGAAGACCTTTAAATTAACTCCAGGGACAAAATGGGAGAAGGGAAAGAAGTAATACCAAAAATAAGCCCTGATTAAAACTAGCCATCAAGCACACATGTGAGCTAAGATGACTAATTGCCTAGTCCAGAGATTATTGAAGATCAGACTGATTCTGCAATAATGACCATTCTTAAACACTGGATTACATAAAGCAATCCAGAATCATCCAGTTTAATGACTTGTACTTTTGTCTCTTCAAGAATGTGACAACTTAATTTGTAAATAGTCTAACTAATGGAGAACATCAGCTGTTCACACAAATCAATATTCATTGCTCAGTGTTGTTTTACCCATTGAAGTAATATGTTCTTTTTCTCGCAGTCTAACAGACCACTTCACTGTGTTTACATTTCTAAAAAGATTGAAGACATAATGACCTTTATAAAATAATTAAACGTGATAATTCTGGATTATCTCCTAATTAAATCACAGCTTTGAAACACCCTTTGTGATTCTATCAACAAGTGATTCCAGATAATCTTGAGACAAAGCAATTAATCTTTCCTTTGGATTTCTTTCCTTGATCCCCTTTCTGAAAGCAGTTATTAACACTATTTGCCTTTTTTCATCATCTGTCTGAGGATTTAGACTTAGTTTTTCACTCTGTTTCTGTCATTCACCAAGGGTTTTCAAAAAAGTAGTGGCACCACACTAGCCATGTGGGGGTTTTCTTATGTTAAACTCTTTGGTAAGTTCCTGACAATAGTCATATTTTGATCTCTCCATTTCAAAGATCTGCTATATAGATTCATTAGTCTCAGTATTCAGTGTGATAATATCCAAATAGCTACTGTCCAGTAGTCACAAAAGCAGTGATAGATTTCGGAAAGGACAGAACATATTAATGAAATTGGAGCTGAAGTGAATTTGAACTTTGTGTGATTATTTTAATTGACCTACTTAATTAATGGAAAGCCACACAGAATGACTTCAAAACCCTGGAGATCAATATCAGCCCTTTTATATTCTGTATTTCCTCATTTTGGGAAACTGAATGTCTGCCATTGAACTGGTCTTGCTTGATGTAAAGATTTTGTAATATTTTGGAAACCAGCATCTATTTAAAACCTTTTCTGAAGAGGCTTACACATGTATTAGTGCTTTATTTCTCTTTCATTCCTATTAATCTGCATAAGGGTTGTTCATAAGGGCCAACATTATCTTAAAAAGGCTAATCTCTCCCTGTATATTCAATTCAAAAAGGTGGATGACCATTTAGAAGAGCTACATCAGAGGTCTATCTTGCCCAATTAAATTGTAGCAAGAAAGTAGTGAATTTTATATCACCCTTTGTGAATACCCTTCTCCAAAATTTTCCCATGTAAAAATAGCTGTAACAATTTCAGGCTGTTTCTTGTAAACTATAAAATAATTACAACTGCCATCTGTCTTTCTTTTCATATATTTCATGTTATCCAGAAACATATTAACAGTGAAACAGCAGTTGATTATTAACAGACATGTTGGAGGGACAAATAAAGTTTTATAATGAGTTGGAATGTACTGAGTTGTAACAAACCAAGGTCAAGACTAGTAAAGAGGATAGACAGAAATCACTGCTCTATCAGCAGCCATAGGTAGAGAGTACTTGTATTACAGCTCTTCATTAAAACAGTTTTGTCAAATTGGTGCATGAATTTTCTTGGCAGTAAAAGGAAATGGAGATGTTGTTTACATTTATACAGAATTTTTAATATTTATACATTGAGAGCTCCCACCTTTAAGGGATTCCTTGGCTTCAACATAAATGTTTATATTAAATAATTTGTTAAGATGAGAGCAATATTTGGCCCAGTAACTTAAAAATCTATGAAATAAATCTGCATTCAGATACATTTCTGATGATTATCACCAGGAAATAAAAGAGAAAAATCATCATGTTTCAAATTGAATTTCTGCACATGAAATACTCGAAGAGTTTGTGGACTGCTGAGAATAACTGAAACACATGACAGCATTGTTAAGTAGATTTATTGTGCATTAGAAGTGTTATGTCACCACTGAAAATCAACCTATGATTTTAATGGTATACTACATTCCCAAAAATGTTAAAAGCATTATTTCATACCTATGCTTTATAAACCACTAGTGACACTGAAAAAACTTCCCAAGTTTGAAGAAAATATTTTTGAAAGGTGTTTCCAAAACCAAGCCCATTTCTACCATAAAATGATATTCACAATTGTGTCCTTTTTTTGAACACATACACATATTCTTATAATCAGAGTAAAATATCAAAAGGATGAGAATTTTTCAACTCCATAAACCGCCCACTGATGCTAAGAAAATAGGCTTAGATTTTTATACATAGTTAGTACATATTTTAGGTAACAAGCACAAGCTTACACCTGAAATACATTGGACCTGCCAGTTGGAGTATGCAAGAGATCAGACTTGTAAACATAATCCATCTGACAAGTAAATTGTCAAAGTTATAGAAATTATATTAATTCCAGTGACAATTCTCATTTGTTTCTCATAATTTTATTTTTTTCAAGAGATGCTGTTGTCAATGAGCTAGAAATGCAAGCTAAATCATAAAATATTCTCTATATCACAGGAAAATATGTCCTATATCTTGGACATAAAAGAAGGGAAGACATGATTATCTCTCAACAGCTGTATTTCCATGTGTGGCAAGAAATAATTTTATTTTGTGGTCAACTATTTAAAGTTTCAGTTAAGAAGTCAATATTACATTGTCAATATTACTGTTTAATCATGATTTTGGTATGTATATAACAAAGTTTTCTTTAAAAAAATCATCCCTACATGTGAAAGTGAGATTTTCCTTTTTTTCTCCTACTCTACAGGACTAGAATTTGCTACTGGTTCCACTATTTCTTTCTAAGTCTTCTCAAGCCATTGACTGAGATTTCTTCTGAATGACCAATAGCTATCTGAACACTGCTGTCTCTTCTAGTTATCCTGTAAACTCCTCAGAGAAGAGACTGTGTCTTGTCTGTGTGTGAAGAGCACACACACTCTTGCTAAGTTAACAAATGATGCTGTTTTCCCTTGTCTGTCACTTTACATAGCAATAGCCTGTCTTTCACCATCCCTTTCTTGGGCTAGAGGAAGAAAGCCAATCTAACCAGGAAACTGAACCAGAAGTATCTAGATGGTGCTCAATATGAAGACCTGTTTAGATTGGAATTGTTAGTCTGTTCAGTTTGTCCCAAACTGATGGCTTATGACTCTTTCCTTAATAGGTCAGTTGACTGCTTTGTAAGAGCACAGTCCAACATAACCAAACTCAATGAGCACACCACAATTTACTCCAGAAGGATGGAAATTGAATTCTAAGAGAGAAAAAACAGTTATCCTACTTCTCAATTGTTATTTTCCCTGCTCTCCAAAAAAATTTTTCTCCTGCAAGGATTAGGAACATGGGAGGGGTGTAAGTCTAGCGTGTCTACAGATTGTGAGGCTTTAAGAAGAAAGGAAACACAATAAGCTACAGGAAATTCACAGCTCAAAGCAGGTATCTGGAGATGTAATACTCTCAAAGCATTCACTTATAAACAACTCTGATGAAATTTCAGCTCAAATTGTACGTACACGATTAGTGTTCTAACTTGACATATCTCATAATCATATTGTGAAGTTCCACTTGTCTCAACAGCCCCAACAAAGGAAGTTGCTGATCAGTACCCAGACAAGTATTCGCAAAAAAATGAGTGAATGCAAAAAATGGCATTTGCTCTGTTTTCTTACTTCAGATGGTAAGTAAAGTAGGCTGTGCCATCTGCTGAACAATTTGCCTCCACACTGTCTTGTCTGCCACTTGTTTAACATGTAATGTTTTATGTTACTCTGACAGGAGTGCAACATTAGCAGGCCCTAACAGGGTATGTGTCTCAAAGGGATGACAAGCGACGCCGACTCTGAAACACTGCCAGCTTCATTTCTATCCTCCAGACTCATTTCTCAAGATTATTAATGATAGTTTGAGACCAAGTTTGCAGAACACTGAGTTTAGCTCCTGAAAATTACTCCCTGTCCTTTCCAGAAGGGAGGCCTGTGGGTGTTATGACAATACCATTTTATTCTTTTAGTTCACATTTTTTTCTCAGTGTTTTTATAACACACACTCTGTCGTCCTCTCTGTTTTATGTAAATTTTTTGTTTTTTTTCTTTTTTTCTTTTTTTTTTTTTTTTTTTTTTTTTAGTGAAACTTAACATTGCCTCCTTATAAAGAAACCTCAAGCTTCTATGCTCAGTGTCTTCCCTCCATGCCATCTCTACCCTGGGCACAGGGGAACACTGAGGAATCACTGTGGCAGGGTACAGAATTTTTGGATGACTGGTGGCTCCTCCAAGTTATGCCTGCTATTAATCCAGAGCATTAAATTAGAGCCTGCAGCTATGTCACACAATGCTACAATCCCTCCTGACACTTCAAAAAGAAAACTATCTGTAATCACTAGTTGTTCACTAGAACAACTGTCATAGTTGCTAGGTTTATGTCACTTTTGTATGCTTCTATCAGACCTGGGTCTTGTGTTAAATTTTGGGGGTTTTTTGTCTGTAGAGTCAGAAACAGATAAAAATTTTCAAATAATAACTACAAATCAGCTTGCAGGTCCAGCAGCATTTAAAATATTTCATGCTTTCTTTCACTGAGAATGTGATTTGTGGTCCTGTTAAAATGGAGTATTTTATTTAGTAGTTGGAACAAACCATGGGAGCAACTTCAAAAAAAAAACAATTATAGAGAGGTTACTGAAACAAAAGTAGCCCTAGCATTGGTAAGGCTTATGAGCTCCAGCATGGCAATGCATTAACATGTCTTTATGGTTTCCAGGCCAGAGCTGGCTTCCATTCAGACAGCTCAGTGTGCAAGCAGATCAAACGTGTGACAGTCTGCACCCGTCTGTGTAGACAAAGCCTTGGCTGCTTTCTCTGGCTCATCCTGCTTAGGCTGGTTTTGATGCTCCCTAATGAAAATACACTAAAGCCACTAAAAGTATTTATGTATGCTCTCCTAAGGCCCCAAAAGCTAAGTGCTGGTGGTCAGCAGGGCTTCCATCTCTTTTCTTGTTGAAAAGACTCTGCTAAGTGATCAGATCATAAGCTGAATGCTCATTCGATTACATAGCACACACAAGTGAGAAATTACCAGTGACTGGTAAAGGCTTAATATTGGCTTTACTAAAGCATGTCCCATCTTACTGAATTTCACTTACAAATAAAATTAACTTTAATTTTTAACTCACTGTATGCACAGACTATCACAGCCCAGGTTTGATCTGGAAGCAGTAGTCAGAACTGAGCGTATCACAAATCAGATCCATGATGAGACAAGATATCTAACAAAAGCAGTGCATTTTTTCCAGCTCTCAAACTACAGAAAATGTCAATGATTTTTATGTTATCAAAAAGGCTGATTGCCACATGCTACTATCACGCCATGTCTGAACAGCAACATAATATTCCTTTGTCCTTCTGTTGGTGAGATCAACACCCCTTATGGAAATATTTACTAATGCTGAACATGCATCATCTTCTAAGAACCACAGAGTAGCAAATGCATATTTAAGATATCCTTGGCTTTCTTCAGTGGAAAATGTCAAGTTTCAGGTCAGATCAGCCAATATTCATAAGTTTTCAGATATCTATGTCTAACATACAAAAGGTTTACATAAACCCCTTGATAAAAATCAGGATTTTTATATATCAGTTATATAAAAATCAGTTATATAAAAATACAGTTTTGCTCTTCTGGCACAATAGAGCACTTCAAAGTCAGGATAAATCTTACACAACCATTAGATACCATTTTTACACTGGCTGGTCTGAAATTCTTTAAAAGATTTCCATATGAGCTAAGGCCCTCACTGGCTTCCACCCTAAGATGCTATTTTACATCTTTTTGTGCCAAAGATGTCCAGCACTAGCAAACAATAGGACATCTGTGTAAATTATAACATTAAAAAACCCTATTAGAAGAAAAACTATAAAGCAGACTTTAATTACGAATTTAAGTCATTCACATATATTCATACTCTCTTTTCCTTTAGGAAGAAAATAAAAATGAACTACTGGTCAGTTTTTCAGCCTGCAGTTTATGAACTTCCAGAACGTATTCGGATACAATTGTAAACAAAGTTAAATTAAAAAGGAAAATAAAATCACAGATAACACAGTAGTATTGCCAACGCTTAAAGCTATATGCAATAAACACAATATTAAATAGCAAGGGTGCATGCCCCCATTGTGTCTATACGTTTGCACCTCCCAAGCAGTTGCATAAAATAAGGAGATCCCTGCTTGTTATGATTCTAAGTAATTCTGGATACATTAAGATGAAAGATAGAATGTCAAAATACTCTGTTACTGGGTGGCCAGTTTCTAGTTCAGTGCTGTGGACAATCTGTTCCTTAATGTCATCTTCAAAATACAGTTTTATTTCTTGGAAGACTTTTGTTATAGCATTCTACACTGATCTCATGACCTCCCTGGATCTCCAGGAATCCCATATTGCAATAGGAAGTGGGTAACACTGAGCAAGCAACTACTGCACAGAGCCTTGAACGTAGCACTATCAAGCAGGAAACTTCACAGGGATTCTCTCTTTCCAAGAAGAATTAAGATAGAGCATTTTCTGAGCTGTGGTTTCTAAAAACTTTGTGGATCTTTGGTACAAGAGAAGGGGACTAACCCCATTATCTTTCAAAATTTCTAGACACATAATTGCCTCTTCCTGGCCTACATTCCTCTGGCAGATGCTGTTGAGTTTAGTACTGTTTCTCATTGACTATTGCAAACGCCTTTGAGCTTCAGTTGCTCTGAAGTGTTAAATGCTGCTTTGTTTTGCTTCAAAGGCATTTCTGTCATGGGAAAACTATCACTTTATGACCCTTCTGTATGTTGCAGGAGTGATGAGACATTAAAATATTCTGATTGCCTCAGGAAAAGGTTTTAAGAAATACACCAGTATTAATAAAATGGTGAGTGGTGTTTTAAATCTTTCTTTACATCAGAGCTTTTAATGTGACATTTAAATCTATGGAACACACCCTGCACAAGCAGACTGCCAGCTTGTCATACAGAGAACTGTAGTTTTAAAAATATAAAATGCACAACAATTTGCCTGAGTGAAATTTTCCTTCACTGTTGAAAATGGGGTTCAAAATACTTTGTCATATACCCCAAAATTATGCAACCAGATTTAAATTCTAAAAAAAAAAAAGATAAAAAAAATGCTAGCACAACTGAACCTCTGTACATTAGAAAAACAGGCCTGTGGGCTGCAGAACTAATGAGGTCTGGTTTCCTTTGGGTTGTGTCTAACGGTCAGATCCCCTGATGTCTGAAAAGGTGTAAGCTCCTGTTTTCCAACATTGAGGTTTGCACTTTCCAATCTGGATTTGCTTTCAGCATTTCTCTTCCAGAAGGACTGAGGGAGGGGGAGGATGGGGGAAGCACAATAACAGTCCTTTTTCCTGTATCCAGCTGTCTATTTTCTGGCTACTAGCAGGACTACTAAATGTATGTTGCTCTTGGTAAAATTTGGCCAAGAGAGATCACAAGTTGGTAGGAGTAAGACAGACAGACAGACATCACGTAAGCCTCACCTCACTAAAAGAGAAGTCAAACTTTATCCGCATTCTAGTATTTTCAGCCAATTCTTCCCAAAATTAGCTAGTTTATATTGTTCTTCCTTAAATGCTCTTTCTGTTTAGACTGTTATTCCTCATCATACTGATCACAGTAGTATGTGATCCAAAAGTGTGCAAGGAAACATCCACTTGAATAGGTAAATATGTTTGCTTATGCTAAACCATTAATAATACAAGAAAGCTAAACTGTATGCATGGCTGTTGATAAAGCTGTTTTTCTACCTGACTGTAGGTAAACCATTTTGGTTTCTGCATTTTGTGGAGCACTTTTCTTGTTTCTTTTATGCACCTGTGCATCAGGTATTTTTTCCCCTTCTCTCTTTCCCTTGCTTTATATTCCTGTCAGTATTTGACAGTCTTTGTTTAGGTAACCTCACTTGTTCTGGGGAAATGCAATTCTTTCAACTTTGTCTGTCACTTTAAAAACAATGTAGCAACAATGAAAGATGTAATCAAACTGTTAAATGTGGAAGCTCAAAGACAGGTTAATCACAAAGAAAGAATAAAATCAACTCTGTCAAAATAATGATTTAGACTCTTCCGTTACAGGCTTCTGAAGTAGTAATAGGAGTAAATCATGTTCTTAAATGTTTGAAATCAATTAACTACAATGAAATGGAACAGCATAATGACTTGTAATCTTGGTATTTTAAAGTAATAGAACATAAACTTCTTAAAGAAAGATATTTATTGAGCAATGTTAAATTGAGAATATTTTTAAAATGTAACATCTTAGAAATGGATGACTCTCAACCAATTGAATGATTTTGTCAAAGTCAAAAGCACTTAGAAAATAAATCTATCAAGAAAGCAAGAACAGTTTAATAATACACTAAGCAGAAAGTATGAAAAAGTTTTTCAGTAATGTTAAAGGCTAAATTAAATATTAAAAAATGAAGTATCGGTATCTCATATGTGCCACAACCCAACTAGACAATACTGGATGACTAGGATTAGGAAATATATAGAATATTTAACTCTTTTGAAAACAAATCCTATCTGTATTAGAAAACACTGGGATGTTGCATGCTTTGTTTTGGGGATAGCAGTACTTCATCTCAGCTCTCTTGCTATTGAAAATTACCTGCTTGGTGTCCTTCAAGCTGGAGACAGAAGCGAGCCTGTAGAACATCAGTGCTAGAGCTATCACTGAGATGCAACCCTGTAAGGAGAAAAAAAAAAATCCATTCTCTGTTCAGAATTAACATTCATAAATTAGTTTTAAGATTAATTGATTATGTGGAAAGTCCTAAGTACAAACAAGATTAAAATATAATTAAATCCAGTGTTACTCCTCTGAACTGTATGCCATTGTGTTTTTTTATAGAGAATTGAAGTCATGTACCACTAAATCACACAAGAGGAATAGACCTGTGGGTAAAAACAGACCTGCTCTCACTGTGAAGCAAGCACTTTCCCTTAAGATTAATTTTGACAGACTCGCCTTTGTTGTAAAACTCCACCTCCAGAATGTATTTAGCTAGCACCAAAGATAGTGAACAATCCATCTCTGCATGTCCAGCTTCAGTCAAAACTATCCTGAGTCCAAACACAAGAAAAACAGGAATCTCTCTTGTGACCTAAATGTTGCAAGATGCAGTGACTAGTAAAATTAGTGTCTCTAACCCACTGTAAAAAGGCAATTAAAACTAGTAATTTCCCTTTTCATCTCTATGCAGGCATTATGAAACAAGGATTAGCAAGTACAGAATCAAACACAGAGCTTGTAGCTATTCAAATAGTTTGGCATATGTTTGTCATCACTGATTCATCTGTAGTGAACAACAGATGCTGCTAAGTTTGTGGAGTTTTTTTTAATGGCTTGCTTGGAAATAAAACCATAGCCTACTTACTAATACTCATTCCTTAGCATGCTTTCCTTCGTAAGCTTGCTTTAACAAAAAACTAACTATTGCTTTGCATAATTATCACTTTTATGAGGAATAAATGATTTGATAAATAACAAGAAAAACCTGGGATCTTACGGTTTGATTCTGAGCCTGAGCCCATAGTGGGGCCATATGATTTTTCTAGATATGAAAGCGTAATATGTGTATATTGCAATAGGATACAATGGATGTGGGGTCAATTTATCCTGTAATAGACAGCTAGCTTTCAAAAAGTTTACACATCTAATCCTTATTACAACACTGGACTGAAAAGCAGATATGGTAGAAAGGTCATTTTTCTTATGTTTTTGTAATACATTCTCATGTGACTTTCTCTGTCCTTGATGTATCCTATTCCCACTCCTACTGATGTACTGCATTAGGAACCACTAGCTCTTCTTTGACCAGTTTCAAACGATCTGTGTATTTCAGTTAGTGTCCTGCTATGCTCGTGGCTTTCCCTACCAGGCTATTGTATGTCCTATTTGATCTCACTGGGTTTCACCAAGCTCACCTGAAATGGGGAACTTCATATTAAAGGTTTTCCTAGTTATCTTCTTTATGCCAAAAAACCCCCACAAAACCAAACAACCAACTTTTATTGTTTCACTCCTAAACATGTTTTTTAAAGATTAGAGATTACATATTCTGGAGCGAGTACTGTGATCAATTACATTAAGGACCATGAAGGGCCTATCAATAGATCCAATCATTCTGGTTTCTCAGATAGAATAATTGTCCTCATTCATGTACTGTACGCATGACACACATCATATGGTATAATTATAGAAGCAGCTTGGACAAAATGAACTTATCAATTTGCTTTGTTAACCCTCTCAAATATAATTCTAGGTCAGCCTAGAATACAGCTGTATCACTTCCAATCACATTAACTTCTACTTCACCAAAAAGTACATTTTAGCTTTCAGCATGAATAATATTACCAAATTACTGTAGGTCAACTGACATACAGTATACATACATGAAAAAAATGTTTAGATACATCAAATGTGAGGTGACTAGCCTTAAATTAAGCATCTTGCACTCTTTCTTAATTAAATTAATTTAGCCCATACTTGCAGTGACTGCTGACATCGGCTGAACTTCAGCCGACAAATATCTCTAATAGGCACAACAGTTTAAAGGCACATTTGGACTCTGCAATTAACTGCAAATTTTGTGGGGATTTTGTTGTTTTTGTGTTTGCTAGGTTTTGTTTGAAAAGGAAAAGCTTAAAAAAAATCCAGACATTGATTTTTCTGTAAGGTGGTCCTGAAAGATAAGACCTTCTGTCAGCTTTGAGCACCGAAATGTCCATTCTAAATCTAGCAAGCAAGTTTGTAATCAAAAAGTGCTGTCATCATTAATAGGTTTGAGATTCGGTGTGGGAAGCTTTCACATTTCAGGTGTATACGTTTCATGTGCACTGCCACAAGAATGTTAAGCCCTGATGCTTTAAACTTCATAAAAGCCCATTCTTGTCATTGTACAGACCTGCACTGAAGGAATTGAAGGAAAGGCAACAGACAGATCTAAGGTAAGTGCCTGAGAAGCTGAGAGGTAATCTACATGCAAAACAATGATTAACCCTTTCAACAATTCTTTGAAAAGGTAGAGTTCATCAATGTATAAGAAATATTAAAACTGAAGATTAGGTAAGATTAAAATGTTGCATTTTATACTTAAAAAAGAAACTCTACCTAATAAGCAGCATGATCCATGATTTTTTAAAAAACAAGCTTCCTGCTTCAGTAAGTCCTCAACTGAATCTTTCAGCTGAGTTGACAAATTGTTTGCTTTGCCTTAGCCTGTAAAACTGGAATATGCCAGCTGAACTACTAGCACTGTGGCAGAAAGTACTTAGCAAACAAACCTGAACCGATTAAAGAGATGGGAGGTGAGGCTGTGAGACTGTTAGAAAAATCAGGGAGGAGATAATGCTTTCAGAAAAATGAAGTGAGCATGCAACAAATCACAGCTGTGTCACTGAAGGTAGAGCTGAACTCACAATGAGAATCCAATCACTCTAGAAAATGCAATTAGGACAGAAAAAGACATCTATTAGTGAAGTTATTTTTGAATTTTCTTTGGTAAATAAAGTGAGGTACAAATTTTTTCATTAAAAATTAAAAACATGCAAGCCATAAGAGCATCAGCATTTTAGAGGAAAGAGCTGATCATCAAGTCTGTGATGAGAGAAAACAATAATTAAAATAGAAGAGTTATTACTACTGGACTTTACAAAAGAAAAACTATTAAAATGATTAAGTGTACATTTTACCCTCATCCTCGTGGGATAGCACATTTAGAACTAGATTCTTTGGTTTATTCCAACTAGAATCTGTCCTTTTTAATATTAACTTCAGGTAATAGAAACCCACATAATTTTCAAGAGGCTTGGGATTTATTAGGGCTGCTGTACTTGTGTTTTTCTCTCTTTTTTGTGTGTGGTATAAACACCAGTAAGAAACCCCCATCTAATTTTCAGAAAATGCAGTTTTTTGTTCAATTATATTTTGCTAGAGCAAAAGTAAATTTTAGGCTGAGATTCCTCCTTTTCTCCTTGATTACCTTTCTCCTTGATCATCCTATCAATCATTATTATGTTCCTGCTACAATAATTACAGTTTTTAATCAATTTTCAAACAACATTGCTCAGTGGACTGTGAAGTGCATTTGAAGTCCTTCATAAGAGAAGTCTGAAAACGAACAAAAAAACCAATGTTTTTTGCAGTTTGGGGAAGAAGGGGTTATACATAAGAATGGCAGAGGGATCATCTTCTTATCAGGCTTTACCACTCATTCAGTACAGTACTGAGATAAATATAAATGTGCACTTGACAAACTGAAACATGAATTAGTTCTCAGTTGGTTACTCTAGTTGCCTTAACAACAGAAGCTCTCCAAGCATTTAGAGGGAATATATGTTCCAATAAATTGTATTTTCCCAAACATAGAACAAAAAAATGACTTTTGCAAAGCATCCTTGTTATAATTTGCTAATGTGACCTTGTGTGCTAAGACAACAACTCACTGTTTGAGTGCAGCCCTTGCTCTGCCCCAGCACTGGTGCTTTAGAGCAGATTCTGTCTTGATGCCCTTAATAACACAGCTTCACATTGCCCGAGTGAGACAGTAGGCTCTAAAAGGAAAACACAGTGTACTTGAGGCCTTCCTTGTGTGAAGACCCCTCCATGTCTCTGTTGCTGAACAGAGTATGTGCAATAATAATTTTTACTGTAATAGAAGATCAGAAAAATAATCAGAGGAATCAACACATAAATGCTAACAAGTCCTCATACCAAGCAGTTTTCTGTGACATTTTAGCCACTCAAGTCAATGAAAAAAACATTATCAATTTCAACTGGGATAGAATTTCTTCCGTACAAGCCAAGTAGATGAAAAACAGTGGCATACTGTCTGAAAAGCAGCAGAAACAGTAAGGCAACAAGAGCTGTTATTTGGGAACAGGGCTTCAAGCAGAAGGACTCTTGAGTAGTTTCCTGTTTGAAATAGTTTATGTTTGTTTTTTTCCAGCTTTGTCACATATACTGCTATGTCTTGTTCTCTTTAGATTTTGCTAGTAATCAAAAATTCTCTCTTCAAGAGATTTACTGCCTTCCCCTGGTTTTCAAACTATCACCAAGACAGAAATGTCTGGCAGGGGAAATTACTGCTAGAAAAGTACCAACATATTAAAGCATATATTGAAAAGACATAACTATCTGGACCTTTTTCAGTATTTTAGTGTTTTAGAAACAGAATATACTGTATCTGATGTAGAAGGATCAGAGCAAATTATTGCCATTGAACTTCGCAGTGAGTGACACTCCACTGAAAAAGAACATCCTTCAGTTCTTCTGAGTATCCACCCTTGTGATTCAAGAAGGTTCCTAGGGCCTAGGTGTATGCACAGAGTTATTGTCCCCCTTGTACAAGATCTGTCCCACATGTTCATAGTAATCGTCAATGTTTAATTTAACAGATGGTTGGAACCTGCACAATTCCTCTTAAGAAGTACGGAACAGGCTTGTATCATTTCCAGAGTTGAATTAAAGGTAGAAATCCAACACCAACTGATGCTGCTTATTCAGAATAAATCAATTTATCTTTTCTACAGCTTTCCAAGTCTCTCTGATCTGAAATGTTTGAGGCAATTTTATGTTTTAAGTATTACTGTCTTTCCTTGTCATTTAAGAGGCAAACCCAGAGGTTTTAACAATCTATTAACCCTCCAAATAAGTAATTTATATAAAAGTTAGACTTGTGTAACCTGTTGTTCTTACTTGTAGTCCCTTGAATGAGGCAGAAAACTAATTACTTTTATTTATATAGTCCCATTAGAGCACTTTACAGCCAACTGGAAGGAACAAATCACTGCTGTCAAGACAGTAGTGTCTGCAATGAATATTGCACGGCAAGCAGGGACAAGCGCCAACGGTAAGAGTGAGGTTATAGGAAGATTGGGTTAGGGAAGTTCGAGAGATGATCTCTTCATCTTGGCAATTCCTGAGATTCTAAGCAGGGAACAGTCAGATAATTGTGAGTGTGACAACTGGGTATTTGCAAAAAAAATGTCATGCAGTCCCATTCAACCCATTTGAGAGCCCAAATATCAGCTGGTACTTTTACAATAAGAAACAAAAATGGACAAAGCCATCAGTTGCAAACACATCTTCCCACATTGTTTTCCTTTTTTTTCCCCTAAGGCAGTAAGACTTGTTTCCAGGAATCATGTTAAAAAACAAAGAAAGAAAACAAAAAAGACTGTATACTAAAAGGCTGCTCTTCCCCTTGTTTTGCCAATGAATGCCTTCTTTCCTGCAGTTTTTTTTTTTAATTCAGTTTTAATATTACATGTCTCCATCATGACAGTTTTCCTCATTAGGACAATTTCTCACCAGAACTCGAATTAAAATGACTTCTGTTCTCACACCAATCTTCACAGACTTGCTTTCAGAAACACTTTTTTAGTTTTGCCCTTAGGGCTTGGAGTGGAGATTTCCTACCCTGCTTTTTGTTTAGCTGTTAGTGAGTTGTAGTGGTTACTTTTTATTTTTGAAGGTAAAATAAAACGATAGAAAACATGTTTTTGAACCCTCTGGCAAATGGGGACAGTAGGTTCAGTTAGGTGTCTGATCTACTGCATAGCTTTGCAAGGTAATAATACTTGACTTTTTTTTTTTTAAAAGAGGCCTTTAAAATTTGTACACTTTGATTATAAATGCTTTCAGGATGCTTTGGTCCAGTTTTGCTATACTTTTCTATTTTATGTCCTTCAGGCTTAATGAGGTCTGGGATTCCACCTCTACAAAGAAAGAATATCAGTACAGGTGGTCTTTTTCATATTATACTTTTTTAATAAGGTGAACGAAATCCATGCATGGTTGCATTGCTTCTCCCTCCTCTCTCACTGACATTGGGGAACTATCAAGGTCCAGCCTGCTTCTCCCAGCTCAGCTTCTCCCTATGGTCAATTAACATTTGTCACCTTTCTTAAGGTATTTAAAGTAGAAATCATGCTTTCGTAGTCCCCGTGTAACCTTTCCAAGCATGCCTCGCGTATGAAAGCCCAACTTTTCACAAACATATAACAAGCTATCAGCCAAGGCAATCAGAAAACCCAAGCAGAGCAGTCATTAGAAAGATGTATTCCTGCTTTGTATGCCAGGCTGTAACAGTTCAAAAGATGCAGAAAAAGGACAATTTTCTGATGTAATTCTTGCTAGTAGGCATTTTTGAGGCTTCGTGAATTATATTATAGGGATGACCATCATTTTGTTTGTGAATTACTTTTAGAAACAGACTTGATGTTGGACTCAGACGGGCTCACCTGGTTTCAGGTTTAGCAAAATTATGCTAAAAGTCCTGACAACCTGCAGCTGGCATATGTATAGTGTGAAGATCCTGCTTCATAATTTTGTGGTTATTCCAGGAAAATGTGAGATATGTTTCCACAGCTTCCCTTGGAGTTACCTGGATCCAGGTGTGTGTATCAGTTTTTTGTGGAACTCTGGGGCTTTTGTACAGCTAATTATTTATTTATATGGGAAAAAAGCTAAAAAATTAACTAAATACAATCACATGATTTCTCCTTCCCTGTTCTTACTACTAGACTTACCTCAGAATAAAATTAATTTTAAAAAGATGATCTGTTTGATGACATTTTTATTAGTAATTTCTCAAATCAATTTGAAAAACTATTTCAAATATACCTTAATTTATAAATAGTAGATTGAAAAGTGCACCATAACTGAAATGATGATTAAAAACTAGGTAAGCAAACAGCAAAACACGATAGAACTTTAACAAATGTTACCAATATAACAAGTATTTGGCTAAACAAATCTGTTCATGAATCTAAGTATTAACAATCCTATTTGCAGGGACTAGGATTCCTTCTCTTTTCAAAATCATTATCTTCATTGAGTTAAACAAGAATTTACTTTTATAGGGTCACCTCTACTCAACATTTATATATCACTACTGAGAGTCCACAAAAATCCTAAACAGCACACATCTCATTTCACATGGCTTTTTTATTTCTTCCTATGTCAAAGAGGAAGTTTTCACATCAGTCAGAATACACAATTTGCTTACAGCAAATAACTTATTCAGAATAAATTGGGTAAGTATCTGCATAATTGACAAGAGTATCAAGCTGTGATGTGCCAGTGGGACATAGATGTCTACAAAGCATGTCTTTGGCATAATGAAGTGTAAAACCCGTCATCTGGACATCAGTTCACAGTGCTGAAGCCAACTGTAAGTCAATCATAAGCTCATGGGATAAGTTTGCAAACAGCACTTGCAGGTAACAGAATAGTTTATACCATTTTTTTAATTTATTTTTTTTCATTTCTTTTTTTCTTTAATTAGTTTTATATGGGTTTTTAAACTTTTATTTTTTGTAAAAGCAAGAAACTGCTTGGTGGGGTTTTAGTTGTAACATTTCAGGTGGAAAAATTTGACCCATCTGAAGAATTCGCTGTGATACGTCTTTGTTTGACCCATCTGTACTACCTTGATTGAAGAGAGACAGGCAGCCAAGTCCTCACAGATCCAGAGAGGTACTCTCTTATTAGGTAAGCTGATACAGTTGGAGAAGTGGACATGATTTTCAATTCCTGAATCTTTTCATTAAGCCTTAAAACTTATATTAATGAGAGGCTTAGTGTAGACCTACATGGTCCACAGCTAATGTTTTTTTCTGGAAAAAAACAAACCAAACCAAATTTTATTTCTTTTTAAAGTCTTTGGCTATAAGGCACAAAACTGATGTAGAAGCTCACCCAAAATTCTTCTCTGCCTTTAGCTTCAGGGAAAGTAGTTCCTTTCCTAGTCTCTAAATAATTTATAAAACTAAGAGAGGAGAAGAGAAGGGGGAAACAATTTTTCTGTGCAAGAATATCCTAAGGATTCTTTCAGCTAACGAGAACAATCAGGGGACATATTCCACTAAAAAAAAAGTCAAGCAACACAAACAAATTTACAGTTATACAGCTAAAAGATTAATTGCCACTGAAACTCGAAACAGCACTTCGCAGGGAGAAACAGTAATTGAAATAACAGATTTTAGTGACAGAGCCACTCTGCTCTACCCACGCATTTTAAGGCATAAGTGCCATTCATAGACTCTGCTGTTATTAATAGTATCTCTTTTTTTTTTTTTTAAATCAATTGTTAAAGTATTCCATTGAGGGGAAGAAAAAGACAAAAAAGGCTATAAAATGATGGTGGTTGGAAAAAAAAAATCCTATCCCAGCATCTTACATCTTCATGTTGTCATAGAAAAACCTCCTCTATCACAATAGGAAAAACAATGCTATATTCCAGAAACTGTGGGTGTGCAAAAGTGAAGAGTTTTGGCAATGATTTACTGTGCATATTGGATAGAAACCAGAAGAGGGAATTGATTTACTATAAGAAACAATACACTGTATTATACACTTATGTACTGTAGAGAAACTTATGGTTGTGGTTGCAATGAACATGACAAAACAATAAATAAATCAATTCTATGAAAAACTATTTTCTCCTTGTAATAAAGAAAAATACTGGGCATGCAGGAACATCTGTTTTCAAGAAGATTAGAGACAAAATAAAATATATTTCTTCAGAAAGGGACAAAAATACTTTGCTGACATCAGAAAAAAACTCTAGAGAAGAACCAACAAAGAGTCTCAAATAATCTCTGCTTTCCAGGATTACTTGTGGAAGCAAACCACTGTATTATTGGGTTGAAAAATCTGTTCACCCAGGTTAAATAATTTCTGAAAGCAAAACTGAGCTCAAGTTTGGCCATCAAACCCAAGCTCTGTTTCTCCTTAGCTCAAAACAGAACCTGCAACTTAAACTATTCAAACTCTGCAAGGGAGAAAAAACCCCAAAAATATCCATGCAGAACTAGAATGTCAGCAGCTAAGGGACCAGTGATGCAAGGAAAGATAGCCTTATGCACAAGTTCTATCAAATGAAAAAACTCCACAACTGTTCTCACTGACATGGCTTCCACACCTGTTTCTTCAAAAGGAATCCTTAAGGTTTCTCTAAAATATAAATCTGTGCTTCAATGCACACAAACTGACAGAAATTAGTAAGTATAAACAAGAATTTAATCTTAGAGCCTTACACAGGCATATCTGCATGCTCAATAATTTCAGTAAGTAAATGTAATTACACTTTGTCACTGAAACTGTATTCAAAATAATTTGAGCATATGGCAAGAATAAATGATTTAATCTAGTTTATCTTAAACCTTTCTAGGAGATCCTCTGTGACGTTTCTGCCCTTCTGAAATGCTTCCTCATACATTACCTTTAGATCTGTCCAGCTATAGAACTGTGTGCACCACCAAAGAGCCACTGCACAATGAAAGGGTAAATAAGATAAAGAATTAATGGGGAAGGGAGAAGTATCAACTTGAAATGTGAATAAAAATGCAACTGTAAAAATTTTCCAATCAAGTGGCATAACCTGAGTGATGCATTCAGTCTTTCATGGCTGTCATGGTTTAACCTCAGCTGGCAACTAAGCACCTCACAGCCACTCACTCACTCTTTCCTGAGTGGAAAAAGTGGATGGAGGAGAGAATTGGAAAGGTAAAAATAAGAAAATTCATAGGTTGATATCAGCAAAATGTAATAACTGTAATTTAAATAAATTTAATAAAATTAATATTAATACTACTACTAATAACAAAAATATGGGAGAAATAAAAACCAAGAAAAACAAGCGACACAAATGAAAAACAATGGCTCACCACCAACCAACCAATGCCCAGACAGTGCCCAAGCAGCAGCTCCCCTCTGCCAACCTCCACCCTAGTTTTACTGCTGAGCATGAAGCCACGTGGTTCCGAGTACCCCTTTGGTCAGCTGGGGTCAGCTGTCCTGGCTGTGTCCCCTCATAACTCCTTGTGCATCCCCAGCCTCCTCGCTGCTGGGGCGATGTGAAGGGCAGAAAAGGCTCTGATGTTTTTTAAACATTGCTCAACAGTAACAGGAACATCCCTGTGTCATCAACTGTTTCCAGCACAAATTTGAAATAAAGCACCATTCTAGCTACTGCGAAGAAAATTAACTCTATGCTAGTCAAAGCCAGCACAATGGGGAATATATTTTTATGTCTTGGACTTTATAATATTATGTTCTGAGTGAGCTTTTCCTGTTGGTAATGTTTGGTTTTGATTTGTTATTATACAAGAAGAACTTACAATTATTTACAAGTCTGTATAGCTTTGAGGTTTTATTTTGTTTTCTAAATTTACTGATGAATGCCCTTTCTTGTAGTTTATCCTAGAATAACTTAATGCTGGGGTTCCTTCTCTATTCTGGGAATAAAGTCTGTCTCTCTAAAATTTTTATGAATTTCCCCAAAAATTTCTGCCTCTGCTTCCTGACACCAACCTCTCTACCCCCTCATAACATCAGATGTATTCTATTTCTTTAGACACATTCTTCCAATGTCACACTACCAAATCTCAGAGAGATTAAATGTTCAGTATCCATGTGAAGCAAGGAAGGGGCTTTTCAAATTGCAGGGTCAGTCTAACTAAGGGAATCTATATAATATTTGATTTGGGACTCTATTTTTTTTTAAAAGGACCAGAAATAGAAGTTTCTATAAGGTAAGTGATACACAAGATTCTCCTTAGATTTCCTGCAAGTTTTTTCTAAATCTCTAGATTCTCTCTCTGAAAACTCTCGTTTGCAACCCTTAAGTATGCATAAAAATAGACATTGTAATTCAGCTGCCAGTGACTGTTATCAGATGTGAACAGGAGGCAGTGTCTCTCTCATGCCACCTGCATTCCTCTCTCTCAGGAAAAACTGCTATGCAAATGCCTACAACAGAGTCCCAAACCAGATCCAAATGAGCTGGTACACTTAGAAAAATTTAGTAGCTTACCTTTATGCTAGGTGAAATCCCAGAAGAAATACAGCCATCCATACCAGCTACTGAGAGCAAGTTCAGACGGGCCTGTGAAAGCAGGACTGAAAACCACCACTGAGCTGTCATGTGCCTCTATCAGAAACGGACATATAACAAGTACCTGTTGTTTGAAAGTGTGACTCTTAGAAGAACAGAAACATTGGAAGCAGAGCACAAGGCACAGACCAGGATCTCACAGGGAAGGGTTCCAGGCTAAGATGAAAAAGTAGGAGATCAAGCCCATGCTCAGAATCTACTTACACAAGAAAGGAGTGACAGAGTTCAGGTGATTCTTTGCATACTCTGTATTCATCAAATGCCACTTCACCAAAACCTACTTAGGCCAGGAATCACTGAAGTGGAGGCGTGGCCTTTGATAAAAATAAGGCATGACGGGTAAACCCAAAGCCTCTCTAGTGCTCTGCCCATGCCCATCAACGTTTTTCAACCACAGAGCGAATCTATCAATGCATAGGACCTGAATGCAACAGAATTAGAAAGATACAAGAATATTAGTGTTGCACTGAGCTAAGAAGGCTCCATCCATAGAACATTAGGAAAAAAAAGAACTATGTAGTTTCATAGCACCTTCTGTGCAGGAAGGCAGAAGATTTGAAACAGATAAAACAATCAACAATACTCATTAAATTAAAACAATTAAAAAAGCCCAAAGTGTTACAGTAACACAAAAGAATACACAGTGTATTAATTATCAACGCTTTATTATTGAAACAAAATTGAAATTTTTTTATCTGGCACATAAACAATTATTTCTACAAAAAGGAAAGCCTACAAATCTGATAATTTATACAAATAACAGTTTTTCAAAAAATAAAATTTTAATTTAGTAAACTGATCTTGTGCTCTTTTATATTTGTTTAGCACTGTCTGCAATAATCCACCATAAATCCCTGAGCAGAGAGACATATTTTAAACATGTTTTAAATTTATCCCAAAAGAAGAAAGTTATCAAGCCCAGACCTATATTAAAAAAATGTATTCAGGGACATTCTTGGTAAATTTACGGTAGTCTTTTTTTCTTTCTTTTCATTTTCTATTTTTTTTGTTAAAGAAACAAAAAAAAACCAGTTATCAATGCAAGCATGACACCGTATCACAGGAGTGCTCCCCTTTTCCCCCTTTTTGTGCAGTGAATAAAAATTACTAAACAAGAATAAGTACAAGTTGAAGGAGACAAATAACATGGTGAATGGTTAAGACCAAGAAGCCATTGAAGTTTGATGGCTGTTGAGGAAATAAAGCTCCAGGATACCACAGTTCTATACCAAATTCAGTTATAATGACTATCTATTTCTATATTTTTTTCCCAGAAAGCCAGTAAAGCAGGAGAATACGTTCAAGCTACCATTGTATTCTAACACTGGTTTCAATGATAAAGTAGAAATTCAACTTTTGATCCTTCATTTTTGCTTTTCTAGCAACAATATTATTTGAGAAAAACTTGACACACTCCACAAAACCAGACAATCTTGCCCCTTTGGCCCTTCTGGCAGGCCAGTTGTAAACTTAGCAACTTATAGTATTTTAGTGAACAATAGGAAAGAAAAGGAAACACATATTACCATATTTTTTTTTTACTATACTGACTTTGAAACAGCTATTCCCCAGTCTATTCCAATACAGAGTTAAAACCCAAGTGTAAGGGGAGAATGACCAAGAAGGTAGAGTATAACTCAAGTGTTCCCTTTCCCATTAGGTACGTACACTAACCACAAAACAAATGCAAGTAAAACCAAACAAAAGAAATAGCAACACTTACAGACTGTCGTGTTAATGGCAGGTAACATTGCTGCAGTCAAGTAATAAATAAATAAATACAGCAAAGAGTTCTCTACATTTTTGTTGGAATGGTGCTCAACAGTTAAGAAGGAATACATAAACTAAAAACCCCAAACCCTTTCTCAGTAATAAAAAGTTTTCAAGAGAAGATCCTGAAGAAGCTTCAGTTCAAGGTGCTCTACCACTTTAACATTTTCTCTATCATTATGAAAGGAATACTGAAGCAGATATCAAAGGTCCATTAAATGAAATAGTAAATTTTCTTACAAGCAATAATACTTATTCCAAAGAAAGAAAACAGTTAATAAATGGTCTGGAAAAAAACTGACTAAAGCTTCATACACTCAATTTGAAATAAATTATCTTTACATTGAAAATTTGAAGACTAAAATAGTAATGAGGCCAAATCATTCTGAAACAGAAATAAATTGAACCTCACCAAAAGCATATTTAGATATTTGACAGCTCTGCTGCTAGCACATGTCAGAATACAAACAGAATGCTAATATTTGGTTAGAATCTGAATAGGTAATATTCTTTAAAACACCACCACTGTGAAAAGTAACTGGCAACCACCATTACAGATTTCTCTTGATCTACACTATTTTAAGCATAATCTAATCTAGTCCCTTCAGTTATTTGTGAGCCTCACGAATGGATAACATTCCCTTTTCTCAGAGCTGCTCATGAAGTCTCACTGTAGCATATCCAAGCACTAATACTTTCAAATCTCACTTGAACTAGTTATTGCAAAAAGATTGTATGCAGAGTCCAGTTTAAAGCTGGATTTATCTGACAGCAAAGTTAAGAGAGTCAAACACATTATTCTATAATACCAATTATTTTTTTTCTAAGATGAAAGTCTGACCACACTGATTTGGTATCAGGGCAAACATCACTCTCGCCTGTATTGCTAAATCACACCTATGGACTTTTTTTACCAGCCTACATACTGTATCTGATGTAGAATATGGGCAGTTCCTTAGTCATTCTGTCTACCTGGCAGCAATTTGACTGTATGTCTCAAGAATCCTGCATTAAAAGTTAACAAGCTGAAATAATAGGCATGTTTCAGTAAACAACTTTGAATGCTGTCATCTAATCATGTGACAGGTTTGAAAAAAAAATTGGCCATATAAGCTGAGAAATTGGAAAGCAAATGGTTCAAAAGTGAGATACAGCAGCATTAAGACAAACTGCAAACATGTTGGATTTAGTATACATTTTAATGAGTTACAGTATCAGCAAAATACTTTAACCCACTATTACCACTAACTCCCATATGGCTTAATGTATACTGTGCAGTTTTCCCTTAGTATTTCTAGGACAGTACATGTTTCAGGTACCCACCCAAAAGTAAGCAATATGGGATTTGCAATGATTTATTGAATATGCCAAAACACCTTCCCTCAAGTGCTATGGTTCCAAATATTTTTGTGGGGTAACAAGTCCTTCACAAATACCTCAAAGTATCTTTTACTCCATTTATCTGGCAGAATAGTTTCTCCTTAGCAGTAACTAAGACCTCTGATCCTTGCAGTCAAGTCCAGTGAGTTCTCTGACTGAACAACTGCGTGGAAGTTCTAGTTTGTGGATTTAATATGTCTAAGGAAGAAAAATTCAGAGTTTTCATTATCATGTTTTGGATGTCTTCAAACCTTGCTTCTCCATGATATTCCACAATTTGCGCAGATTGGACTGGGTGATGACATCATCAGGTTTAAGTTGAAGAGCAAGGAGGTAGTTTTCTTCAGCCTCTTTCAGTTTACCATTCAGATGGAGAATGGCTCCAAGATTCATTAGGGCAGCTGGATACTGGTACAATTAAAAAAAAAAAAAAAAAGGAAGGAAGAATATTAGGAATATTTTCAATTTTTCTTTCAGGACAATCTTTTTCCACTTAAACAAATTATTCCCTTATGTTTTCGGACTTTCTATGGAAGCAATTTAGTAATTTAAGCAAATAGAGATAATAAGAAAGCTGCTGTACACTTTATGCTTCGAACGGGTCAAGCTCTGGTGTCTACAAACATATACTTCCCACTTTAATGAGAAAACACAGAACTCAGTAAGCTTTACATATGGTAATGTCGGCATAGCACAGGTTCCAAGAGAAAATTAAAGTAATCCAAGACTGGATTAAAGATAGGAATTTTATTTTAATCAAACTCATTGCCAATAAAGAATTTTAATTGTTGGAAATAATTAACACATTGGAACTTATCCTTTTCTTCTCTTTGTCTTAATTATAACTAGTAGAAAATACAGCCCATTCTCAGATTCTAAGGATATTAAGGGGTTCTAGGATATCCATTTAGATTCAGGCTGTGGCAATTATTTCTTAATGAATGACTGAATAAAATTAACAATGGTGGAAACACATGCTATTTTAATAAGAGAGATGTTAAAATTTCATAACAAATCCATTTAAAAGATTCTTATGTTACTAACAATTTTTCATCTTCAGCTAAGAAAAAATGCTTCTTGTTTTTATTTTTTTCATCTCTAGATTATTCCATTATGAAATAATAGGTTCTTCATTATATAAATATGCCTGGTCATTGGAATTGAGAAATACTAAAAGGGCAGAAAAGCACATTTATGAAGCTTCAAACAGTCTAATCTACCTTTTATCAAGTACCAAAGATATTCACATGGTAGTGAGTAAAGGCTTCTGCTGAACCAGTACCTTGCCTTTCAAAGAAGAAGGGGAAAAAATGCTACACAAAGTTCAGTGTGGTTCTCCCTCTCAGATCACTGTAACTTCCAATGAGCTTCAGGAACACTCACTTTCAAAGTCACATAGTTTTGCCTCAGAGGATAGGTGTTTTAAAACACCACTCAGCAGTGCTCTGATCAAAATACAGTACTCAAAATGTGAAGCCACATAGCAAATCAGCTTGAGATCACTGTGGGGAGGGGGTGTTTGTATGCTTTATAAGCCCCTCAGTGACAATAACTTCAGGAAAATGGTTAGACCCTGGAACAGGTTTCCCTGAGAAGTTGCGGATGCCCAGTCTCTGGAAGCGTTCCAGGCCAGGTTGGATGGTGTTTTGAGCAACCCAGTGTACTGCAAGGTGTTCCTGCCTATGGCAGAGGGTTTCGAACTAGATCATCTTCCATGTCCCTTCCAACACAAACCATTCGATGATTCTATAAAAATATAGTAGGTCTATGGTCAATAGAATATGCACTACATTTGGTCTCCCAAACTGATGTGGTAATAGGAAATCACTATGATGAGGAAGACTTATCTATGTTCTAAATCTCCTCACTAGCAAGTTAAATTCATTACTCTTATCCTTTTGAATCAAGCTTCAACAAAACCCCCATAATTCTTGTGTCCAAAACCTAAATTTTGTGGTGGAAATGTTGTTCAGATAACTCTACAGTTTTATAACCTATAAATTTTTCATATCTTTTCAGCTTTCTTCTTACTTCTTTTCACCTATTAATACATGAATCACAAAATCTCAGAAAGAACTACAACACACCAAATTCTCAGAACAAATGGCTTCCAGAGTTTCAAAATTTGGTAAAACAAAATTAGTTCAGCTCTCTCTATTGTAAACATCACAATCCAAATGCAGTGGAATCTGAAGACGATATTTTTAGGTTTAATTTTTCTTACTTTACCCTGACAGATATTTTCTACCTCCCCTAAGTCAGTTACTTCCTTCTATTGAGAATCAACAAACAAAAAAAGCCAACTGGGTTTTATGTAGTTTTGCCAGTTAAATCCTTTCCAAGATTTCCTCTTCAGTAATATTCTGTACAGAGAAGGAAAACCATGCCCTTGAAATGTAATCTTTGCTACAGGCAACACATATCAGCAGCCACATTTTCATAGCTTCACCTTTGCAGTGCCAGTCTTGCACAGTAGTTTATAATGGAACAATACACTCCTTAATTACCAATGTTCTGGGTGCTAATTGATGTTACAAAGTTAAGAAGGCTTGGAAATCTGCTCCACTGTATATGGACAGATGTCCCAGTATCCATACATTTTTTCATTTATTTCATTTATTTTTAGACTTCAGATTGTTTGAGAGAATTTTGTCACATCATGAGTGAGAACGACCATTGCCCCTATTCACGCTACTTATTTGTCTAATAAGAGTTCATGAATCAAAGAGCTTTCTTCAAGAGCAAGTTATTGACACAGAGCAGACTTCTCACTTGAAATATAACTATGTGCGTATGTTTGCACCGAGACAAAGCTTACAATGGATAATGATTAAAAAAGTTTAAACCTAGAAAAACTCATATAAATAAGACACATGTTTAAATGTGCTCAGGGCCAATTCTGCAGCATCCACAAAACCTACTGTGTGGTAAGTAACACAGATGTCTCATATGGCTTCCAGAATTCCTTTCCATTTCCTCCATACTCTCCTGAAAATATGGTGCGTGTATAGGACTAACTCTTCTACCACCATCTCTTTGATATATCATTTCACAAGAGCAAGCAACAAAAAAAAATAAAAAGGACAAACTGCATGCTTTTTAACTGAAATTTTCCAACTTCTACACATCATCTCTAATTTCCTGGAGCAAATTCTGTGCCATTAATGCTTTAAACTAATGTATCCATGGAAAATGTGAACTGATAACTCAATTCAGGCAGTCCTGAAAGTTCATTCCAACTCCTTTACATTTCAAATGAGGAAGTGCATAGCATTTTATGGAAAGACTGCTCCCTAACTTTCTAGGTTATCAGTCACCCCAATATCTATCTATGGTATATAGTCATAAGAATTTTGCAAGTCTGCAAGATTATACATCACTGCCATTGCTCTCTATCAGCTATAAAGGTTGGTCAGAGGATAAGAGAGCAAGAGACATTTGCTATAGTTTTCCTTCACATAGATTGTCTTTTATTAAAGACAGCTGATAAAACTTTTCAGTATGTTAACAAAGGCAGTTGACAGCTACCAGTGCAATAACATGGGACTTGAAGCACTGTATAACAAATGACACCACCTACTACTTCAGAAACTTGAAAGGAGAAACAGGCCTGCCTTCATTTCCTTTTGGAGACAGATGCTTTACATCAAAAAAAAAGCTGACTGGCATTTCTGTCAAGGTTATAAATGCTGTCTTTTATGGTCTATTTGGAATTATTCCCTTTATTAGCATTTTTATTGTGGTGTGCTTGTTTCCTTAGTGGTTTTTTGGGGGCAGTGGGGAGAGGAGGTTGTGGGGAGGAGGGGAGAGGAATAACAGAATAGTTAATGAATAACAAAATAATGTAAGGCCTGCATTCAGTTGCCTGAGGTGGTTTTGGTTTACACTGATGACAGTTTTTCAAACTTTCCCTATAGTACCAAAATAAAAGGAGAACATCGGGGCATGCAAAAATCTTAATGTAAAATCCTCTCTAAAATTAGAGAACTATGGAATTTCAAGTAATTCAAATTAATTCTGGGTAGTATTTTGGGATTACACTAATGTAACCATGTACAGTATTGAACTCACAAGTGGAATGAATCTTCATGACAAGATGAATTGCTTCCTTGTTTGTAATCTTTGGCTCCACATATAGCAAATGCCATATCAGAAGAACAGTCCCTAACACAAGAAGACAATTTAACTCCTACATGGCCTAAGAAGTTATGCAGAGAGAAACAAATACACAAACCCTTAAATTAGCACAAACTTGTCTGTACGGCAGACAAGTCCGAACAAACAACAGTTCAAACACAAGCAAGGAAATCTGAAACTGTTTTCCTCAAAGCTCTACTTACAGATGACCTTCTTTGGTCAATGCCAGAATGATCAGGGTAGCAGATTCTGAGATGAAAGTGCATTCTGTTGCTGCTGGGGTACTTACAAGGAAATTATGGCAACTCTTACTTCAGTAGAATCACAAGTGCAAGGTGCTTCTCACTTATCCATTTCAAAAGGTCACCGAAAAGATGTCGCCAAAATCCATCTTGCTCCTAATGAATTACTGCTATGTGTGATATTGCAGATGTTTCAAAACAACCCCAGGACTGTTTAATAAATACTGTAATATGTGTGGCCAACCATCAGAAACACAAAGGTTGTGCTTTGTTTTAAAACAGTGCCATTAAGGACACTTATTTTTTTAAGGGTTCCTACTGAGTAAAGTCCATGCTTAAAGACTGACACAAAATATCATTCGCATGTGCAAATTTCATCCCTGCACTTCTAGTTACATAGGGGTGAAGAATTCAGACATTCCTCTTTGATAATTGAAGACACGTAGGTGGTACAATAACTGAGTAGTCAAACAGCAGAGTATTAGCTGCAGAATGGCTCACTAGGCATGAGAGAAAAGAGCGGTGCACTGCTTCCTCTGATCAGTCACCACTGGATAATGAACTGTAGGCCTTTTTTATCATCCTACAGTGATGGCAAAAATTTTCCCTTGAATATTTATTACTGGTCTTATTGCTGTAGCACAGCACAGTATTTTCTGAAACAATCAAAATGTCTACAGCTCCATTTTATCAGTAAAGGTAACTGTAGAAAACAGAATCATTTCAGGGGTGGCCCTTGCTTTTGACAGACTTCACAACTTTTCAAAAAAAACATGACCTAATAGTTGCCCAAAGGTGTAAACATACTATTTTAAAGCATGGTGTAGGCAGAGAAGATAGCACCTCCCACCAGAGGAGGGACTTGCAGCGAGATGATTGCTGCCAACTGGATCTTACAATTAATACATTGACAACACTGTGAATTCATCAGTGACACATGGAAGCAGACCTTTTTATAGGAACAACTTGTGTTGCCAGATAAAGCAAGCACTAGTTAGGGAGAGAGACTCATGTTTCTACATGGTTCTCTATGCTATAAGGCTTCTTAAGAACTGCAGTTTGCATATGCTATGTCTGGTATTTTTGTTCCAAACAGCACATGGATCACAACTAAGACACTTGATCTCCAGTAAGCTGGCTAAGATGACAAGAGTATATTGTCTAGGAACAGATAACTTGGTGCAAAAAACATTCTGGATCAAGATGACAGGATGTACGGCAAAGTAACATGGATCAGACAGAATAAAAAAGCCTAAAATTCAGAGTTGAGAGGGATTTCCTGTGTCATCAGCCCAGACAGCAAAACATTTGGTTCTGCCAGAAAACAAATAAACAGAAGTACCAGTACCTTTGCAAACTCTTAAAATGGAAAAATGCTTTGCAACTTTTCCTCTATGACAATTAAGTACATTACTTAAACTGCAAGTCTGCTTATGAACAATTTCTCTTAAGTATGTTTTTGTGTTGACAAGCTTTCAGTTTAAACACTGAAGAGAGGAAATGCATTTACCCTGTAAGTACTAATTTGAACAAACATTGTGAAGAGCACAGTTTTCACTGTTTCATTAGTCAGAAACGGACCTAAACATCTCTGATGCAAAGGGAGCCTGTGCTCCTTTCTAATTACCTTAAGAATGAGTAACATAAATAGCTATATAAATCTAAATAACAACAAGCCTAGGCTCTATAGGGGAGTGGATCATTGGATTCTTTAAGAGTACTGTGTTGTTAACATAGAGAACAACCTTACCTATTATTTACTAATATGTCATTGAACAGAAAGGGACCTCATTTATTGTTCATCAACCAACAAATTGGTAAAACCTTTAACAAAAAAAAAAAAAAAAAAAACACAAAAAAAAAAAAGTAGATAGGAATAAAACAGTTTCTGTTGAATACTGTTTGAGTAGTAGTCTCAGGTTAGGATAATATATCAAGTTAATAAGGTGGAAAACCAGAATGAGTCAATATCTTAACACAAGACCTGATGATACTACAGAAACATGTGGTCATGTACTTTTTTTTTTTAATTATTTTTTAAATTTTTTATTCTTTTACATTTGAATATTTTCATCTGGACATCTAAAGCAGGTGACATTTTAACCTGCCTGGTGAAAAGAGGATATATGCATAAATTATCTGTATGCATCTAATCTTGTGTGGTTTCAAACAGCGGAGACTACCCTATCTAAACCAGCAAACTACATGATAAGTACATTTAAAATCAGAAATGAAAATCTGAAGGAAAGATTTTTTTTCCTATCTATGGGTGACAGATGTGGGAGTTTTCATCCACAAGTACACCATGAAATTATTCAGTTTGCTTGTAGATTGAGACATCGACATCATTAAGGAAACCCACAGCTCTGAGTCAGGGAAGAGTTCTAGACTTGGCATAGGAAGGATGCATCAAGCAGTCTACTTTGCTTCTCAAATTATGACATTAATAGGAGACATTTTACTATCAGTGTTCTCCAGACGATGGAGATTTTTTCCTCAACATCTTATTCATCTTAACCTTCAGAAAACTGCTCAGCATTTTAAAAACACAGTTATCCAAAACCAAACAAGCATATATGGATATATGTTACATTTTGCTGCTGAAAAGCTATCTACCATTGGGTTTTATGCAAGTTCAGAGTATACTGGTTTACATATCAGCAAGTTAACAAAAGCATGTGTTATCACTGTCAAAGGCTTCAGTTCATAACAGCTGAAAACATCCCACAAGAATGTACTTACATTCGTAACTTCTGTGTATCTAGACTTTTTCCCCCAATGGTCATGCCCCAATTGCTTTGATTTATGCTTAAAAAGTCTCCCAGTAATCGCTCTCAGTTTATATGGAAAATGTGATGGACATTCTTAGATAACATACTTGTATTACCATAATAAAAGCTAAAGAGGAACATACGCTATAAGTATCTCATATTACAGTTACATTGAAAAAAAAATCAACAGTTTCCAGACCTCAAAGTGTTTCCAATTAAACTTCTTTGCTTTCCAGCTCAAATGTTGTCATCAGTATAGGACAGGATAATCTTATCCAGTTTTCCTAGCACTTTAGGATTTCATTTAAAAAAAAAAAATCATCAAAGGACTTAATTTTTATTTGTAGAAATCTAAGTGTGCTCTGATGTCTGCAATCTGATGATTTTAATATATAGCCACAATTACGTTATAAAACATTTAACAACTTATTTACCTTATCTAACACAAGTACCCCAAGCAAGTGAGAAACTTGAATATAAATGTCATCTGTACTATCAAACTGATAAATAGAAATAGCTCAAAATCTTTCAGTAACAGAAGTCTGTCCGATTAAGAAAGAAGTAAGAATTTTTTTAAATGAAAATCAATCTGTGGGTAAATATATTTTTGCATGCATTTTCTTTTTAAACCTTGGAAACCAGAAAAACAAAGGGCTTTATGCTACTGCCTAAAGATAAACCCCAGTTTTACCTAAAAGAAATGTAAAGTGTTGAAAGAAAAATTAGTATAATCTACTTTACCCAGAAGCACACATGCAGGGCTGATTAGAATAGATGTCCATATTAACACAATCAAAACTGGCTAATCTTCAGAGAAAACTCTAATTTACAGATCATCTGAATTTGTAATCACAATTACACTCACACTACTAGCATTAAAAAATGTTATTTTTTTTCCAATCAAATAAAATGTCATTGGTAAATAAAAATGGCAGCTGAGAATGAATGCACCATCCATCTATTTTTGCCCAGATACTGATTAAATAAATCAGTACACAGAAAAGGTTGTACAGTTTTTCCAATATGCTGGTAACAAGCATATTGCATTAGAGTTTCTATTTTGGAGTAGAACAGCCAACAACTGAAACTTCAGAACAAACTAATGCTGATTTCTAGCCTTGAAAATGTAGTGGTGTTCTATTAGGGGAATCTCAAAATCACAAGGTTTCCAGTATTTTGACTCAAATGTTCAGATGAATATTAAATAAAAAACAAAGTTTTACACCTTTGGCTGACAAGTGTAGTCGACTGACTTAAAGGCTTGAGAAGTAGATTAATATCAGTATTACTGTATGCTTTTGCAAACTATTTAGATATTTGTAGTTGTAAGGCATTGCTTTCAGGTACGTTGTGTAAACCATTATGCAACTTGGCATACTTGCTCTGAGCATGCTAATTTTTTTAAGGTTTCTATCATGCACAATCACTATTAAGACAGCCCACAAAGTGTCGTATTAGATCATTACAAAAAAGAAAACACTAGGAGATTTTGAAGCATTGCAGATTATTTTAGGATGAATTTTAGCCTTTATTCCATCTCTTCACTGACACACTTTCTTGTTGCTAAATTTCCCTAGACAAGAGAATAAGTCATTATTCCTCTACTGGTAGTAATTTCACTGGCAGGGGAGGACAGTGGATGTCTATCACATAAAGTGATACAATTCCCATAATAATATTTTTTATTAATAGTGTCTGAAGGTATTTTCAAATTGGTCAAAAATTGCAACTGCAGTATATGGAGATGCTACCAAGATAATTTTCCAAATAAAAACTAACTACGTAACTTTGTAAATAAATAACAAAACTCTTGAGATCATTTTAAGAACTCACATCATTTTAAGAACCATACTTTCATTACAGAATAGTTACAACTGAAAAACGCTTGAAAAAGTCTTGCTCGCAAATATTTTCTGTTCTGAAATTTCTACACAGAAAACCTTACAGTATTTGCATATCAATCTTTTTTTTCTTCCCCTTTGCCCTTTTTCATTTGGGTCCTATCACTTCCATGCTTGTTACCTAGTGCAATAAGGTTATGCCCACACTTTCTTGACTTTTAGGATTATGAGAGCAGCTGAGAGGAGAGGAACATACTAGTGGTCTTTGCAAAATACTGAATCACAGTGTTCTGCGGAATTCATAAAGATTCATGACTTACTTTTTGGCAGCCAGAAACCATAGGTGTTCCCTACACAGTATTTAGCAATTAAATGCACAGTAGATATTAAAATCATTAACTTCACAGTAAGTGCAAGGATTTAATTTTTATTCTTGTAGCTTAAAGATTTCAAGGCTGCAGTTTCTAAAATTTGGTCTTTTGATCACTAATAGTAAGACTATTGAGCACTTATTGCTCACTGGACTTTTGCAAGGTTCTGACTTCTAAAAAACAAAAGTACTATGGTAGCCTTACTTACCACATCTGAAGAGTGACACATGTGTTTACAGTAATTAGCATCAATAATTGCAAGACATGCTTAGTGGTAGATCTACATATCCTACTCTGAAAGATTGCACTTGATGCAGAATGTGCTGACAAATGCTGTTTATCAAACAGAAGCTTTCTGTATTCTTCAAACTAATGTTTTAAGAAATGGACACATGAGGGAAAACTTTGAAAAACATTTTCCTTTTTTAAAGGGTTTAATTAATTATTTCTGAAGTCACAAGAGGACAATTAATATTTGCAGAACTAGCACCAAGAAATCAAAGTTCAATTTCTGCCTCCGAAATTCAATGTCAGATGTTACTTAGTGAAACCAGATGTTTGCTTCAAACTGCCTCAGAGAAAGCCCTCTCTGGCTAGAGCAAACTAGAATCCGAGGCCAGTAGAATTCCTATGTAATTTTGTAGTTGATGGTTCAGATTATTTTGCCTTAATTTTCACCACACATACCACTCATTCTACATGAACACCATGGCATCCTACAGAAATTAACTGTGGGTCCTACCAGTGATCATTTTGTTAAAGCTTATTTTTCCCCACAAACCGTAAGGTTTGCCTATTACGCAATTTCCATAATCTCTGTTCAGAGAGCATTTTCTTCCTCTATTATGGGTAAAACATCCAATTTGTGAACTAATCAGCAAAAAACTCCATCAATGCAGCTATCAGAATAGAATTTTTCAGACAGAATTAATCAAGGATCATGTATCGATCTTTCAAAAATGATAGAAAATAAGGCTGATAATTTTAAGCATATTTAACTGCAGTCAGATTGTGAAGAAATTAGGTAGAACTACTGAGTTACTTAATAAAGCTCCACCAAATAACTACACCACAAATATATTAACTGTTCACCCTGAAGAATCTAGGAGACATACAGCAAATCTTCGTATGGAATTTAATTTGGGGGGTTTATTGTGGATTTTAGGTTTTAGTCTTATTGTTATATTAGAAAAGGTTTCTACTTTCTTTCATGCTGTAATTGTTTGCAGTGTGCTTGAGGCAGCCAGATGCTAAGGCAACTGGCACTGCTACAAAACATAATGTCAAATTAAAGTTACTTACTGTTAAGGAAGTCAATCTTTACTGAAACACCTGAAGAATCAGCTTAGTAATAGAGATGTTCATTATATGGAAGACATTTCAAAAGGGTAGGTCCACTGGAATGCACATTTGCTCTCCAGTAAAACTAACTGTGGGAAATAGAACCATGTGAATGCAATATGAAGAGCTAACCAATATACAGTTGTTCAGAATGCCTCAAGAAGGGACTGTTTGGGGGAAATAAAAAGCTGCCCATCCCCTTCCCACCAAATCTTCTCAGTAGCAGACATCTGATTTCTAGACTGTAATTTTCTGAGGAAAAACTATGTTCAAACTGGTACTGAAGTTACTTTTAAAGACAAATTCCAAGAAAATTACTTCATCCAGACACCCATCCCCTTCCTAGCAGTCTGCAAATGTGCAGTCCATCTCATGCAGATCTCAGACGAAAACAAGCCTTACTGCTGGGCATTTCTCTCCTATACAGTCACAAAAAACCTCACATTAAACCCGGAGGTGTGGGAGGGTGGGCGAGAGTAACAGTTGCATCAAAACCATCTTGTGTAAATGAAACATAAGGTCTCCAGAACTTCGGGGGGGTAGGGGGGGAGGGCGGGAGGGAATAAGATATGTCAATGCACAACTAAAAATCATTCCTAGAATGAGAAATACATCAAAACTATAGACTAGGAAGAAAGTTAGCAAGTTATTTATTGCAAAACATTCTAATGAGGATGTACAGTTGCTGGGTTTGTTTAATGAGCATTAAACCCACTTTCTTATCAGTTCTAATTGCATGATAAATCCATTGCATTGTTTCCAGAATCATCACTAGAACACTCTATTAGGAAAAACCTTGTTAGATTCTCTTTTAATTGTGTTCAAACAGATGGTTTAATTTCTGAAATTCTAATCTACTGCTGTGAGTTCTCTATTTCATGGCACTTTACTTTTGACTGACACCAAGGGCTACATTTACAAGGCAAAGGCAATCTTGCTCTCTCCAGGAACTGATGCAGGCAGTATAGTATGCCCTGTCATATTACCATCAGGCTGCGAATCACAGTCAAATGCATAAATCTATTGACGGTACATCACTTCCACAATTTCAGCAGAGTCTGCATCTTTAGAAACTACTGCCTCCCATCATCCCAAAGCATAATGATTTGTTTTATTTAACTCAGTAGTACAATTCTAGGCTGTGACTTCCTATTAATTAGTTTCACAAAACTATCTTTTTAATTATTCAGTAAATGAACATCACAGTTAAGTACAAACACAACTGTGGTGCAGTATTTTTCATACTTGAAAAGTAAGCACAGGAAAAAAAAATCTGTCTACTCAGTTGTGGATGAAAGACATTAAAATGATAGATAAAACGAATCCAAGAGACAGGCCTAGCATCCTTTTTAATTCAAAAAATTTTAATGGTGGACTCATCATACCTATATACCGGACAAAGACTTCAGATTTGCATAACACAAACACATATTAAATAAAAAAAAAATGAAGACACTAAGATTTGCATTCAAGATAACTGAGGTGCAGTCCCACAAAATTTCTGAATCCAGGTCTTGACAATGAAGTAGCTCATTTATTACTTGGTATGAGAAAGCTTTCTCTTTGGAGAATTTATGAGGTGTCCATGGAGAATTACAATCATTTAGTGATACTGATTTTGGAAGAACATAGGTAGATGTGAATCTGTACATTAATACTTGCATGATTAACTTCTTAGGAAGTAATCAGTAAACTAATAATAAATGTAAGATTTTTGTGAAAACATGGTCTTTGTCTTTTTTGCAATTTAGCCGCATAAACATTTTGAACAATGTGGGCAACAGAGCCTTCCATGGAAAATGGGTGCATAAACCAGAATACCCTGGGGTATTTTTTTTTTTTGTGAAGACTTTATTAGCAGGTCCAAGCAGCACAAGGGATTGCCATCAGACATACTGAAAACCTGATATGACCTGTGTGCTACGTGAATAGCACATGAGTTACCAGAGTTTCTTTCTCTCAAATTACATGTGCAGCATAAAATTACGGTTTCAACAGTTCTAGGTAGGAGTAATCGATTATTTAATGAAGTTCTAAAGGTTAATTAAATTAGAAAAGAGGAATTAGTATAAAGTTGACGATTTCCAACATTTGTTCTCCCGTCAAGTAAAAGCATGTCTATACATTTCACAGTTATTGAAGCTGAATGACTTGGAAAATACATTATGTCAATAACTAGACTGCAGGAGGACTAATATTTATGGGAAATTTGTAAATATTTTCATAGCTAAAAATTGCAACAAAAAGCACTCCAAATGACCATGACAATGACTTTCAGAAACACTTTGCTGAGTGTTTCTCGGTATGTAGCTTATTATTTGGAAAACATTAAGCTAAGAAGACCTCATAGCTACTTGCATAATTTCACCTGAAATCAGAATCTAGAGAATCCAATTTACCTCTCACATGCAGGAGAAACAGAAGCAACTCTAAACAAGTCAATGGTGCTACTGTAATGCAATATCTATGTACGCAGAAGAAACTCAAATGTATTTTCATTCAGTCATTTACAACTTGCACAGACAAAATAGCTCTGAATTGAATAGAATATTAATGTACAAAAAATTATTAGGATAGGAAATAAACAGTAACTTAAAGGCATTTTAAATCAGTTCCAAAGCTCATAAACTTCCCTCAGTAAGCCAATCGATCTCAGATATTTGCGTGTTTAACTGCTTGTATAATCAGGCCAGTACAAATGAACTGCCCATAACCTAATTCTCACATAACTGAAGGTGAGAAATGTAATGACACGAGTTCCAGCTTTCTCCTCTGCATCTTACACAAAGATGGATCACAGCACTGAGAACTAGATTTAAGTATTCCATAAGTGCTCAAAATCACATTCAATCTTTGCTTCTACAGAGCTGCTACAAGGCAGGACAAAACCCATGTAGAGTTTTCTGGGATAAGGCTATAAATATTTGCACGTATCTCCTAAAGGAAATTCAGTGTTTTCCACAGCTGAGTAAATTAATTTTCAAATTATACAACTCATCCTGAAACTGTGCTTCAGTATTGCAGGTAAATATTGCCATTCCAGTAGCCTGTGTTCTTTTTTTGTCCCCTGATGAAGATCACAGGAGTGGAAAACACTATACAGGGGGTTTTATTTGTTTTGTCTGCTGGGTTTTTTTAAGGTGGAAGGCACTGATCTCTGCTGCAGTAGGAATACTTTAAGATTCAGAAAAACAGCCTGTACACAAGCCTGCCTGGAAGCTGATGACTGTGCAAAACAAAAACCCCAAATGTGGCTTTAAAATATTTAGGAGGACCATGAACAAATACAATTGTGAATATAGATAGATAATTTTTTTGTTCAAAATAATAAACACTGTTTTTCCAAAATAGCTGGACAGGAATAATGTATATGTCTTGGACTTGGCCCCAGAGAAGAAGGATCTGAAAGGGGTGAAGCAAAACAACAACAAAAGGAAACTGAGATCAGGCCCAAATTAGATTTAAAAAAGCTTCCCAGCTCAGGAGGGGCAGAGAGAGCTCGTGCATGGATAAACTCTTTACATAGAGAAGTGTTGCTATTTCTGTGCATACACTGAAGATTCTTTCTATCTGAAACAAAGGGAAGGTCCCATTCAGTTAATATTAATTTGCTTGAATTTCTCCATTTTTTATAACCTTTAGACTACATCACCCTTCTGCTATGCAGGCTGAAAAATATCACAGCTATTCTGATACCAAATCTCTGAGTTCATTTTTTATAGCGTTTCAACAGGTACAGTCTAACCAAATTAGAGAACCAAGAAAGTGCTCTCTTATTCTTTTAGATCAGAGTCATGTCCTCTTTTCAATAAGGGTATTACATTATCTCCTCTTCCAGTGGAGCTGATCCATGCCTAAGCTTCCCACCCATGTATTTGCCTGAACTGAAACTATCAAAAGCATGCCATCTGGAAATACATTTCACATCAGTCATGCCTATCTTCTCATTAGGAAGCCACAGTATCCTTTTTAGTCCCCAGAAAGCCACAGTATCCTTTTCAGTCCCTGCATGCCCTATAACAATTAATTCAGTCTTTAGCAGGAAGGGAGGAAGAACTGGATACTGGGAAGTCTTATTCCTCACACCTTCACCAAGAGAAAAGAAAGGAGGCCTTTTCAGGGGGCCAAGAGTGCTGCTGGGCTGGAAGGAATCCACAGCCATTCATATTATTGAGGCGGAAAGCTTGGCACACTTGAGAGGAAGCCTTTAAACAAAGCGAGGCTTAGCAGCCACTGGTGCTCGTAGAAGGAAGCTGTGCAGCCCTGACACAAGGCAGGAGAAGCTGGGAGCATCTGCTGGGAGGGCAGACAGGCAGTCAGCAGAAGCTCCTTCTGCCCCACAAGGCCCACTTTTCTATTTTATGTAAAGGCAGACAACTAAACAGCCAAATTCACCTGTTTAGTTGTCTGCCTTTACATAAAATAGAAATTTGGTGGATGCTAACTAAGTAAAAATATAGCTCTGTGGTCATTCCATGGCACCAGTAGATAAAGAAAAAATACTGCCATGTGTTCATTATTTTGAATAAACAAGTACACAGACAGAAGAACATTTTGAAACAAGGATTCTCAAACAGAAATTGTCATGCTTTATTAGCATACATGGTGTAAAAACCATTTATGTACTATTTCTACAGAGAACTATGTCAGCTTTATCTGTACTATGCTCCAGAAACCAGGAGTACGATGGCAAGGCACTCCAGCTGCACTTGCATAACAGGGCCAAGGTAGAGCTGCTCAGAAGGGCTACAGGAACAATATATTCATTACTGTATCTCTGGAGCAGTGTGTGGATGACATTGGATCCAGTGCAGTGTTGAACAGCACCATTTTTTTGTCAGTCAAGGATCAGCTGCAGACAATGTAGGAATCACAGTTAACCCATTCACTACTGCAAGCAGCAGCTGAATTAACATAGCAGAAGCCCTTAAAAATTTATGAAAGTTCTTCCTGGCAATAGGAGGACATGTCCTTAAAGCTGGCAAAATACAAGTCTGGTAATTACTCCAAGCCTGGTAAATCTACATGAGACAACTACTGAATGTTCACAAGAAAATCAAATAGGAAAATTTGGCACGGATACATCTAAGGAAAAAATATATAATAAAGCAGATCTTCATTATAGATGTTTCAAAACAAAATGCAACATTTACTTTATTTTTTAAAGGTCTATGAACTATTGGAAGTATATTAATTTTTAGAAGTCCTGCCATGAATAAATCCCATATATTATAAACACTTTCCATAAGAAGTCACTGAAAGCATGTAATCTCTAAGGTGTCTATAGAAATACAGTCAATTATGTGGAAATCACTAGCATTCTTCTTTCACGAGTTAGACAGTTTGAGGTAGAGCTTATTGAAAGCCTGGAGCCCTTGACATGAAATCTGTACTCCAGCACTAGGGAAAAAAATAAAAGCACTTGTAGAAACGGCTTTTTAATATGATATTGTGGTAACTGATTACATAAACCCTTCAAGTCAAGAAATGGTTTAGTCCCCCACATCATGATTAAACCGTCTAGTGGAAATTGTGTTTATTTTGCTTATAGGTACATTTCTCCTTTCCCCCTCATTCTGTGTGTGTGTCTTTATGTATGTTGTTACAGTAAGACATTTAATCAAGCCCTTTTGAAGTGGTAGAGTGGAAACAGCTGTTTCTGACAATGTGCCGATGACATGGGGCTTAAAGCTGTCATGAGCGCCAGATTGCAAGCAGCACTAATATGTGGTTGGGATGGTAGTGACTTGCAGGTCACGGCACCTCCTTGAGGAATGCTTCTAAGCCAATCATCTCAAGGTGGTGGCTCAAAGTCTTAAGGCTCTGGTGAGCTCTCTTTCATTTAATACTCTTGAGGTCACACTTCAAAGTGCTCTTTCTTCTCAAAAGCCATTTGCCATCTGTGGGGGTTCTAGAGCAGGTTTTTTAAGATTGGTTGCTTCAGGTTCAGACTTAAGTTAGAAATGCAGCTCTATTACACAAATGATGTCTTAAAAGTTGAATAAAAGCTGAAGCTTAAAGTCAACATCTCACAGTCTTGAAAAGAATGCCAATTTAAAGAGAGTTTCTGGATGACTGATTTTTCCTCAACAAAGCAAGCTTAAAGCTCACATTTTAGAGTGCCTAACATCTTGTTAAAACAATTTCCTGGTTTATGAACATTACAATATGTAGAGCACTGAGAAATCATCTCTGAATACAGATTTTCTTCAGCAATACTCCCACTCAGAATAATTATTGTATACGTATATCTAAGAAACTTACACTTTCATTCCTTCATGCAACTGAATTTGTTAAAATTAGACTAGTGTGATTAACATATACTCAAGCCAACATCGCTAGAACAAACGCATACGTGTTTCTCACTGAGAAGGCTCTAAAGTGATTTTGTTTTGATCATAGTACAAGACACAATGCAACAACACATTTTTTGGAAAGCGTTCATAAAGATCAAGGGGCTAGGGAGACTAATCTCCATAGGTCACCTACAGAGTTGAAGGAAGAAAAGAGAATCCTGTAAGAAGTTATTCACAGCAAGTAAAAGTAGATTCATTTTCTGAACTGCTTCCTCTCTCTCTCCTTGCCTGTCCAGGGGAAGTCAACTCTGTGAAGCCTATTTGGAAATTAATAGACATAACCTTGAGAATGCTTGCTTCTTTAGTAGAGTTTAAGATAAATCATTCCCATCTCCACAGCAGCAGTGTGTTTTACAGAAAATAATGCTCTTCTGAAATTTGCCTGGAAACTACTTTCACAGAAGATAAATACACACCTACTGCAAATAAGACCAATCATGAACATGACAATACAGCCAGACTTTTTTTTAATTTGCATCCAAGCTCCTTTTCAGCTGATGCTGCTATTGTACCAAAGTGTTTTAACTCCTTTGCACTATGCAGAAAGAATGTGTATCCAAAAGCAAAGATGGCATTCAAGATGTGGATACACATTTTAACACATCTCCGGTGTGTTCAGTTGTTCCTTTACTGAGTATATTTTTTCTTGCAGATACTTTATTCACTGTAATAAAGCTTGTCATGGAAAAAATAAGTTGTATTTTCAGATCTCTCAGAATTAGTTCAGTGATGAATGAATCACCTCCAATATTCCAAAAATAAAATCTTTTTATGTTTGCTTTCTTAAAAACAATAGCTTGCATGTCTCAGAGAAGTTACATTTTCTGTAACTGAATACTGTGTTTCTGGCAATGTTTTTAGCCTTCTTAGTCACAACTTTCTTAAAAATGGATTAGATGGAATGAGAAAGTAACTGAGACACACAGGCATACTGGTTGCTCACTGTTGTTCCCCAGTTCTGAGACACTGAAATAAAAGGGTTTGTCTAAGAGACAAATGTAGGATGGAGACTGATGTCTGGAAAAAACACTGAAACTGCCAAGTAAGTATCTCTAAAAGTCAGAACTCAGATGGCCATTTAAACTGGACAAGGGTGCAGAAAAGCTCAGCAGAGCAGCTTCTGGATCTGAAGGACTTATTAGGGAGCAGGTAAGCAAGTATTGTGTATGCAGTATTGCTTCATTCCAAAAGCAACAGGAATGATCGAGAAACCAGAGAAAGAGATGTAAAAGGAAAACAGAGAAAATGCGGAGAACAAAACTCTGTCATGAAAGCTCAGTGAGCATAAAAATCCACTGACAATCATTAAAAGATTCATTTTATGATATTACTAACATGTCTTACTGCTGCTAAGGACTATATTTTATAGCAGTGATATTAGAGAAATTATACAAGATGTTATATTTGTAAAGAAACGGATGTAAGAGAGTGGAAATCTGAGTTTTGTTTCAGACTGCACTAGCTGGAAATCTCTCAGAAGACAGGCATGGGTGTAATTCTAAAGAATAACCAGTAATTTAGTTGTCTTGGCACAGTGAAAGGAAGTTGATAACAAAGAAATGGATCTTCAACCTGGGACCTGAAGGAGTGATTGGGGAACCAAAGGGGAAAAAAGTCATATCGAAAAAAAAAGCAGAGCCAATTTACTTGGGATGTTGATCTGTAATTCACTAACATCAAAAGATACTGTCTCAATCACTAGAAGAGGGAAGATTCTTGTCAAACAGATGCTTTGAGCACTTAATTACTAGTAACAAGGCTGATCCATTGCACAGAATGAGCTTTCAATGCTGCCACAGTATTCTCACCAAGAGGGAATTCACAGGCCTCCTAGCAGCTAACATTAAACAGGGCACACAAATATACATATAGACGTGTATATACACATGGAATGGTATGCATCTGTATATTACATCACATGAATACATCTACTATTTTGAATTTTTTGTAAAGAAATGTTTTTAGAACATTAGTGATGGATTAGAAAAAAAAAATTCAATCCTTCAGCGCTATGTTTTGCTTCAGGATATTTCCTTAGCATCTTGACTCATATAACTTTGCTGATCCTTCATATTCATGAGACAGTGAGAGGATACACAGGCTATATCCAAAAGGACAAATTAAACTGTGGGCTTTTTCAAGATGTGAGGATAGCTCCCACACAGCTCTGGACTGGGCCACTGCAGTCTCTCAGACAGTACCCGGACACACTCTAAGCAGCTGGTTCAATCAACACTAGAGAACAGTCCTGGGCACATTTAATATATCAGTACAGATGGAGCTATAAAGAAGAGGGTACGTCAGTAATTTGCATTCCATATTACTTTGGAAAGATTGGGATCTTTCTTACCATGTATACATTATACTGCTTACTACCAACTAAGCCTCCTCAAGTGGCTTCTTTTTCTCCCAATCTGAAACTATTATGGTAAATGTGAGAGTTAATAAGAGAGATATGTATGACTACTTTTGGTTTTGTTTACATTTTTGAGAAATGCCCTTGTAAAGTCATCAGAAAGTTGATGCTGGCACTGAAAACTGACACAATCTTCCCACCCTTCATCAGTAAAATATTTTTGAAAGGCCTTGAACCATATGCATACCATGCTTAGCTAGAAACTTAAACTATGATCTTGCACATAAAAGCAAAATTCTCTCTTAAAGAAAGCTGAACACCAGTACCTATTAGAACTGTTTCGATAATCTTATCCTTCAAAAAGAATACTTTGCTCTTAGCATGTAAAACTTGTTATCAGTAATTATAAACAGCTAACCTAGCTGTCAGCTACTTCCAAGGCTCTCTGAGAAACCTCACACATATAATCATATTCTTATATGGTTTACACAATAAACTTATTTTGGAGTTTCTGAGAAACATTTTGAGCATACAATGAACCTCAGAAGAGGACTTGTACCAAGTACAAGTCCTGTACTTGCACACAACTGAGGGAATCCCTTCAACATTAAGGTACCCTCTCAAAATAACCCAAAAAAACAACACAGAAAGTCTTGTATGTGAAAGCATAAAGAATCACAAAGTCTGTATTGTTATTTCACGAAGAATGAATTAATATAATACACAGTTTTTTCAGAGCTTTTAAGAGACAACCTGCCATTTCACATGAGTAAGTTATTTGGGGCTTTTTTTGAATTATATTTTGTTAGCTTGTTTTGAGTCTTAGCTGGTGTTGCTTTTGATTCTTAGTTCTGAAAACTCTTTTGGTTTAAGTCTGTAGTTTTTCCTTTTTTTTTTTTTTAAACTGAATTTGTTAACATGTATCCTCAAATTTGGTACTATAGTCTTCTGTGACAGGAATTTTCCTAGATTTGATTTATTGCATGGGCAAAGTGTTATGTATTTAAAATAAATTCTGCCTCATTTATATTCATGATTTTTCCCCCCAAAATGTGAAGGTAATTGAAAAGAAATATAACATTGAGTAAAAAATGGTAAGTAAAAAAATATTTTATTTCCTTAGTGCCTGATGCAATAAAACTGGAAATGAGCTTTCTTTCTTAAAAAGCATCTGTCACTCCTACATACTTCTGCTTCAGAAAACAAGTATTTCTTTGAAAATATACAGCTACCTTGGAGATAAATACCTCTGAGGCAAAATTATCTTTAAGTTTGTTGAACAACGTTTTTCAGAAGTTCATGACAGAGGAAAAGGCATAAATGCATTATTTAAAATGCCTTAAACAGTGGATCACAGAGTAGCCTTTCATTCTCTTTTACTAGTGAAAATAGATGGAATTGGAAAAGCTTTCCAAATTTAACACATTTAAATGTAGATAAATAAATCTAAATCTAGAAGTCTTTTCTATGTATGTTAGCCAAGTAAGACTTATTGCTAGACCACTCTACTGAGGTAACTTGAAAGTAGAACTATTGGCTTGACAAATGAACAGCTTCATCTGAGTACCCAATAATTGACCATTAAAAGAATATATATAACACAGGACAAGAGATCAAATGCTCCAGCAAGAAGTTCTGCTCAACAAAAAGGGTTCAGTACCATAGCACATTCATCAACTTAAGTAATGGATATCATGAAGAAGGTACTTACATTAGGTCTTAATCCTGCTGCCATTTCATAATACCTCTCGGCTTCTTCATTAAGACTGGCTTGTCTATCAGGACAGAAAAAACCCAACAGTTACATCTCATTTTCCTTGGGTTAAAAAAACCCCATACCTAAAGAAACATGGCTGAAAACCAAAACACTGCAACTACCTTTCTGTTTAAGGATATTGCCCTAAAAAAATGCACAAAATACGTAAATCAGAAAGTTTTCTTATAGTTCAGAATGTCCATTAGCACAAATCCTCTTTGCCTACCTCATTTTCTTTTTTAGTTCTGAAATTATATTAGTGTACATTAGAAAGAAATACAGAAAGCTGAACACTCATCTCAGGCAAAAACAGAGACATATGCCTTCACCAAAGGAAAATCTGGCTCATATTTTGTAATCAGACATACTTTAAATTCAGAAACTATAGATTATGCAACAATGTAGTTTCTCACTTTGTGCCTCCCCAAAACCACTATCATTCCAGTAAAAAAAAAAGGAAAAAAAAGTCAAAAAATACAATGATTTCTGAAAACTAGGTTTCCATGGTTGAGGGAATTCATTCAGAAAAGAGTTCCAATTTCAACATTTACTCACGTCATTCTGAGAGGGGATTTAAATTTAGATCTCATGTCCCAGGAGAATAATATGAGTTTCTGGGTACCTGAAGCACTATCAACTCAACCCTTTTTCTTCTCCTTACTAATATAGACAGCATCTCCATGCTCCTAGTAGTTTAATTTTTATTTCTTCTCCTGAGTTTTTAGTTTAACATCTTCAAATGAAAATGCAATCTGTTGCCAAAGAAATCCCAACCCAGTTTTGTCTCAACAGGCCCTTTTTATCTCTTCTCTGAAGCTTGTCTCTTCTCCTTTTGTCTCCACCTCCTTAATTTCCCTCCAACTATTCATTTTGTCTACCAGTCCAGTGAGTATCAGTTGATCACATACATGTCATGAGAAAGATGGAAAATCTGTAAGAACAACCAAGCAAGACTTTCAGGCAGACTACATATCTTCTGCTAAAATTATTTCCTTTTTTTCTATGAAGAGCTAGGTCCTTTCATAGCAGGGTTAGGACAGCAGATCTTCAGCATATTTCTGTTCGTTATGTGATTCCATAGCACAGATTCATTTCTGTGATACAAAATCAAAAAATTAGAAAACAAGAATAACACCGAATAGGGTTGGCCATCTGATTTTTTTTCCTCTTTCTTCTGCTTTTGAGAACAGTTACTAATTCAAAGAGTATCAATCAGCTGAGCACTTGTGCCTGGAGATTTTACCTTGTTCATTACATGAGCCTTTACATGCTTTGTTATTCAGTAATCAAATTGTGTTCTAATTTTATGTCCCTATCCACCCAGATTTTAAACATTAGCCACTTAATACGTGATAGTCAATTAATCCCGATCAATACATTTTGACAGCCACTGGTCTTGGGAGCAGAAAGGGAGAAGGAAAATCCCTTTGAAGTTTCTCACGTAATTCCTATGCAAGCTGAAACTACTTCCTGGTAAAAATTGCTAAGCCGAACCTTGTTTATACCTGTTAACTGTTTTAAATTGCTTTTCACATGTATCATTTACTCAGTGGTTGCAGTGGTTAGAAATGATTGAATGTCTAAAAATATTCATTCAACCTGCTTCTGAATCGCTCCTGCTGGGCATCAGTAGCACTTGAAATGACTGAAAAAAAAATAATCTCACATGAATTTCAGGATTTACAACAAGGTGCTATAAAATGAAATGTTACACAGGGTTTTTTTTTTCCCCTGTTTGTATGAAACTGTCAGGACACAAAGCACTTCTGAATGTGGTGAAATAACGTACAATAAACACGGCGCCTTACCCAGGAGGCAAATACAAATGGTACACTTCGCCTCCAAAAAGTGTTGTTGGCATGTGAATGTGAAACACATTAAAATCCCTTTTAGCCCTGTGGAAATACATGGCTTGCTTTCCTCCCATGTGTACATCTTGGAACATGGATCATTAATTGCTAAGTTGAAATCAGTTTGAATGTATAGTTTTCCATTAAAAACAGTTTATAGAAATGCATGCACAAAACAGTAATCAGGTCAGGAAAATGCCAGTTCCATTTCTGGGGCATTCGATATCAGTTCCCCTACTTAAGATGCTTCAGAATTCTGGATCCCATTTTCACTGCAAATCTAAGCTAGAAATTCATTATGTTAAGCCCTGAAATAGCTTTCCCCTTGAGAAAAATTAAAGGCACGGAGGTAGGAAATTGCAGTAACCCTATGCCACTGAGCAGTAAAGAGCTCTGGATCAACGTCAAATAAGGGAAGGACACTACTAAAGGTAACATAATTCACATTAGAGTAAAATACTAGATAAAATATTGATAATAAAAAAGAAAAGAAAGAAAGGGAGCAAAGAGAAGTTCAGAAGACAGAGTCCTTTTCATAGTTATGAGATATATTTCAACCTCTATCCTGAATCTTTTCATGAGGACTGACTTTGAAAACATTTCTGATTTCCCCTATTAGCACTAGCACTTAATCTTGTTTTAAGGGACAAAAATGTTTTCTCTTTTTATTCTCTCATATCTCTTAACCCGAGCCTCCAGACCAACCAATTCCCTGTATTCAGTTCCAACTGACTGATGGTGACACCTCATAAATGTGCTTTGACAGCTCATCACTTAGATTCTCCTGACACCCAGTTTACATTCATTTTGAATCTTTATGTTGATCACTGGAAAAAATATTGTTGTAAGAGAAAAACACCACCAGTGATGACCGGTTTAGATCCATAAATGTGAGTGGGAAGGGGTTAGTTCTAACCTGCCTGTTGCTTGGTACAAGGCTTGAGACTGTTGATTATTTTTACAGTGAAATCATGAATGTCAGCCCAGCTACAAAGAAGTTTTCCTCAGAGATTCCTATTTTTAAATACTGAATGTTGATACTTGGCATTCTTAATGGATTTTTTTGCGTCACAACAAAATCATAATCAGGTTTTATACCTCTAACTGTTCATACGCATTTTTGTTTAAAAATTTTATATAGACTATATGCTTTGCCATACATACATATATATAATAAAGCACATAGACAGTAATTAAAGAATGAAAATAAACTGTTGAGACAATAACAGAGGGTGAAGTTGTGCCTATGAGACTGTGTCAGCAACTACAGTCCATGTTCAATCAGTGTATTCTGGAGAGCCAAAATACTCTTACAGAAATTCACTGAGAGACAAAGACCATGTCATGTAACTTTGCTCTAATTTAGATTTGTTTTCAAACAGCCAACAAACATGCTGTAACTTCATGTAATATGAGAGTTCCCCAGAATAACCCATTTACAAAAGTATGAAAAAACTAATTATTCCTATAAAATGTGCCTTTAAGCAAATAGGTCTTCTTCCTAAGTTTGTTTTCACGTGAAGAGAACATGAAGCTCTTTTCCTATTTCTAACTAGTATGGTGGTGTCACCCCTACGGACGTGCCATCCCTCATTCTAAAAATAATCCTCTCCTAGACCACAGAAAATCTAGCTCATGGCAGCTCACCTAGTATAAAGCTAAAAAGCGAAACTTAGCACTTGTTAATACATGACTTAGTCACTGAAGGTACAGCATTACAAACACATGCTTCACTGCATTTCATTAAAATGTATCTAGGTTTTTTGAGAGACTTCAAATTCCTATAAAAAAGAGCATTGGAAATAGTACAAAAGTAAAACATGTGACCAGATACTGTTTTAAGAACCACCCAAAGAGCTGCATGACCCTCGAAGAAAGCTGTCTGGAAAACAAATTTGTTGAGATAATAAATTTTACAGGCAAGTATTATGCAAGTTAAAAGTTACCAGACTGTTGCAAAGAAATGAATTTCATTCATCCCACATCTCACCCCTCTTACAGATGACTCCATTCATCTTGCATTGCATTATCAGGATGCTACAGAAGTCATTTAGGGGGGGAAAAAATAACTAAGTGCAATTAGGAGTAGGGAGGTCTCTCACTAATGCAAACAGAACTAACTCAGTTGTTAATTTTTTGACTTCAGATTCAGTCACAAAAAAAGGAAGTAAGCAATGTTGGAATACCTGACATGAGGAGCAGAAGTTCTTGTGACTGCTAAACTGAGAACAGGCTATCTATAAATACAGCTACTGCATTTCGACTCAGTTAACAATTCTGTTACTAATTTAAGCAAAAGAAGTTACCTTGCAGCATTCTAGTTCAAAATTTTCAAAAATTGTAAATTTTTATTGAGGTTGTGTTTTTACCGAGGTTGTGTTTTAATTTAATTTCTTTTTTTCTCAGAGTAAAGGGGTTAAAAGAAAAGGAAAATATTTAGCACTAGAGTAGAAAAATAAACTGAAGTTTGAAGGAATATTGTGATTAGTTTTCATCCAAAACAGCTGTAAACCAAATTTGAAAGAAGTTGCATGTGATACTGAAGAAATGTCTTCAAGTTTCTCAGTCTTGTGACACTCCTTAGGCTAATGGTGGAAACAGTAGTAAGAGATGAGGGAAAAATAATTCCTTCCTAATTCAAAAATACATCACTCGGTAGAATATTTGGTCTGAAAAAAAAATTAGAATCAATACAAAATCTAAGCTGCTGTTATTATCTTGCACCCATTTTGGAAACCTTGCATCATCCACATTAGTATCAATTTCTGTCTCTTAGTCCACAACACATCTTTAAAATTTATCCCACCTCCCTCACCAGAGTCAATTCATTTTCATGCTCTGTGAACTTCTATAATGTGTTTTCTACCTCACAGCTGTGCAGTTCATTCAAAGTTCTTACTCACTGGTCAGTTTTTAGAGCTCTCTAGGGTCCCTAAAGAGCAGTTGGTCACCTACATGAAACTATTTCAGCTTTATTATTTATGACTGCATTTAGCATTCACAGTACCTAGCTGTGTCACTCTGTGCCAACTGGTTTATTCCCTTCTTTCCTTCCTCTTTTGTGTCTTGGTATCTGCTTTCCTCTTGGAATCACTTCAGCTCTCCGTTGTTCTAAAGATCCTGAAAAACAGCTGCTTCTGAAGTCCTGCAGACTCACAATGGATTTGTACACACTGCCCTTGTACAACAAGTCTTACAGAAGCAATATATTTAAATCAATTGCTGAGCAGAGCAGGGAACAAGGACGGACAACAGAATCATAACCTTTCAGCAAAAATCAGTCAGATGCTAACGTGGGGTTTTTAACACATGGGGTTTTTAAGCAAATGCTTAGCTGCACTGAATTTTAACTTTGCCACCCTGCTCTTGCTAAATCCTCCTGACTATTTCAGACTCCCAGAGCATATTAGGAAGACAATTACAAAGAGAGCTGAGCACGTTAGTGAAAAATTAGACCAACTAGGTATCCCAAAGCAGCACAGTGGATTCTAGCTAAATTAAAACAGGCCCTTTTCTTTAAGGGTTAGGGTTTGGTGAGTTTTCTCATATCCAGATGTAAACAAACATGCCTTCAAGACTTCAGATGCTTCACTCAGTGCTCACAGAGAAAGTGAGGGATTTATTACACCTATTTCCAACACAGTATTGATTTACATCATCACATTTTAAAAAACACACAATCACACCACTTAAACTTACCTTCCACGACACACTTGCTGAAATCAAAACTCTGACACCCTCTATACCCCTCTGAATTCAGCTGCTTGCTATGCTTCTGTCTGTGAATTTGTAACATTAATCTAAATGTCTCAAATTACTGAACTCTGTCTCAAGAGATATCATTCACAGAATAATCAAGGGGAAGGCAAGGATCCTTAAAATAGCTCATACACCTGAGTCAGGTCAAGCTATTATTTACCAGTGAACCATTTTTCTTGGTTCCATTCTAATTCTACAAGCAGTAAGAGTTATTTTTCAAAAGGTGTTTTGGGGCGTATTTCAAAATCATGGTATAGAAACTAATTCTGAAACACGGGTCACTTGCCTGAAGCCAATTCTCCCGTCTGTTTTGTATAATTTTCCTTCTCTTTTATACAATTTTCCTTTCATGTCGTATTTAAGATGTTAAAAGTATAAACAGCCTAGTGAGATATCTTCATCAGAGAAATTATCTCAAGAATGGTTTTGTGCTAATGAAGTATATTTTTTTTTATTTCCTTTTTCATGCATTTTCTATGCTTAGATATCATCTAAATGAAATCAAGCATCCTTACAGCTCTTAAGCGGACAATAGACAATAATTGGATAGTTATCCTAGAAATAAGCACGGAGGATACCTATTAAAGTAATGTGAGTTTAATGATAATGTTAAACTCACAGATAGAAGCTTAATGATATTGAATAACCTGGTCTGTCAGCTTGAAAAGCTCAAAAAGAAGTCTAAAATTTAATTCTATTCAGACAGAACAGAATTAAATATAAGACTACATTTTAAATCACAGATTCTGAGAATATCACTAAGTGCTCCTATGAGTCTCAAAGTCATCATTAGCCTGGGAATATTTAGATTTTTAATTATCGTAGTGTTCCCTACTAACAGAAATTTTTAATATTCTCTATGTACATCTAGAACAGAAATATGGTCTCATCATTTCACATCACATTTTTTAAGATTAGGTGAAAGGTATACTGTAGAAGGTTCTTCACAAGACAAACACTTACTCTTCTATGCAAGCAAAATTGATTACATGCTTGTAAACTACATAAGTTTTGAAGGTAAGACATTATGAGATGATACACAGAAAATTAGAAATGGAAAGTGCTAAATCCTTCAACAGTTTCATTCCAGTTCTTTGTATCTTATTAGCAATATTGAATTATTCAAAAGAATTGCTGGGCTTTAAAAAGAATCCTGCATAAGCAAAGGCTATAAATACTGTTTTCCTCCAAAGTAAGAGAGGAAAATCAAGTAAGGCAGATGTAAAAGCACTAACCTGAGCATATGGGCTGCATTGAAAACAACATCAAATTCCATATTATCGAGTTCAGCTGCTTTTTTTGCCATTTCAGCTGCTTCTATCAGGCGGGATTCTTCAAGGAGGAACTGACCTACAATGGAGTGCATAACCATGAGCCCATAGATAATAACTGATGTAATATACTTCACACAGTACAGTTAGAAAAACGAATTACCAAAAAAAACCAACAAACTAACAAACCAAGCAACAAACAGATGCTATATTTTTTGTTGATTTGCTCTGTATTTCAGAATCCTTAAAAATATCGTCAATGTAGAAAAAAATGCAATACATATGACAGGTAATAACAATATTTATGGAACATATTTAAGAAAAGTGAGAATAATACACTAAAACTCAGCCACCAAGAAACAGTACTTCCAACCCCAAAGAAGCCTGCCATTTGAGAACTTGCCCTTCTGCCTATACACTGATCTTAATTTCCTCAAGACAAATTGAAAAAAATAACATCCACAAGTGAAATACATTCCCATTTTAAAAGTATATCTCAAAATCCTATAAATATTTATATATATACTGAGAACATATTTCTTCAGCTTTGGAATTATAAATGATATTGGCATTTAAATGATTATATATATGTATACCTTAACAAACTGGTATTTTATCATGTATTGCACTAACACAACTTTTTACAAGCTTCTTACATGACACTTACCTTTTACATTTAAAAAAAATAGATGGCTAAAATCAAGTGACTGAATTTTTACAAATGTTGTTACCATATTCATTAAACCAAGTTTCAACTGAAAAGAACGAATAATTTAAAACTAACCAAACTTTCACTGAAGTACAGTAGTTTCAAAACAAAACATATAAGACACAGTAGAACTCATTATAAAAATGAGTTTTCCTTTGATGAAGATGAAAAAGAAATTTGGAAGATATTCAAGCAATCTTATTTTCTGCTATTCTAAATGATTTTTTCACTCCTAATCCATAAATACATTATTTTTGCAAAAACTTTTTAAAATATTTCAGCCATCTAGACTCTGTGTCTACGTAACTTGATGTTTGGAAAAGCTATCCTCAAGGACGGTGCTTATAGATTCCATCATCCCATCCTTCCCTTTTTAAATTATTTCATAAAGTTAGACCACTCAACCAAAAATTGTCCACCATGCCGTCACTGACCACCAGCCTCTTCAGAAACAACATGCCATGAGCAAATTATTTCCTCTCATAGCCAGGGACTTTCTCTTTTTTTCTTTCCTCCTTTCCTCATGCATTCCCTGTTGCTCACATGCTTGCAATATGCTTATGCAAAAAATACAGATAGCCAGAGCTAGCAAAGTCTGGACAAGCCTAGTGAGTCCGGTGATGCTTTGGTACAACAAAGACATTTGCAGAAGGAATAATCTCAAGACAAAAAGCAATGAAAAACAGCTTTCTTAGCTTTTTGTTTCCTCTGTGGATACATTTCAGCTTAGGCGAGATGGAAGATTACTTAGACTCCTATATCTTAATTATTCAGATCTGCAAAACTCTTGTAAAAACATTCTGGTGCCTTCTTGCATTCCCAGTATAAGGTTTGCTTGCTTTGGTTACATCCACACTCTAATATGTGCTATATTTTGATGCAGTATGAGGCTTTGTGCTTACTGCACCCAGAAACAGATGATTTACAAAAAACTTTTTCTCGCACAGAACAATAAGCAAATAAATAAATAAAAAGAGAGGAAAAACTTAAAAGAAAGCAGTTTGAGAACAGTTTGGACCACAGGAAATTAATGTGTCTTCAGAATTAGAAATCATGGGTTGAACCATTAATGGAGCTCTTTTATAAAGGGAATAACAAATAATTACAAAAGCTGTAAATTTGGTTCTTTTTTTTTTTTTTTCTTTTTCTTTCCCCCTTTTGGGCACAACATCAGGGTATGCCTTATATGTAGTAGGACAAATTCAGATTTGAATCTGAAAATTCTCCAAGTAAATCTACCACTACGATATGCAGTTTATATCTCTTGATTTGGGCTGAATTCCTATTTTCTTTAAAGAGAAATCTTTGAAACAAACATGATCAACCAGTATGCCAATTCTCTTACAACAAAATAAGTAAAATAGTATCCCTAATCCTTAGGTCCATGTTAAAGCGAATCAGCCATAAATTGTTAACATTAAGATTCTTTTGTTAATGAAAGCCCTGGATTAGCAGAATGAAACACTGGTAACTGGATGTACTATTAACAGATCCAGCCAGGGGTGAAAAGGAGGACATAAGCTTTTATATTTCAAGACAACGAACATTCAGGAGCATTCTCAAATAAATATATACTTTAGGAAAATATATAGGAAAATATATAATTTAGGAAAAATGTTTTGCACCTTACAAATTAAAAATAATGTCAACTGCTCATTAAGCAAATTAATTACATAAGGAGAATAAACCTCTCCTTGTTATTGTCAATACAAAAATTATTCAAAGGGTTTTAGAGATAGATCTTTAAAAGCATACTTCCAGTTTTCCATATGGAGGTTTTAACACTGAAGCTCAGGGGTGACGTTACCTTACATAAATTTATAAGTACCCCTTATGTAATTTAACAATTTATTTTATATATTTATAAAGTTATATATTTAAATATTTATATTCATTTAGTAATTTGTAACTACCCTTATGTAATTAAATGTAATTGATACATTCTACTTCATGTGATATAATCAAAATTTTTTTTTACTTTAGATTCATTTTATTAAACAGTAAAATGCTTGCACTTCATCCATGTAGTTTCTAAAAACAAAACATTATTGGAAACCAATTCAAACCAATACTAATGGTTTACTAGTATTCTTCAGCAACACATCAGGTTAAATTCTTAGCTCTTTAAGAGGTCAGTAAGATCAACATATACTGAAGATATATCTACTACTAGGTCTCTAAAAAGGGTCTCTATAATAGCAATATTATTTTATGTAACATATTAAAGGATTATCTTTATTAAAGGTCTATGGAAGTTAACTAAAACCAACTGCAAGTACTGAACAACATGAGCCAAGTACAAGTACAACTTTTAGTTTTCTAGGACTCTGTATTACCATATACAAGTCTCTCCCCTGTACTGGAGGTGGTAATAACACAGGCAATAACTCGTGCTGAGTGGGCAGGTAGAAGATGACACACAGCACCCTACTGAAACCAACTGCATCATCCTTTACACCCAAGCACTTAAAGAGCAACCTTTTTAGAACCAGTTCTCTTCAACATCTTCAAAAACAACTTGGACACAGGACTTGAAGGAATACAAAGTAAGTTTGCAGAGATTAACTTGGGAGGAGCTGTTGACTCCCTTGAAGGCAGGAAGGCCCTGCAGAAAGACTTCAAAAAATTAGATGGGCAATTGCTAACAGTATGAAGTTTAACAAAGACAAGTGCTGGATTCTGCACCTGGGACATGACAATCCTGCATGTACATACAGACTGGGGAACGAGATGCCGGAAAGCAGTGCCACAGAAAGAGACCTGGGGGTCCTGCTCGATGGAAAGTTGAATATGAGTCAGCAGTGTCCTGGCAGCAAGCAGGGTCATTAGGCACAGCACTGCAAGCCAGTTGAGGGGTGTGATTGTCCCACTCTACTCTGCACTGGTGTGGTCTCACTTTGAATATTGTGTGCATTTTTGGGCACCCCAACATAAGAAGGATATAAAGCTGTTAGAGACATCCAGAGGAGGGCTATGAATGTGGTAAAGAGTCTAAAGGGGAAGCTGTATGAGGAGCTGTATGAGGTCACTTGGCTTGTTCAGCCTGGAGAAGAGGAGATTGAGAGGAGAGCTCATTGCAGTCTACAACTTCCTCACAAGGGAAGTGGAGAGGCAGGCACTGACTTCCTCACTCTTGTGACCAGAGACAGGACTTGAGAAAACAGTATGAACCTGAGATGTTTCTGTTAGATATCAGGAAAAAAGTTTTTTACCCAGAGGGTGGTTGAGCACAGGAATGGGGGAAGTGGTCACAGCACCAAGCCTGTTTGTGTTCAAGAAGCATTTGGACAATACTCTCTGGCACATGGTGTGATTCTTGGGCCTCCCCTGTGCAAGACCAAGAGTTGGACTCACTGATCCTCATGGGTCCCTTCCAACGCAGGATATTCTATGATTCCATGAGGGGAACAACCCTTAACTGCCTTAATCATTGCCTGAATAGAGGTGATTTCATCAGCGGCTGCTGATCAAGCGTTTCCCTGTTTGGATGGGCTATAAATATAATTGACTGCAACCTTCTCAATCTAGTGGAAAAGTAAATACCTGAGCGTATAGGTGTGTGGTGGGTTGGCCCCTGCCAGCATCCAAGCACTCACACACCTGCTCATCCCCACCCACTCCAGAAGGGTGATGAGAAAAAACAAGAAGAAAAAAAGCAAGAAAATTTGTACATCAAGATAAAGACAGTTTAATATGTGAAAGAAAAAAAGAAAAAAAAAAAACCACCAAACAGCAAAATGAAGAAAATCACTTGCCACTTCTCACATATAGACTGATGCCTAGCCAGTCTCCAAACGAAGAGCCACCTCAGAAGCCAAAACACTTCTTTCTCTACTTCAGTTTTTATTGCTGAACATGATGTTACGTGGTTTGTTATATCTATCCCTTTGGCCAGCTCAGGTCAGCTGTCCAACTGTGTCTCCTCCCAATCACCTGCCCATCCACAATCTACTCTCTGTTGGGGCAGACTAATAAAAAGAGAACTTCTGGACCCTGCTCAAGCACTATTCAGCAACAGACAAAGCATTGTTGTGTTATCAAGGCTATTTTAGTCACAAATCCAAAGCATGGCATCATTCAGGCCACTATAAAGAAAGTTAATGCTATCCAAGCCACACCCAGTACAAGGTGATTGAGAATTGATTTGCCATATTCTCCTGTAAGACATACTAATTTTGTTCACACATCTCAATTTAATTTAAAGCATGTAAGTAGAGAGATACCATTTTGAAAACATAGCTGCCATTTCTTTTTATTATGCTATACTAAACTCATACAAAAATGAACTGGATTGGTACTTTACTGCTGCACTTTCTTCATTAAAAAGTAGACTTCTGAACTTTTCCTGTCAAACCCATAAAGATACGTTTTCCCAAGAGAACGACACTAGCAGGGTGCCAAGGTGTTGAAGGTGGATCAGAAGGTATGATCCACAAGCCCCAAGGTCCAAGAACCACTTGTGTGGGTCTAAATTTATGTGTAGGATTTTCTCTCCTGACAGGCAGCTGGAAAACCTCATGTTCTATGAGACACTGCCCAACACCACCTTTCTTATTGCAGGTGTCATGATTCTAACTCTTGCCAACAACACAAATTATGGTAGCCTGATTGCTTTCTGGAATCAGAACCAGCTTTTGAGAAAACAGCCTTCTAGAAGCTCTGAATCCCACATTTCCCTTCTTCAAGGAAAGCATATTTTTCATTACTATTCTTCTAAACTGGAAGTGGGAAATTCGTAGTCCACCTTCCGATGTCACTTTCAGCAACACTTTGCCTGGAACTTTACTTTTTTTAATAGAATTTTCCACCTTTCTTGCTAGCCAGCACTGAGCTGAGTGCAAATATGTAGTCAAGAGTTTTTAAAGAACTTTGACGTCAAAGAACTGATTCAGTACTTCACAATCCTCTTAGTTATTTTTCCCTAAACTATCTAGGAATCAGAAATAGCATTAAAGATGCTGAATTCTGTGCCTGCAGCCTCGTTCAAACTTATTTTTTCTTGTAAATGATCAACAGTGTTTTTGATCAAAAGTTTTTGCAATCTACTGAAAAGTAAGATAAAAGTATGCATGTAATTTAAACAACAACAACAAAATTCCAGTTCCTAGCATTGAAAAGAACAACTTATTTTCATTTTTATCAATTTTTTTAACAATCTAAAGAAATGAAAGCATACAGCTCTCTATATTGTATAATTGTCTCTCTAAAGTGATCATGAATATTTTTAAAGCATTTTGTTAAGAGGCACCATGAACAATTTAAAAGTCATACATCTGAACTGGTAGTTCTGCTGCTTTATTGCAATAAGAAAGGTATTAATTGTTTGGGATATGTCTGTGTGTAGTAATCTCTCATGTTCAGAGCACAAAGGCATTAGTGTGTTCCTCTAGAATGGGTTTAACTATTCCTTGTAGGCACTATGAGCTTTTATTTTACTAGATAAAAGTGCAATTTCCTTATTTTACTAGATAACAGTGCAATTTGCACCGATCTTTCTTCAGTTGACATGTTCCCTTTTTCACTCACTGGCAAATATTCAAAGGTACTTTGTCCCAGAACAGAGCAGATTTCTGAAATAGCTCATCTTGTTGCTATTGCTTTTGAAAAAAACCATCTTGAATGTTCTCAGATGGTTCTGCCCTTACTCATATTTCAATGACTTAGACTAGTGTGCTGATATCTTTAGTAATCCAAGCAAAGCTGAGTAAACTATCTTCTGAATAAGAATGTAAAAACTTCCAATAGTATACCATAATAGGAATTTGCTTCTTTTAATACACATTTGTCATCAAGTCTTCTGCTTCTTATCCTCTTCTAAAGTCTTCTACTTCCACAACATGAAAAGTGTCTCCATCTAGACTCAGCTGTAAAAAAAGTAAATTTCACTAGAAGTTCTTTCAGCATATTCAACACCAAGGATTTGAAGCTGAATATATACTGGTGCTTTCAAATAATTTCAATTTTCAGCAGAAACCAGAAGAGGGAAAGGGTTCTGGCTGAACCAACACATTGTATTTTGTCTTTGAAGCACAGTAAGCATGGAAGATCATGTCTTGAGAACTGAACTATATTGTCAGTGGCGTGAGCAGATCCATCACTGAAGTCTGCTGAACTTCAACTGCTGTGACAATGCAGGGCAAAAGAGCAGATGCAACCAGAGATTTCTAAGTGGAAAACTGAAATGGCATTCCTCGAAATAGAGGAGGAGAGGCCTTGTCTGCAAGTTGATTTCCAAAGCTTTCATGGTGATGAATCAATGTTGCAAGATGACCTAATGTAACTGTTTCCTTTAAGAGTTTCAAAACAGATTCATTGGCTGTGAATTAGCAGTTCCCAGAGCAAGGGAATGTTTTAAGATCTGCTTTCCAGGTCTGTTAAGACAATTTCTTGCTGAATGTGCTGGTTGTGACAGGAGAAACAAAGACAACTTACATCACGATCACCTAAATGGTGGCAGCATTTCATTTTTTGCTGCTCCTTATATGCTATTCCACCTTAATCTAAAGCTGTTCTCTTGGTTCCTTGCTGGAACGAATTCTGGAGACTTTATCCCTTCAGCTGGTTCCCATGGAGAAAATTATTCCATGCAAATAAAATATATAACAACACTATGCAAGCCAGTGGGTGCTGCAATATCAGTATATGCGCTGGCTAGGAAAAAAAACTTCATCAGCCTTTTTCTTTGTCTGAAAAACTTATCTGTTGCAGTTGTGCTAAAGGTATCCTGGATGTCATCCAGAGCATGATCAGAGATAAAAAGAAAAAAAATTAACTTGCAAACCTTTGGGACTTGATGACTGAACTTGTGACCACATCTGGATCACTGGAAGCTCTCACTAAAACAAAAGATTAATGATGAAAATATAAACTACAGGGACCTCATGATTTACAGATACTGAGGAAGATTCTGAACCCTATGTCATTTCCCAAACACCTGGTGATCTATAAGTTTGGATATGTGAAATCTGGATGGGAAAAAACTATCCAGTTGCACTTCTGTAGCAGCCTCATGCTATCTCTACAAAAATCCTCATGTGATAGTACTCATAGATCAAAACATGATCATTAGCAAAGAAGCCTCTAGGGTTGTTAGTGTCACAGGCTTTTTCAGTTCCTGCAGAAACCCTGCATTCTGGCAACATAGAAGAAGCACAAATCCACACTTCTAGACCTGTCTCTGATCTACGATATCTATACCATATCTCTTGAGCAGCCTAGTATATTATGCTGAGGAAGCAGAGTCAACCACGTATTTGAGATGTCAGAATGATTAGATTTAAGGATAAACTCAAGGGAAGAGGCAGACTAAATGGAAATTCCACAGCATTTAAGGTCGGTGACCTAGCTTGTTTGGAAATACTCCATTGCATTCCACCTCAGTGACTGGTACTAAAGCAAGTTTGGAACAAATAGTTATTATAGTGGTCTGTAATAATCTTCTTTTAATATTTTGGGATAGCGAGAGACTAGAGAGCAACAAAAAGGACTTCAGGTTGGTGGATTCTTCTGAATAGCTCAGCTTCTGGTATATTTTCCAGTTTCAGTTTGGAATTAAGAAATACTGCCTGTTAGGTCTAGCTAAAGATTCTCTAAAATCAAAGTTATTACAGAGAGTTCTAGAAACAGAAAGGTCAGAAGCTTAATCAAGTCTTTCTGCAAGGTAGTTACATCTCCTTCCCATTTTGGGTCTGGGAATCCTGTCTTCCTGGAACTACATTCATTGATATTGTAGGAGGAGCTATAAGTCATAAGCCAAAGTCAGGACCCTAATTTGACGACACTGTGTGCTCAAGACAGAGAGACCATTTCTCCAAAGACCACATATGTTCTATGAACATGTATTATGTGAGTATCATAAACCTGTTTTATAATTTCCCTACAAAATCATTGTATATTAATGTTAGGATTTCCAAAAGATTTAAGATGAGAAAACCCCTTTCCTTTGCAGAAATGTTCAAGACTGTTTATTGAGAAGGCTGGCAAAGTGACTTAGTGATGGGCATACTACATCTGGTTAGCTTTGGCTCCATCTCATCAAGGAATTTAATTTCTTAATACATAATCACCACATAGGATCTAGTGTTCCCAGTGTAACAGATCCATGCACTCTTTTATTAATCATTTGGCATATATTGCACTTAGCTAACCTGTCAGAAATGGGACAATTCATTCACTGGAATTATGGATTGTGAAGTTTTATTAATTTAATTGACAAGGATAAAAAATGGCCTTCCTGTGGACTAGAGTGACATTTCTCCCATCAGAGAAGATGAAGACATTAGTAAAATTTCATTAGTAGGTCATGGTTGATGTTTCTGTTTCTTAAAAATACAACACTGATATTTTATTTTTCTTAAGTACACTGGGTTTTTTTCTTCATAAGATCTTTTCCTTAAATATGTAGAAGAAAAATAAGGCTTTCCTAGGCTACTCTTCAGTCCGTGAAGAGCAAAGACACAAAGCTTCAGCACTGCAAAAAATGTGACTACATTGAAATGTTGACTCCCTCACCTATCTGGGCAGCCTGATTCAATGCTTGACAACTATTTCAGTGAAGAAATTCTTGCTCTTATTCTGTTGCTAGTTGCCTGGGAGAAGAGGCCAATCCCCACCTGGCTACGACCTCCTTTCAGGCAGTTGTAGAGAGCAATAAGGTCTCTCCTAAGCCACCTCTCCTCCAGGCTAAAAAGCCCAGCTCACTCAGCTACTGTTCCATTGACTTACTCTCCAGACCCTTCACCAGCTCCGTTGCCTTTCTCTGGACAAGCTCCAGCACCTCCATGTCCTTCCTGTAGTGAGGGGCCCAGAACTGGACACAGCACTTGAGCTGTGGCCTCACCAGTGCCAAGTACAGGGGGACAATCACTGCCCTGGTCCTGCTGGTCACACTATTCCTGATACAGACCAGGATACCATTGGCCTTCTTGGCCACCTGGGCACACTGCTGGCTCATGTTCAGACGGCTGATGACCAACTCCCCAGGGTTCTTTTCCACAGGGTCTCTTTCAGCCACTCTTCTCCCAGCCTGTAGTGCTGTAGGGGATTGTTGTGACTGAATTTCAGGACCCAGCACTTCACTTTATTATACCTCAGACTAAGAGGAAACACCTAAAAAGAAAACTGAATTCACATCTGTAAATATATGAAAATTCTCATGCTCACTAGAACATCTAAGTGTATGACAAAAATTGAAAAAAATGGTGCTTGAAAATTCCCTGCTATCGCATTTCAATGCAATTTATTTTGAAACTTAAACCACAGTAGTTCCAATTAATTTTCAGGCTGTGACATAGGAGTGGTAAGGCAGTTATCTTTGGAAATAAGAGTGCTCATAGACTTAGATGAAAATTTAGGAATCAAGAAGGGCTAAAAGCCCTCCACAGAAACAGTGATTAGAAAGACATAGGATGAAATTGAAAAACAAATACAGCAGTTAACAAGTTAAACTTGTTTAAAAAGAAACAGATAATATAAGAAAACCTATAAAAATAACTCCTAAATTATCACAAATTCAAAAGTGAAAGACAGTGTTTAAAAAAAGTATATTTGGGAACATATTAATCTTTCTTCAGTGACTGTAGCTAATACACTTCAGTTTTATGTAATCTGAAAGCCTCTTTTTCATTTTGTTTTATATCTATAATTGGGAATGCACTGAAAAAGGCAGGTGATCAATGTGAACTGCCTAATTAAGTGAATGCATAATTAATCTAATGAGAATAATCTATTTTTATAACAAAAAAGGAATTGTTAAACAATTTAAAGTTATTAGAAATAATGTATTATTCAAAGGAAACTATTTTAAAAGGAGGTCTCAACAGTGATTAATAAAACAGAGTTAATTTGAGCATTCCACTGGGTTCTAGACTTCCCTATTGCAATTAATCCATTACAAAAGTAAGGGAGAAGGGAACTCTGTACAGACATTTATCTTGAAACCTCACTGCTTCTTTCCTTCTCTCTTTTTTTCCCCACTGCACTTCCGTTACGTTGGAGAGAGGCCATTACATGCACTTTAGGAAGCACAGTAGCAAAGCCTATTTTTAGGAAACAAGTAAAATGAAGCATGCTTTAGTTGTGGGGGGTTGGCGGTCTCTTTTGTGTGTTTGTTTGTTTCTTTGGGTTGGTTTGTTGTTTTTTTTTACTGTTAGACAACAAATTATAAATTAAATAAGACAGTTCTGGAGGTAAAATCTTTGCACAACAAATATCACTGTAGATTTATGGTGTCTTTTGTTTAAGGGAAAGCTAGTGCAGAAAGCCTTCAACGATTTCAAACTCCTCAATTACACTGCATCCTACTAACTAAAAAACTTATTTTTGTTTCTTATTTTTGTTTCTTTTCAAAGAGATGAGTTCTTACGTATTTCACTGTTTGAAATTCCCCTCATCTCTGTGCATTGACAAATTTCGTACATACATAATCTTTCTTCAACTTCTACTGAGACAGGCTCAGTGCAGACACCGAGACTTCATTTGTGAATGGTGAATATACATCTAAAACTAAATAGTCTCTGGGCCATAAGGGCACTGGTCTGACCTGACTGAACATTTGTTTGGCACATTTTTTAATGACTTTGATGTCCTGATTCTTTAGATGCTATTATGTTCTTAAAATATTTAGAAGAAAGATCCTTTGGACTTGTTTAGTTCATAGGTACCTCTTTGTGGTTTCTTGGATTGACACTTGGATTCATCTTGTGTGACCATAGGTATTTAATCAAGACAAGTAGCTCAGAATTAATCTCTTCCATGTCAGTGGAGACCACTTCAATTCTGTTATCCATCTGTTAATGACAGAAGTTACCAAGGTCTGGCAGGATTCAAAATGGCATACTTGAGTCAGCTCCTCAAAGTAAAGCGTAATACACGAGAGCCAATATCTTGAGTAGATGTGGTAAGATATTTCGAAGTAAACTTTCCCAGAGGAAAAAAAAAATGAATTAAAAAATAAATAATTTACTAAGTTCAACCTGGTTTAATCAAAACTGTTCACTTCAAGTCATCTTTAACAAATGTGTACTAAAATATCCAATTAAGTCTCAAACTTTACCAGAGCATTCAAATTTAGTATGATTTCCTCCAATGTTTTAGTTCAAAAACTTGTATGTTGTGCCAAAAATAATACTTTAATTGAAAGAGAATTTAAAAATGAAAAAAATTTATATTGGTGCTTCTGCACTCCTTCCTCTGTCATTTTTTCTTCTTCCTGATTCATATGAATTTTCTTTCTTTCGTCTGTGAGGTGCTTTTGGGAGCATGCTGTGTACCTGAGCAGCTTGTATCACCCATCAACACTCACATATTTGTAATGGTTTTGCACAAAGTTCAGATAACTGGTGCATGAGAGGGGGAAAAGGAAGAGGAAAAGAAACATAGTCAGGTGAGCAGATGCCAGCGTTTCAGTCTGAGAGGGAACTGCAATCTTCTGGGGTCACTAGAGTAAAAGCCACTTTCCCTTATGTCAAATGACATGACATCATGTCAGCAGTCTACAGGGATTTATATCTCTTCACCTTTTCCACTAATTCTCCTTTCAGACACCTTCAAGCATAATGAGTCCAAAACACTGCTTCAAACTTAAATCCACTGAAATCCAAAGTCAGCAAAGTACCTCAACAAAACTGATTATTATAATACTAAGTTGAGAAATGTGCCGTGGTGGTATTATTCAAAGAGTAAACACAAAACTCTTCACCTCTCTCCAAATTTTCATATGATCAGGTTTCCTCCTGCACCAAATCATACCTAAAATTAGCTTTGGCTTAAGGTTTGAATTAAATTATAATACAAATGTAAGCTTCTTAAAAGATACTGTATATTGACAGTTTTTCTCATAGCTCCAAAAAAAGTCCAAAAGGTTAAAAGTCAAAAATAACATCTGCACAACCTGGGAGCAAAATTACAAGTGTGTGCAATCCGTGTGCACTTGGAAGAAAATCTTTAGTCCATTTACTTCTGCTAATCCATCAACACACTGCTGTGTCCCAGTTGACCATTCTTTTCATTTGGCTGTTTTGTGAGGTATGTGTTTTTTTAGGACTGATGCCAACTACTTTATTCTCTGTTCCAACATCTTCATGCTGAGAAAAAAAGTAATCTCTAAGATTTACATGCAAAATACGAATGTATTTCCTCGCAATTAGACTCCTGGTATATAGGATGTAGAATGTACCTGTGACAAGGTCCTAGAACAAATTAATGAGATGGAGAGATAAAGCTTAGTGTTCACTAGGGATTCCCATGTAATATTTGGAATGCCCCTGCTAAAACACAATCCTCATCAATTCAAGCAATAAGTGGAAGGGAAAAGAGAAATAAAGCTAAAAAGAAAAGAAAGGGAAAGAAAGAAAGAAAGAAAGAAAGAAAGAAAGAAAGAAAGAAAGAAAGAAAGAAAGAAAGAAAGAAAGAAA
>JAWWES010000041.1:39810934-39846226 GCA_035583135.1 Lophotriccus pileatus | reverse complement strand
AAGAAAGAAAGAAAGAAAGAAAGAAAGAAAGAAAGAAAGAAAGAAAGAAAGAAAGAAAGAAAGAAAGAAAGAAAGAGCGAGCAAGGATTTGTGAATCAGCTGTACTACACAGACATACAACCCAAGCAGAAGTAGACCATATCTTTCTCATAGACACTTTGATACAAACATAGAATAACATCACTGAATTTGGTAAGGTGATCAGAAGTTACATAGTGAAAAGAAAAGGTTTCACATGCATTCAGAAGAGCTCTCTGTGTATAATGCTCCATGACAAAGAGCTAACAGCTTTACAGAGAACCTTCTTGTGTCTATTGCCTTTCAGCATCACATTTTACTATGCTGTTATTTCACTGACTAAATTTTGCCCTTCACTCCTGAGCTGCTGAGTAAAACCTCACTTATGTTGCAGTAATGACCTCGGCACAAGGACAGAACCCACTTTTTGATCCTGGAAGACAACAAAAGAAAAGTTTGCTAATATTTTTAGGGAATAATCTTATTAGGAAACAACACAACGTTTTAATATTGCAATCTGGTAATGAATCAGTCAATGTATCAGACATGAATGATGACTTCAATAACTGGTTTTAGTTTATAGGGCACTTGAAAATGAGACAGAGGGAATATTGCAGGAAAGGACAGGTAAGTTGATGAAGTAAGGAGAGAGAAAAAGAAAACTAGCTTAGATCTGGAATGAAATGCACACAATCCTAACGTCTTTTGCTGAGATATATTGTTGAGACCTACCTTGAATTTGTATGCAATTAAGATTTCCTAATAACTAAGGATAGGTCTCTTAATAACAAAGGCTGGAAGGGGTTTGAGTAGGATTCCAAGAAATAATCAGCTGTAACTTTTCTTCATTGTCTTGAGGTATGGACTATACTTATATCCAACTGAATGGGACTTATGAGCACAAATACCCCTATCAGATTTACCTGCACAGGCATAAATAGAAGACAGGGTCACTAACTGCAATGTTTCATAATGCAAAATAATGCAACAGTGGGTTATATTAATTTAAATACAATTACATGTTCTACGTCCAAAGTTCGATTCTGGGAATCTAACATACAGATTTCATACTGCAGGGGACCAAGCAGAAACACATCACGTGAGCAATTCAGACAAAGACATCACACAGAGTAAAAACATGATTACTACGTGAGATTAATTTTCCCTTTTGGCCACTCGTTTTTATTTATTTTACATTTACTAGTTAGAATCAGAAGAGGAAATTAAAGCAATATACAAAGATATATATAGTGTGCTTGTGGTTCCCTACCTTCTTCCTAAACTAAGATGAATCTTATTACTTACTTCTATATTTTCCAATTGGGACTACGTAGTTTGCATTTTAAGATTTGTCTATTATCAGCTTTAAAATACAGTAAGAATTAGTCCATAAAAATAAATAACTTTGGTTCCTTGGGACTAAACACATCTGGGAATATTTTTTGCACATCTAGCAAAAACAATCCAAAGTTATAAAGATACTATCAAATGAACTGTGTGTCATAAGCATACGCATGGCTTAGTAGGAAAGAGATAGCCACAACTTGTCAAAGCCTTTTGTAATACTTAGACATTTCAAGCCAAGAAGGTGCTGGGAAGGAGCTATATGTAAGACCCATAAGACACTTTGATATATAGAATTCATGCACACTAAAGTAAAACTTCTAGTTGCCCACCCACCGGCAACCAGCGAAGTTAGGCCAAAACTGTTAACAATATTCCAGGCCATGAAACTTTGACATATGGCAATAGTCATCTTTGTTCTTTCCCAGAGAGGCAGCAATACTGAAATTCCTCTCACAGGAGGAAAGCTATGCAAAATATGAAATTCTTCACCTCTCCCTCTGCACTGATTAACAAGCTGAAATGGAGATGAGGTTATACATGCTAGATTAGTTTCTTTCCCTTTAAAGAACATATTTTGCCAGTAGCACTTTTCAAACCTTTAATCACTTGGAGAGATTAACAGCAACCCTGGAAAATGTGTGGAAACCCTATCTATCTGAAACATACCATAATGCATGTAGCAGTTTCCTTTGGTAGGATCCAGCTGAATAGCCTTCATGAAGTACTTTTCTGCCTCACTCTTGCGTCCCTTAAAAAAAAGTGGGGGAAAATTATTTTAACAGTGTGTCACCATGGAGCAATCATGTACAGATAAAATTTCCAAATTCCAGGCACTAGAGAAAAACAACTCCTATTATCACTAGATTTAAAATAAATAAATATGAATGTTCAAGTGTTACAGGAAGTTTTGTGGTCAGCTACTTATTCTGCAGATCTCCAGATTGAGGAAGAAATGTGTCCAACATCCTCAATGTCCAAGAAGTAAGGAAGCAGTAGAATTGTATTGCAAAAAATATTGTAAAGGGCTTTGGGTGAACACCAACCTCTATGCTACTCTTCTGGACAAGTATTACATTTACCCAAGGTAAAATCAGAGGGGAAGGTAGGACAGAGCTGTGGTCCTGCTTTAAAAAAAAAAAAAAAAAGAAAAAAAAACCTGTGTGTGGGGGGTGGGGTGAGGAAAAAGCATGTTTTGGTTCTATGAAATCACAGAATAATAGAAATGATCATGTTGGAAGGGATCCATAAAGATCACCGAGTCCAACTTGCTGCTCCTCGCCAGACTACCTAAAACTAAACCACCCCTTGGACTAAGAGTGTCATACAGATGCTCCTTAAGCTCTGAAAGGCTGGGTGCTGTAGCTACTTCCCTGTGTAGCCTGGTCCAGTGACCAGTCACCTTCTCAGGGAGGAACCTTTTCCAAAGGTCCATTCTGAACCTTCCCTGATGTCGTTTCATTCTATTTCCTTGTATCCTAACTATATATACAGCCAAAGGTAAAGTTACCACAAACAAAATTGTCAGGAAAAAACAAACAAACAAACCAAAACCAAAACCCTAACAGAAATTATGGTAAAAAGAACACACATCTTCTAAGACAGGTTTCCTTATCACTGAAATAACCAAACTACTAAAGTTGCATTATTCTACACAAGTGCCAGAGCGGATCCAGTAGTGGTCATTATTCTTGAAGAAAACAGCCTAGTCTGACACACACATGAATCACCATCACGTGTTCAGTAAGATACCTGTGACCTGTTTATCCCCATGAAATTAGTTGCTGTGGTTTTATAAAATAGAAGGCCTCCAGAATAAAGAACAGTTAGGCTTAACCCCTATGGAAGAAAGGCACTGTGGTCTGCATCTCTCAAGTTGCCTTGAGTGTTATTTCACAGATATAAGTGAAAGGCTTTCTCAAGTTTTGTGGTCTGGAAACAGGCATGGCAAATATCATGCACTATCCCACAAGTTAACACAGGAGTAATAACGAGGTCTGTTCATGATTACAGCTGCTCTAAATTCTCAGGATTTTCCTCAGGGCCTTAGAGACAATAAAATAGAGAGAAGGAAGTTGTGCAGCACACTAAGAACTATATCAAGACCAGGTTCCATCAAAACCATCATAGAGGTCATATTCCAAGAGATCATCCTGGCATAGATACAAGCAGGCTTAACAGTATTTCAATTTCACAAAATTCAGTTCACTGGTGGTAAGAATTTAGCCTTATTATTTAGCAAACTTCTTTGGCAAACCCATATTCTTTAAAGCCAAATCCACATGGCGCAAGGTTCCTGCCAGCCAAATGGTGCAACCACATGATAAGAGTGCATTATCTTATCCTGCAGTGGCTCATCCCTGCTTTAGAAAAAAAGGCAACCAAATGAAAAAAAAAAACCCCAACAAAACAAACAAAAAACAAACCCACAAACAAAAAGCCTAAAATAAAAAATCATATGACACATAGCGTAGAATGATTTTTCCTCTTCTACTAGTGCAGTAAAGATACATCAATTTTTTTAAAATAGCATACAACTATAGTTGAGAACAAAAACTGAAGAAGAAAATAATCATCAACTGAAAACACAATGTAAATTTGGGACACTATAAAGTAATTATTCAAATTAAAATAATTGGTGGGGGGAGGTGATAATAAAAAACTCAATTTTGCTTATTTAATTCCAAGGTTGGCACATTTCGGTATGGCAAAAGTTACAACGGCATATCTAAGTCTAGCATTGAGGTTTCAAAATGACAGGGACCAAGCATATGTACCACTGATTCTGACAGAATGAACATCTACATATTTTGCATAATTGCTTTTTTTAACAGACTAACATCATTAGTTTTAGCTGGCTGCACTCTGTGTCTATTTCTAGAACATAAAAGGACAGTTCATTGAATACAGTCACAAAATCATAGCTTCTGCCTACCAAACTATGACTAAGGCCACAAACATTTGTCAAACATAATTAATTTCTATTTACTGGAATCAGCAAAAATACATGACTGCTCTACACTTTTTGGCACTTTCCAAATGTCAGTACCTCAGAATAGATTTAATATACATTATTTTTTGTGTCACATGATGAAAAATCCAATCAGTTCACAGACTCAGGCTATCTCACCATTAAAATTTAGCATTTGTCAACTTTTTTCCAACTATCCAATGCACACCTTAACTACCACAACAGAATGTACACATCACGTAGTTAGCTTGACATCAATCCCTGTCATTGTCCCTTTCCTACTGCATGTTTTCAGTGTTAAATAAAGCACATGGCATAAGGGAATAAAATTCTAACCTTTAATGAAAATTCAAATAATTGTTTAAACAGCTGCGAAATACCAATCTGTGGCAGGGAGGCATTTGGTGTGCATGTTCACTATTATGTACATTTACCCATACAAACGCAAGCATTGAGACCCACTGGAAACCCCTCTACTTCTAGCAGCAGGGTGCACAGTCATATATTGCACAGCAACAAGATTTGGCAATTTTACAAAACAAAACAAAAAAAGGAAATTTACAACTGCATGATAGTAGACTTATTTGATTGAAAGATAAAGAAGTTATTTATAAATTTTTATGAAAAGACTTGATGGCTCTGAGGACCAATAATGGGATACAAAATACCTTTCATCTGTTGGTCACCAGTTTACATCCAGTTCAGGACAGTGGCTAATGAAAAGGTGCTATCTAACAGCTACTGGCCTGCTCAGGAGAAATGAGTGGTTGGTCCCAGTTCAAGCCCTAATGGAGATCCTCTGCACAGACATAACGGCATATTTATGGCTTTTCAATGCAGAGACTTATGACATAGAATCATAAAACAATGAATGTAAATCTCACTGATAAGGAAAAAAAACTTAAACATGCTTGATTTGGAAGATTTGGCTGTATTTCCCTTACTGCATCTGGACCTAAAGCACATAGTGAGGACAAACTTTCAGCAGTTTTCCGTTAATAAAGAAAACTTCAGACCCCCTCTTCCATGCCCTGTCCGATGCCCAAAAAAGACAAATTGCCCATGATTACCATCCTCAAGCAACACCAATGAATTTAAAAGGAAAAAAAAGTTTAAGAAGTGGAGCTAAGTGACACAAGGCTCTTACAACCTAGCACACAAGTTGTCTTGGCTTTCAGAAATACCTCACTCATGCAGAGTTCAAATCAGAATGGCTGATTGCTTGCAGTTTTGGAAGCCAATTAATTGTTTAAATATTAACTCAGAAGCTTGATTTTTTTTTAATACCAGTTCTTTGTAGTTGATTGCAATTGCTAATATGGTCATACATTGCTTAAATGGGCTTTCCTACAAATGACTGTTATGATCACCACGATAAATGAAAGAGAGCTAGCTAAGGGCAGCTGATACATTAGTGAAGACTTTATTCCTAAAATATTAAAAAGCTGAGGACAAAACTACTATTTTGATATTCACCCCAATTTTTTTCCTCACTTTGCTGGTAAACTGTGCCAAATTCATGTTGAGGCAGCTGTTATACTTCAGGCTGCTGGAGGCCCAGGGACCCTGAGATGGTAGTAAAACTGAAAAATACAGCTGAGCAACTCTGAATAACCCTCTTGTGGAAACTATGATGACACAGTGACAACCAGTAAGTAAGGTGGTTCAACAAATTAGGTGGTCTCTGCAATTTGAACCAACTTTATACGTCATAAATATTAATCATTCTTCAAAGTTTACAAGGGTTTCACCAATAGGACAGAGACTTCATTCTTCAACATAGAGTTTTTTTCCGAGCTTTAACTGGTAATTATGTGATTGCACTTGCATCACAAATGGAGTTGACTGTCATGCTCCATGTCTGCTCAATGTATTTTTTTTTTTTTGGCAAGTATTCACATTTTTAATTGAATTGTGAAAAGATTTCTTAATGGAAGGTCGATTAAGCTGTGGACACTAAATATAGAAAAAATTATTTTACATAATTTCTTCTTCCTCTCTAGGACATTTTAAAGTCACAGACAGACTACGCAAGGACAATAAAAAAGTCTTAACTGAACCTGTGACTTCCTTTCTATGTTTCCTTAAGTTACTGCAGACTTGCACAACTTTCATAACCCGTTCCTTTCCCCTTACAAAAGTTGTGATAGGACAGGCAAAACACAATTTAAGTGGTGCAATACTGAGGAAACTAGTAATATATTTTTCAAAAGCTTTTACTTAGCTGGACTAAGAAAACAGGAACTAGAGAGCTGCATCTTTCAATGATGTCACTGACACAGGCAAGCTCCCCACCTCTTCTTTATTTCAGGTTCTATGCTTTCTGTGCATTAAGGAAATAAATCTTGCCTCTTCATTCATTCTTATTATAATAAAATAAAAGCAACTGAACATGGCAGAGAAGCAATTACAAGCTAAGCATCTGTCCCAGAGAAACACACATATGAGGCAAGATTTGTAAGGAGAAGTGGATGAAAAGCAATATATATTCACTAGAAAAACAAATAGTTGTGGGACGAGGAGTTTAAAGTCATGCAGAGCTATTCTTTGTCCAACTAATATCAGTAGGCTTGTAAAAGATGCTATCTTCTTAGTTTTCCTCTCTCATATCCTTAGATGATCACAGTGAGAAACAATACTTGTATTAGCCTCAAGCTTTGTCTCTCTAGTTTGTTCAATAACATAGTATTATTTCTCTTTGGTGTAATATATTAATCTCAGTGTATGGGTGCATAAATTGGATTACTCTGGAGGAAATTAGGTTATAAATCTGTATCTACCAATCCGCAGTAATTCACTACCTTTACCTTATAATAATTGTGAGGCAACTTTCTCATTATTATCCAGTGTAACACATCCACATAATTTTATCACTGAAGTCATGACTGACATTCTCCTTCCCAGTCATTGCACTGGACCAGGGTCCTCACACGCACATGAGTCTATGCATACTGCTTGTGTAATCCGGTTCATCGCTTTTGGAAATAAGCCTTGGTAGGATCAATAAAATGTGACATCTTGTTTTAGTTTAATCCTCTATTTGCACCTTAAGTGGTTAACTTTCATCCTAATATATCACATTAGTCCTCCTTCAACCACATGTGGATTTTTGCTGAGTAAAAATCCATCTACTGGCTTCACTGAGATTCTACTGAAGTCAGTATAATTTTTCTATGAGTCAGGGTTAATTTAGAGGGTAGTAACATAAACCAGGTTCTTGAGTCTACGTCTACATGGATAATTTAGGGCATGATAACCAGAGAGTTGAGATTTAAGCAGTGCCCATCGATTTTGGCAGGAATCCACTGGAACTTCAGTATTTTTGAACGTGACACCACTGCTTATATATAGATTTAGAAATTTAAAGCATAGCTCACAACTTTACTGTCTTGGAGCATGATTGAGAGACTATTAAGGTGATATATTCTTCAAGTAAAGTATTACGTATCAAATTAATCAATAATATATTAAAGCTATTTGACATCTGTTTTCTTGTTTTATGTGCCTCCTATCACAAAAAACATTCTTGTTCTGTTAAAGTATCCAAAATAATACAGAAAAGAAATGTAGGCATAGGATTTTTTTTCTTCTTGGAGTTTGCTTTTTTTTCTTTTGGTTATTCGGTTTGTGGTTTGTTTGGGTTTTTATGTTTTTGTTTGTTTGTTTGTTTGTTTGTTTTGTTTGGTTTTTTGTTTCTTTTTTGTTTTTTGTTGTTTTGTTTTGTTTTGTTGTTTGTTTTGTTGTTGTTTTGTTTGGGGTTTTTTTTGGTTGGTTGGGTTTTTTTTGTTTTGTTTTGTATTAATAATGATATATCTATTTTTTAGTCTTTCTTCTGGGGGCAACTCAAAGTCTAAAAGGAATTTATGTCATTATATCACTGTGGAAACAAGAAATATTGTGGACAATCTTAAGTAAACTTTTAAAGAACAGATTTCATTCTACACCTTGTGATTTATTCACTGTCTAGAGCCATGTTGAAATGTTCACCTTGGTCATTAAGCTTTAGATTATTTTGTATCATGAATATGTAATAAAATGTTACGTAAATTTCCATATTAGTCCCTTTCTTTTCCATTCAGTCTTAAACTACATTTTACATTTTCTGATAAAGTAATGCGTTAATATCTATTCATATTTCACTGGCCAGTCAGTAGAATATAAATTCACTATCTTCACGTACTGTTTGCACTGAGTCCCATGAATTTCTTCAAAGCTAAATTTGGCCTAGATAATGCATTTTTCTGTGATTACTGACAGAATTACTACACACAGAGTAATTATGGGTGACTAGCAGCTATATTCAACCATGTAACAAAAGAAAAAGATCTCTCTCGGTGGGTTGGAACTAGAGGACCTTTAAGGTCGCTTCCAACCGAAACAATTCTGTGACTCTTTCATGAAAGCAGTTCATCCTGTGTCAGCAGTGTTCTCTATAAAAAGCTTTAAATTTATGTCAAGTAAAGCGAGAAGTTTAGGGCTCCCCTTTTCCTGTCTACAGGAAGTTAGAAAAATGATACAGAAGATGAGATCCCTAAAGGAGGTTAGTGAGGGGTTATGAGCCTAAATACCTGTTCCAGAGTCATTTATGAACTAGACAGATATATTATATTTAAATGAAAATGCTCTGCTTTACAATTAATTCTATTACAACTGGCATGCAGCCAAGCATATGTCCTAAGGGGACAGTAAAGTATATCTATGGATGCAATACTTATGGCATGCAGCCAACCTCAGAAGAAATACAAGCTCAATAGATGTCAGCTAGTGAAATTTCTGTAGTTCGGAAATCCTGTCATTCAGCCTGGAGGCGTTAAAGATACAGATACACCAGATAACCAAACCTTAAAAAAATAGTGCTCACAGTTCTGAAGTCAATAAACATGATTTTCCACATTGACAAGGGAAACCCATTTCTCCTACCCCCTACAAGTAAATGCTTGTAGGCTGGAAACAAAAATGAAAACAACCTCTAGCATTTACTAAATATAAACTTCGTGTTTGGATCAGTTTTAAACCTCCAGAGATTTCAAGTGGCAAGAAAAATTATAGTGCTTGCATCAGCCTCCAAAGGCAAACTGAAAACAAGACAGAAAAGCAGCAGTGGCTATCGCTTGGTTTAACTCAGTTTCTTAGGGAGGCCATCCTCCAGGATTCAATGTCATTTATACATTTCTATGATGTGAGTTCAACTGAAATATCCAATTTTCATTAAAAAATTCTTCCTAGAAGCAGTACTTACAGCCAAGGGATTTAGTCTCCCAAAATGCAATACCTAACAGCTTTGCTGATCTAATTAAATTAACCCGTTCAAATAATGCCTCTTCATAAATTAAAGATTTCTGTATATATAGGCATTTATCATTTACTGAAGTACTGCTAAAAATATTTTTGTCTGTTTTAAAGGAATTGATTACTAAAGAAAAGATAAACTGTTCTAGAAAGTCATATCTAGATTTAACATAGAGCATTTCAATTGCTGTGTCTTAAAAATAGCCATGAATCTTTTGACTTCGTGACTATTCTCCCTCATTCCTGCTTTCTTCCAATTTGTGTAAAACTAGAGAGAGAAAAAAAGCAGCAATCAACCAGTGATATTAAAAAATTACAATATGACAGAGTGTTCCAACAGAAATGCAAATTTCCTTTCTGTGCTGAAACACCACCAGCAAGTAATTACAGAAATAGTAAATGTTGAATTAGTCTATTCACTGCACTATGTTCTCATTTTCCCCTGCTGTCCCATTTTTTTCTGTTCTTCCTACCTTCCACTTATTTCTGTGTTGTCATTTATTTACATTTATTTTGAGATGACAGTCAAGAACTACACCACTTACTGAATACAGCAGGGTATTTGACAGCAGCACTTTGAGTAATTTCACAATCAACCAAAAATGACAGAATACCTCTCTGACCTTCTGTCTGTCAGGAACATAACAAACAACTGCAGAAAAAAATATGGTCACACACTGAGGAAAATTATTTTGAAACCTAAGAAAAGTATTAAACTTCACTGTTGATACTTGAATGTCACAATCCTGTTACTTTTATTTTAATCCAAAACACTGCCTGCCTCTACCACATCTATGACTGTTTTTTCCCAAATCCCCTTGAAGAAAACATTTTAAAATAAAACATTTTAGATTTTAGGGAGTCTTCTAAGACGACTATTATTGACTTTAACAGTTTGGAGCTGCAGCACAGAAATTTTACGAGGCAAAGTAAATTTTTTCTTACAGCACTTTTGGGTGATTTTCCAAGCCAGTAAAAAATAGGAGATTAACAGCACTGTGTGATGCCATGTAAAATGCAAGAGAACACTGTGTAATTTTTTCCAGAGAAATATAGTGAAGCCAGATACAACACACTAAAAGTTACAGTTTGAGGCTGTCCCTAAGTACTCTAGCAATTACAGGCACTACCGCAAGCTATGCAGGCTGGTTTGTGGGCTCAAGTTGAGTCAAAACAGATAAAACTTCAAAACATTTACTTATAAATGAAATAAAGCTTCTCAGACTAGCGTGCTACTATAACAGTCATTCGCTGACTGATGGCAGAGAGGTCATCAGGACATTAGGAGGGAGGGTTTCTTAAGTCTTCTCTTTAGGACTACTGAAGTGAGAGGAGGAAAAAAAATTAAAAGCCTTACTTGTAAATGACTTTTTTTAGGAGGATAGACAATGCTTTCTCTTCTAGAAGATCTGCTCATGTAATGGAAAATGAATTACAGCACATGCTCAAGGCATCACCTGGCACTGTCATTTTTGACAGACTCATTTTATCTGAAAGCTGGGAGCCTTGCAACTTTAAAGCCTTTTAAAAATTATGCTTTTTTTTGTGATATAAAAATAAATTACCCAAGCAAGGGACGAGGCTCAGATGCTGCAGTACCAAGCCACTGTGGTACCAGGAGATTGGATAGGTTAACTAACATGTCACATTGACAAATAAATTCCACAAGTAATTTAAGCAGCTTAACAAGTTAAGGGTATGAAAAGCATATAATGCTAAAGCACTACAGTTCTTAACAGCTACATGTTCTTTCAAAAAGATAAAGGAAGCACAAACTTAAGCCCCAGACAACTGGCTATTTTCCAATTATTCTACTAGCTGAGTTACTAATCATGTTTTTCAACCACTAAATTATGCTGTCCTAATGTACTTTCAAGAAAATTGTAGCTTAGTGAGCTGTAACTTTTAGATATGACCATATAACATGATCCAATATAGGAGTTAGGAAATTCTTGTGACTTATGATATTAGGTAACAAGACTGTAAATTCATTAGCTATTTCTCTGAAGCTCTTAAGTTGGTCTGTTTTTTTCTGCATATACAACAGCATGCCCAAACCCACCTGGCATTTCTTGTATCTTTTCCAGCATAAATGATGCTATGATTCCATGTCATGCTGCTTTTACTAAGCATTAATACTGGCAACAGACTTGAGGGGGCAGAAAAGCTGGGGTTAAAATTAAGCCACTTCATTGGAATTAAAGTCAGGAAGTAAAATATATCTGAATTTGTGAACTTTATAGGTCTGACTTTACTGCTAGGGGGTTTTACATTAGAAATGCCTTTGGCTGGAACTTGGGAACTTGTCTGAAACTTACCTCCTCTCCTCCCTCACCTCCCACTTTCACTGACAGAGAAAAATTTTCTATCTATATTAGCACCTATGTGAACCCTTCACTTTATCAACCCTCTCATATTTCTCTCTTGGAAAAGAGGCACAGCAAAGCCTTAACAACAGTTTCGTGTCAGCACCTATATTCAGAAACAGGTTTGTAAAAAGTTTGAACGTTTGGTTACAACAGAAGTGGGGAAAAAAGCCTCTCAAATCTCTCTCCTCTAACATCCAAAAACTAACTGAAGGAGGGCTTTTCTCTCTCCTAAATTTACAGGCTGCGAGAAAACGATCATGAACCCAGGTAGAAAAATATAACAGAAGAGTAAATCACAGTAAATCACAACCTCAAGTTGTGAATGGGCTGAAACAACTATGTCAAAGGCAGAAGCTCTAATCTGAATCCCAAGGAAGTCTATGAAGATTTCCAGGAAGCACATCGGTTACAGCAATCACATATTTGCAATGGGAACTAACACTAGGATACATCAGTATATCAGAAACTAGACAAAATTCATTTAATGTGAATCACTGAGCAGACAGTAGACTGCTAAACTGATTAAGAAAAAGTGACCAACATGGAGACAAAAGTCCATATTTTACTCTCTTCATTATCCATTTTCCCATGGAATGTTTTTTCAGACATTGTAGCTGAAAGAACTAAGTGAAATAAATGCCAATTTCCAATAGACCAAAGATAAGGAAGCTTTATTTTTCATGAATGAAATAATCACCTGAAACATGTTCTGCCATCTCTAATTACTTTGTCATTAACATGTTGCCTTACCATATGTTTATTAAGTCCTAAAAGTCAACAGGACATCAGGACCATCTTTTCAGCTTATGCTGCTGTCAGTAGAATGGACATCAACCCTATTTGCATGTATTGCCATGAATATGAGAAGAAGTACCAGTAATAAAAGAAAAAAGTACCAAGAGATGATAACAAACAAATGTGACAAGAATAGACTACAATTACAGCACAGAATAAGTACAGGTAAGCAAGTGTATGTTGAGAAAAGAAAGGTACTTTATTGCCTATCACAGTGCAACATTCAGCACCCAAAGCTGTATACAGCTCTTCTCCCCCTTGCTAATGAGACACATTCTTCCACAAACACAGCTCAGATGCTCAAGGCACAATCTACCTCAAACGTATCTTGAATTTATATCCCTGAAGAAAAGCTAACAGTTCAATTCTGCTGTAAGGATTGACATATATTTTTCATCACTTCCTTCCAAATAATAATGACACTAATATTTAATCCTATACCTGCACTTTCATAATGAGGGGACAAAATAAAAGAAATAAAAAATTAGTGGCTCACTGTGTTTGTACAGTTCTGGGGTTTGGGGATTTTGTTATTTTGAAGAAAACTGTGAAACCTTGTTTCCCAGAACCACTGCAAGACTTTCCCTAGCAGACCTCATATTTCACACACTCAGCAATTCAGAAAATTAACTAGAAGAGTACTGGGGTAGGGGGGTGTGTGTGGAAGAGAAAAAAAAAGAAAGGAAAAAAATATCTGGATTTTAATTTTCTTCCCATTCTGATTCTGGCCAGGGCAGGATTCATTTTCGCAGTAGCCAGCAGAGGCATGGCTACAACCCACAGGTTATTCTATACCACCTTGTGTTATTTTCTGGGAAGAGGGAAGGGGTCTTTTCCAGGTCATGGAGCTTGGCAGTGTGGTTGGATACGGTCAGAGCTTCTGCTTGGTGAGCATTCGCATGTGAATTGTTCACCTCTCTTGTACAATTGGTTATTAATATTGCTGCTGATACTGTTCGTTTGCATTGCTGTTTCCATTAAACTGTTCTTATCTCTTATCTTTACCCTCTGTGTCTCCAATTCTCTTATCCATTCCACTGCAGGAGGGAGGGTGAGGGAGAGGACAGAGTAAGCGAGTGGTACGTGGTTTTGGGTGTTTCAGAGGGAACACTAAATTGGGAAATACCATTCCTAAACCATGACTTCCCCACAGCAGTTTCAATAAATGAGAACTTTTGTGTCAAAGATCTGCTAAGAAGAAACCAATATCTGACTTTTTCCTATTATTTTCGGATGCAAGATATAAAGATATATGCCAGCAAAGCAAGGTAAATTAGGAATTTTTCCTGTATAACTTACTTGCAGTTCTATTCCAGAGGAAGGTAATCAGTGAGTGCATGTATTTGTTGATATCCCAGCAATTTTAATTGTAACTGGAAATTGTAACAAAAAAATGCCTTTTCAGGAGCTGGAACTGACAGGCAGTGGAGATATAACACCACCATCTTGACTTCTATTACAAGCTAAAAAATTCCATTCCACATAGCTTTTAATCAAACTCTGTATTTGACATTACATGATAACACTGATCACTTTTTAATTCTTTCTAAGTATATTGTCACCTGTTACTTATACAGAAAACTTCTGTTCTAATTTTTCTCCCTTTTCCAAAATCAGATACTTTTAGCAGTAATGGATCTGCTGAAATTCATTATGTTGTTTTCCAGTGGATATCTACCCTGTGCAAAATGACACTTTTTGCTTGAAAACTAGGCAGTTCATAATCAAGGTCACAGAAAAAGCTTATTGCTAGGTGACTGAATAAAATAGACATTCATTTTCATCTTCAAAATGTGTGAAAACGAGGGAGGGACTGGTATTCTGCTATAACTATCATATGGGGCTAATTTAGCTGGAACTACAAGCACATCTACACTCAAAAAGCAAGTAAATTTTACAGAAATAAAAAAGCCTAACTCTTCTGATTTTTTTTAGAATAAGCTTTTAGTAGCTGAGTAGATCTTTTCACATGCTCAAAGAGATACTCCTAAAGAAGTGTAAACTCAAAGCATGAGTCACGTTATTCACAAACCATAAGTAGCACCCAACCATAGGCTGCTACAACAACTCTGAGTCAAACGCGGAATATCTTACTGAATTAATATCATTAGTTGTGATAAGGCTTTATCAATTCCTTACTCTGCATTAAAAAGTTCCTATGCTATTGCAACTGTTTTCTTCCGGCACACAGTTGGCAATACTTTAAGAATAGATGCAGTGTCTCACAAAAAGACCCAATACTGTCAAAATCCCTAATTAAAAGGAATGACTGAAAGAGTGTGAAAAATAGGGCAATAAGTAATTTTCAGGCCAAAGCCTTCTTGTCCCTTTACCTAACCTACTCTAAGGGCCTGGGACCAGTTCCCAGGAACTGCTGATAAACTCACCGTCAGAGCCAGCAGTTTTCCATAGGTGAGATGAGCCGGAATGTGGTCATTCTTGGATCGCAGTGACTCCACATACCAGTGCTCTGCTTCTGGCAGCCGGCTCATTCTCATATAGGCTTCTCCTACAGGGGGGAAACAAATGTTGGTGAGAATACTCAAAATTTCTTAATGCTTCCATAATTTGTTATCTCATTTATAATCTTCTATGTTTTAAATGTGTAAATGTTGAAAAAGATGAAGTGATTTGAACACTTGCAAAGGACACACACACAGGCAAAAAAAAGCTTCAGAGATGTTTGAATGAGGAGACTGAGTTAAGACCTTATTAGGGCTAAAAGAGTATGGTTGAGGTGAAACTCTTGCTGGAACAGAATTGCCAGAGAGAGCTCAAGATGCTAAGTTTCAGTCAAAAGTCTCAAAGTAACAGAAATTTTATCGCATCTACTGCAGAAAAGCTACTGCTTTTCCATCAGTCTACATTGCAAAGCATGGAATAGCAGGGAGAAGATGGAAAATATTCTCATTTAATCGCAATAAATCAAGAACCTATTTTGTTTTAAGACAAGGGAAGTTTAAGAAAACAGTCCCAAAACTATATTGGAGGGAGGGGCAAGACAATAAAAAACCTAATCTCAGAATGTAGTTATAATAGGTCATCTGCCACATTCCTTTTTTTTTTAATTGCTAGTCTTAAGAAGTCACATACCAAATCACCAAAACTGACATTTTTCAAAGTGAAATGCTTTCCTGTGAGAGGCTGAGGCAGGCAAGTTTAAAGAATAACAGGTGAACGGGATGTCAGAAAGCCATATACTGTTACATAGATAACTGTAGTCAAAATTTCTGAGAGCTTAGCATACACTGAAAGACAATCTCTTCAAGAAACAAACAACTAAATTTATCAAAGGTCGGAATCAGCAATATCAAACATGTATGCAATGGTGAAGAACAGCAGCTTTCAGATTAATACTCTGCATTTACACAGCTCTTTCACAAGGGCTCTAGATATACATGTGCCCTTGCCTAGGTAATGACAGACTGAAAATGCCTACAGGAGATTCAGGTTTTCATCATGCCCCCAGCTGATCCATTTCAAATAAATGGGTAAGTATCTCCCCAAAATTGTGAAATTACAATTTATCAGATGCTACTACTGGACGATCAAGAGAGGACTACATTTGACCCAAGTAAAAGTCAGCTAAGTCTGCCCCCAGGTGAATCACTGCCCCCAGTTATGCACTACATGAAAATTAGTACCTGTGAAGGCATCAGGGAGAGAGAGGGACCAGTGTTTTTTTTCATGCTTGAAGCCAACAACCACATCCCCAAAACTTGGAGAAAAAGATGCTCGAAGAAGTAGAATAAGGAACTCACATCTATCAAGTATTTACAGAGGCTATGGAGGATTTTCTTAATGAGAGAAAACTGGACAAGGCCCAGTGAAGTTTAGTTTTTTGGGGGGTTTTTTCTGGTTATTTTTGTCACCAGAGGATCTGGATCCCAGGCAAAATGTAGAACATAAGTTTTGAGTTTCAGGAGTTAAGGTGCAGTGCATGCAATATGACCAAGCCACAGCCCACAGATAAAAATGAGCATGATGTAGAGTCAGAAGTCACTTTAAGCCAGGGCTAAGGGAAGCCAACATGATTTTCATGAACAAATAAGAGTTTTTTTCCAAAAAGTAGTGCAAGCCTGTAAATACAGCAGACCAGGATTTCTAACTCAAGGATCTACAGGGCATTCCATATTCATGCAGTGATCTTGGATATCTGATTACATACATAGAAGCAGATGATGTTTCAGTCCCAGTACTCAAGTAATTCTGCTGCTGTTTAGGGCCAAACTAAGAGAACAATTCGCAAAAGAAAAAAAAACAACAAACCAAACCAAAAACAGAAACAACAACAAAAAAAACCCCAGGCCAAATTAAAATTTAAAAAATCCAAACAAGTAAGAAACCCCAAAAGAATATGAACGCACCCAAAACCCAAGATCACATGCAGTGATATTAACGTCACATGCAGTTGTTTCACTATGTCAGCACTCAAAAATAAGTGATATAACATTATACCCTTTATGCACAAAACAAAGTCATGGAGTGTTGGAAGGATGGAAGAAGCCAGAAGTCAAGCTATATGCTTCCCTCAACTCTTCTCCCTAGCTGCATGCTTTATGGCAGAATGTTTAATTATCTGATTGCATACTATTTTTCCCACAGGCCTCTGCTTCATTTAGCACACAGGAAATGAGGAATCCATATCGTCCTTTAAGTGGAAAATTCCAGACCAACCTGTTACAGCTTGGCAAAGTTTCAAGCAATTAACAAGAAGATGCTCTAAAAAGTAAAATAAGGAGCCATAAGAGATGGAGCTATTATCTACTGGTAGTAAAGGCTGAATGTACTAGCAAATTTCAAATAGATCCAAGGTTCTCATCTATTTTCCATGATGGATTCTGATATAAGAAGAGATTAAAATCTTTGCGGAGTACTGGCAAATTCAATTTTTAATAGGTTTTAAGAGCTCAACTATTTTACAGGCTAGCAACTATACAGGATATTTCTGAGTGATGAACCTAGGAAAAAAGCTGTAACATGTCAATTTAAATGTCAAACTATAGAGAAAGAAACTGTATTCCCTTGAAGTCTTTGCAGGGAATTCTCTATTGCTGATCATTTTTTTCTGAAGAGGCTATTTTCTGTCTATAAGCCCTGCATAATCAAGAATTGCAATAAGTAATTAGAACATTACTGCAGAAGGAAGTACTGTTAGGGGGTTTGTTATTAATTGCATCTTATAAATGATTCACAGTGATACCCTTATCTAAAAAGAAATCAAAGTAAGTTGAAAACTGAAAATGGCTCCTAACACTGCCATACTCAGAGACCATAATAAAATAAGCAATGGCTAAGTGAACTGTTAAATCAATCAAGTGATTTTATGCATTAGACTGATGTAATTTAATAGCAGATATTCCAGCTTAAGATAACTTTCCAGCAATATCAGAGAAAACATGTATGGACTGATTTCTACCATTCAGGGTGTATTTGAGCATCTGAGATTAAAACAAGAGTAATAATAGTTGCCATTTACAATCATACATTTTTATAAACTTGCAACGCAAATGAATTTAGCCATTGGAAAGATAACAGTGTCCATTAGCAGAAAATATGTGAACCAACAGCACACATATAAGCATGTTTCTATATTTAATTTAACAATTATTTATTTTTCAAAATCTTTTGAAATTCATGCTAAAGATCTGAAAGATCACACACAGACACTTTATTAATGAAACCTGTCAGATCTATAAAGTTCAACAGAGGTAACAACAACAGAGAAAGAAATTCATGGCAGTGGAAACCTTAAGACATAAATTGACAGTTATTTCCGTTCCCTAATCTGTATCAACACGCAGACACGTGCAGGGTTGCCTGCACCATAAGTGGTGGTAATAAATTCAATAGTGGACTGGAGTAAAATGGGACAAATCAGTAATTTAAAACGGCTTCCATTTTTAAGGGGGTTAGTTCAGTTAATATTTTCTGAGTTTTATGAACCATTTCTTGGCTTATTCTAAAAGAAAGAGCATAGATTATTAAACTGTAACTTTCATTTACTAATGTAGTGCAAGAAGAATATTAATACACAACTGAAAAACTATTTAAAGTGTATATGAAGTTCATTAGAACTTCTATTAATACTTTCAAAAAAGTGAGAAATGGGATCCCTTTTAACTAGATTTACAGCACTGTAATGAAAATCCTTATACTCATGTGGATTTTATTTGCCATATAAATCACTTGTAAGACTACCATTCACCTACAATATTTTTCCATATTTCCTCAGAATTCTTGGAATTTAAAAATAATCCTTCAAAATAAAACCAAACCAAAACAAAACCCCACCGAAATAACAAAACAGCCCAAACCTCCTCACTAAAATGATGCCCAGAGATTAATTATAAATAACCATATTTAATTAACATATAATTAAAATAATTAAAATATAAATAACAATAATTAAACCCCAATAATAATCATAATAAACATTAATATGTATATTAAATAATTATGGTAATAAAATATTAGCTTGCTAGCAGCTATTTCCCATCAAAGCCTAACTTCTTACCGGATAATTGGGTGGAATGTGATTTTAATTAAAAAAAAAAGGACACAAGACTTTCTAATACATATCACACATTGTTAAAAGGTAAAATTAGGTACCATTTACATCAACATATGTTACATGGTTCTGGATTAACCTCTCACCTACTGATTTAATATTTGTTCTCTTTCAGATGCATATAATCACACCAAGCAAAGGCCATGTCCTGGCAGGGAGCATGCACGTGCAATGGAACTATGGATGTAATAGCACTGTGCCTCCACAGATGTATTTTACCCATATTTTCAGGTTAAGAAGATATGTCCCTCCAGTGGTTCTCCTTTTAGGACCCCAAAAGATACTGCTGAAAAGACAACTGAAAAATTATCTCCATAAAGGAGATGATGCCCCTCAAATTTCTGGGGGGTAAAAATTTAACATGGAAAATATAAAATTTGGCATGGACAAGACACCAGATGTCAAAGCACAAAGGAAGATGGAGAAGCCCTTTGAAAAGAAAAAGCTCTAATATATACATTCAGTGAGGACTTAAATTTCATTTTTCCATCAGTTCTTTGAATTCGGAATATGAAAAAGTTGCCTTAGAAAATGATGGAGAGGTCTGCAACCCTGTGTGCCACAATACCACAAGGAGTTTGTGTCTTTGATAATGCAATTATGCAGCTTTGTACAAATCAAGGCTGCAGATGTGCTTACCATAAATGCACCTCCCTAGATATATGACTTCCTTCTTTTTTCCCTTCAGTACCAGTGCATAAAATAACATAATAAATCTGGGAGCACAGTTTGATGTTATGCTATACTGATGTTTAAGATATATTGTAAAAGATTAATAGTTTTGGTTATAAATATGCAGTGCATGCACATCTTCTCTGAAACAACTGAAGCATGTGAACATAATGAGCACCAAGGTCTGCATAAACTAAGCATATTCTGCTTGTCTTTTTTTTTTTTTTTTCCTTTTACAGAACAATCTCCTTGAAGATTTCAAGAAATGTAATATATTTTAAGACGGCTTTAGATGGATGGGAGTCAATCCACATTTACTTTGGCAAATCCACATTTTACTTTGTTACTGAACAAACTCTTACAGGCCTCAATTAGCCAAAGTAAAGCCTAATCTGATTTAATTAGACCACTAAGCTACTTTTGAAGGAAAATACTCAAAGTAGAAAACAGATATAAATAAAAGGCAAAACAAAAGCAGATGCAGCATGGAACAGCATGGACTTTGCACAGCTGTTTCCTGTCGTACAAAGGCTTCCAGTGAAAGAAGTATACTGACAAAAATAGAGGCACTGAACTCACATGAGATAGATGATTTCATTTTCATGCCAGTATAGGTTCCTTTAAAACACTATTAATAGAAGCACTTTCCCTTAGAAACATGCCTAACTGGGATCCCTCTAGTTCAATTTCAGTATTAGACCTTTATTTGGTCTTATTTTCGTATAAATCCCCATATGTTTAAAATGCAAATGCATTTCAGGCTTAGACTCAGCTTTTTCAGAATATTGCCCAAGAATACTCAAGAATTTCAAATGAACTTATAGATCAATAATCCAAAAAGATAAAACTAAGAAATTCTCAGAAATTGAGAAAAAAAAATCCTGGTCTCAAACATTCCATTCACTACCCTGTCCAGCAATTCACCTCTGAAATCCACCTTCACACCTAGCTTGAATCCATCAAAGCAAAATGAAAAAACAGGAGACAGTGCAATCAGACTGGAGATTTAAATTTAGCATCACAGAATCAAAGAATCATTTAGGTTGGAAAAGACCTCCAAGATCACTGAGACCAAACATCACCATGTCAACTAGACCATCGCACCAAGTGCCATGTCCAGTTGTTTCTTTAACACTTCCAGAAATGTTGACTCCACCAGTTTCCTGAGCAGTTCATTCCAAAGCTTGACAACCGTTGCAGTTTTCCTAGGCTGCTTCAGTCAATGAAGAGCAAAGACACAAAGCTCCAGCACTGTGACTCCAGCACATATGACTATATGGAAATGTTGACTCCACCACCTATCTGGGCAGCCTATTCCAATGCTTGACAACCATTTCAGTGAAGAAATTCTTCCTGATATCCAACCTCCCCTGGCACAACTTAAGGCCATTTCCTCTTATTCTGTTGCTAGTTGCCTGGGAGAAGAGGCCAATCTCCACCTGGCTACGACCTCCTTTCAGGCAGTTGTAGAGAGCAATAAGGTCTCTCCTGAACCACCTCTCCTCCAGGTTAAAAAGCCCAGCTCATTCAGCTACTCTTCCATTGACTTACTCTCCAGACCCTTCACCTGCTCTGTCACCTTTCCCTGGACAAGCTCCAGCACCTCCATGTCCTTCCTGTAGTGAGGGGCCCAGAACTGGACACAGCACTCGAGCTGTGGCCTCACCAATATTGAGTACAGGGGGACAATCACTGCCCTGGTCCTGCTGGCCACACTATTCCTGATACAGACCAGGATACCATTGGCCTTCTTGGCCACCTGGGCACACTGCTGGCTCATGTTCAGACGGCTGATGACCAACTCCCCAGGGTTCTTTTCCACAGGGCCTCTTTCAGCCACTCTTCTCCCAGCCTGTAGTGCTGTAGGGGGTTGTTGTGACTAAAGTCCAGGATCCAGCCCTTCACTTTACTGAACCTCATATCAATGGCCTCGGCCCATCCATCCAGCCTGTCTAGATCCCTCTGCAGAGCCTTTCTAGCCTCCAGCAGGTCAACAGTCATGCCCAACTTAGCATCGTCTACAAATTTACTGAGGGTGCACTCCATCCTCTCACCCAGATAATCGATAAAGAAATTAAACAGGACTGCCCCCAGAGCCACCACTAGTGACTGGCACTAACTGGCTGCAGCACTCAGCTACTTAGCTCTGGACAGCAGATCTAAACAACCAGATATAAACTTACTAGTCTGCAAAGTCTCAGAGGGGGAAGGGTTAAAATATCAGGATGGGGGTGGGAAGGGGAAGAGAAAAAGTACAGTATTTTGTTCCCATCACCACTGGAGCAAACTTCATTTTTATTTTCATGGAACACACAATAAAATGAACATGTGAAAGAAAAAATATATCCTTTTTTATGAATCAAAGTAGTTTTCAAAGAAAAAAAACTTGCAATGTCCACTTATTAAGAAATTACCACTAAAGCTTCATGAGATGCACTGGAAGCACACTGATGACTGGAGCTTAGACACATGCAGGTACCATACTGTGGGTAAGTTAGGATACGGAATATGTACATCACAGCTTAATCATCTTTGAATCTTAAAAATTAAGTCTTGAAGAGCATGAACAGTAAAACTATATCAGCAAAAGGGTTTCTTAGAGTTCTAAACAATATCTTAAGATAATTCAATAAGAAAGCATTTAAAGGGAGCAAGGGGTAAAAGGGATAGGAGCCTTAACAATATTAACAGGTTTGTAGAAACATCCAAGTCCACCCAAAAGCAAAATAAAAGTGATAGTTATGTTATAGTCATCAACACAGAAAGTCTCTCTGCATGCTAAGTCTTTGTACTTACAATATAAACCTCTGCACCAGATGTAAAATCTGGCTCCCCTTTTCTGGTCTGTACTGGTCTGTACTTAGGTATGATTTGTTTTCTGTCCATGTGCAATGCAGGAGACTAGCAAGGAGAAATCTAAACTTTAATTTGTGCATCATGAGCTGTATTTGCTCCTGGAATGTTAGCTTCTTCTGTAATTTGCATTTCTCATAAAAAATGTTTGCAAGGCTTTGCATTAAATACATTTGAAAATAGACACTCAGATGTTAGTTAGCAAGGGCAGATGAAATGCAATGAAGATATTTGTCTTTAAGACACTATCCTGCAAACCTAAACCTGAACAATGCCACCCCAACATCTTTCTTGTTACTGCTTGGTATTAAAATAAAGCCTCCATGGTCCACCTCACACCACTTAACTGTCAGGAGCATGAATTACTGTAGCAGGTGGGCTAGTGTGGTTTTAAAAGCAATGTAATACAATCAACTGTACAATATCAGATTTCAAGGAACACAGAAGACATCTAGAGCAGAGGCTGATCCTTAAGCAATCCTAATATTGGCATTAAAGCATTCAAGATCCCACTGGGACCATTTTATCTTTTGACCTCAGGCTTTAATTGAAACTTTAAACAAAATATATTACCTACTTAATACAGCTGAGCTGGACTCTGATCTTTGTAGTGCAAGTTGCCATGCCAAGCAAATTAATCTGTGTAACCTTAGCATGTACTTTTTAATTTACATCAAAGAAATATGACATAGAGAAAATAAATACCAAGCCAACATTATACAGCTTGTTGAATAATTATTTTGATTCTAGTTTTAGAGTTTCGATTTTAAGCCGTTCTGGGTTCTTTAAAAATAAAATAAATTAAAAAAAGAAAAACGAAAAAGTTTTATTTCTTGGTGCGAAGCCAGAGAAACATATGGTTTCCTTAGCTGAGTTTTTGCACACCTGGCAAAATAAATCATGGCAACAGGAGACCAAAACCTTCCCTGCAACTTTTCATATGCACAAACGTAGAACATCTGATGCCGGTATTCTGGCCCTGTCTTTTGTACCATGAATAAAATGCAAAGTCAAAGGGATGGCCTGCTTTTTGAGCCCTAATACTCTTTTTTCCCTTAAAGAGGCAAGTTATTTAGCATTTTAAAGGATGAGAGTCTGTCAGGCAGACTGACACACCAGAGGAATGAGCCACTAGGCTTGTCAGACCAAAAGGCCAATAGAAGCAAGCACAGGAAAAGAAGTGTAACACAAACAGGGAAAGCAGGTGGTGTAAAGTCTTAGCACTACTGGAGTGTTAATACTACTGCACTCAGAGTGCTGGAGTTCAACCTTAATTCAGTTTAAACAGTTCATCTCCTGTTTATTCTCTTTCAAATAGGTCATGGACATCATACAGGACAAAAAAATCTCAGAAGAATCTTCAACTACATGATTGAATAATTTTTTAAAATTAGAGGAAGCACTATTTTCTTATATCATATGCCAATATGTGGTAATATGTGTGCCACTCAACCAAGCAGAGATATTGCCAGGGACTCAGAACACATTAACCTCAATAACAACCACAGCAGATAATCCTCAAACTGTAACTATTCTTGGATTTCATGACAAGCTGTGATGACTTTTTCCACATGTAGGGAAATGGGGAAGGACTACTTCCTTCTACTAGTTCCCAAGCAGATGGGGAGCACTCCCCAGTTTCTCCCCCTTCCTCCCCACCAGTGAGCATACAGTGAGTGGGCACAGCTCAGACAGGTTTATAAAGATGCAAGCGCAACGAGACAGGACTGGCCTATTTCAGTTCTACTAGTCTCCCTTTTAAAGGCGAGAAGTAGGCAGACGAGTTTATATAATGCTGTTTATCAAAGAAAGTGTTATAGTGAACATGTTTATAATTTTGTCTTGAACACTGAAACAGAAAAAAAACAATCCAGTCGGCCTTCTGATATTCACTGACACAGTATGAGCTGCAAAGTGGATGCACACCTGCTAATGGATGCAGTTGCCTTGTTCTCCTGTTACACCCAATGCAAAGAGATGACTGAATTGGTATTTAGGATTTATCTCACCCAACTTAAGCTACTAAGTCTAAGCTAGTCGTTTCAGCTCCTTTTAGAGCAGAAGTATGTTTGCAGGGGATTATTTTTATAATCTAAAATAGATGTCTAAGTCAGACAGGCTTCATTAGCCCCCAGAGGTATAATTTTCTTTCCTCACTATAAAAAAGCATAGCTACCTAGCTCTGTCTTGTCATCTAACCTTTATACTATTACAAGTAGAAGAGACTAACTACAGTCATGTAAGCTTATGTAGACACGTACAGGACAGCTTTGAACAAATCAGTCTGAGTCATCTTAATATAGCGGCACTGTATTCACTTCAAGCCACTATCCAACTCATTATGCAGCCTCTTGGATTGCCTTTGCAGCATAATCTACAAGCAACACCTCAGCAACCAGTGTGATTCAAGTGCTGTTTTCCCTGCAACAGCTGCCATCACAATAGCAAGCAAAACACAAATACATCCTATGTTAATGATAAGCTAAACTTCACAGAGCTCCATAAGGGGCTAAGGTACACTCAGTCGACCACAGCTTGTCATATGCCACTAGGACATCCGTGAAGTGCTGGTAGCTGCATAAAGGAAGCAGAAGCTGGAGTACCGGCTAAGGAACAGAGGGAGGAAATACAGCAGAAGCCAAGCCTGGGCAAAGGACTTGAGCTAGTCTTTGTGTTCACTAAGGTTTTGTGAGTTAATAAATGCAAATCCCAGGAACAGAGTGAACTTGGATGTCATGGACTGTGTTTACAAAGGAAGCTGAGAAACGCCTCTTGAACCTAAAAAAGTAACCAATGGGCAAAAAAAATAAAAACCTGAAAAACTTATAGGTCACAGTGGTTCTAAAGGGAACATCTATTCATGGAAAAAGAAAAAGGGTGGCACAGGACTGCTTTGTAATGGGACAACCATCATGCTAGGAACAGCATGATTGGTTTAATTTTTCAAATGTAACACTTCTGAGGAACACTTCGATCAGAATTATGAAATACATATCTGCACTAAAGAGGGCAGTCAAACTTCGGAGGATTTGCTCAAGCACTGCAATGGTCCTGAAATTAGCTCAGTTGGTAAGAACACGATGTTAATAACGCCAAGGCTGCAGGTTCAATCCCCCTAGGGGTCATTCACTTAAAAGTTGGACTCAATGTGGGTCCCTTTCAACTCAGAATAATCTGTGAAATATAATGCAAGAGTACTTCAGCAGTCAGTAGGTATGACTGCAGTGATACCTATACTACAATAGCAGTCCCTGTTGGTGTCCAACAGTAAGCAGAGACTTAATTTACAGAGTTTTGACTGTTGATAATACAGATAATACCAAATCTATCAGCAAATGCTGATAAATAAAACTGATAAAACAGTAATTTCACTAAGACTCACTATGAACAGAAGTCCATGAAATAATCAATTTGTCCTTTTTACAGATTTTAGCCCTTGGCATCAATCTGATAAAATTCATTGTCCAGGGAGAAGTAACTCTCCACTGAACCACATGAACTGCTAAGGAAGTGTTTAGACTGTTACTGGCATTAAATACTTTGTCATTATGACAAGAGAAGAACTTAGTTTAGCATTTACATCTACATTTTTCAAATACGTAGCATCAATTACAACTACAATTTTACTTTTTCCATGTGCCCTAGTACTTTTAAGGTGCTACTAAAAGATGCTATTCCTGAATAAGCAGAAAAGAGTGAGTGGTGCCTCTTTTCAAAAACTGTGTCAAACCAACTGGTGTCAACCAATACATTCCTTTGTACATTAGGCATTGGTGAAGGGAACCACAGAATCCCCACGTGCTTCCTGTTGACCCTAATTGTTTCCACATATATTTTTAATTGCTTTACTTTGAACTACTTTAAAGTTAAGGTTCTCACATCCTTTTCTGTTCATGAGAGGAGCTCACAGAATACTGAGCCAGATGCTGAGGTTGCTTAGCAGAAACACATGTCTTTTCAGAGAAAATTTCATTTAAAAACATCTCTGGAACAATAAGAAGCTCCCCTCTTGTTTATAGATTTGAGTACTAAAAAGAGTCATTAATATTTTCTTCTTTCTCTTATCAGTTTAATGTATAAAGATGTGATATAGAATATGAGGAGCTGAAATGAAATAAAACACCTCACAGCAAAACTGATGTTTCTCGCAGTACTCAAGGTACTCTTCTAAAATTTTGAAGGACAGATATCTGGAAGAAGAATTCTTTCCTTGTAGATGTCTAACCAAAAGTATATCAGCTGGGAAGTAAGGTTTTGGCAAAACTTTAAAAAAAAATACAACCACCTCTGTCCAAACCAACCTGTTTGGACACCTTGTTGGTTTGCAAAGAAATTTAAAAACTAATTCCCCACACTAAATTTTATGTTATAATCAATCTCACTTCATTTTTTATGAAGTTTCAAAGATGATTATATGAGAGATCTAAACAAAACCCCACCAAAACAAAACACCAAGTATGAATTCCACATTGGCCCTTCAAGATAGTGGATGAGACATTCTGGAGGCAGAGAAAAGCACTAAGCCACACATTCTAAATGTAAAACTGCTGCATCGACACTCTTCAAGATATTCAGTATCTAATAATCTCATCATTTATTGAGCCTCATCCAGCACTGCAGTTACAGGCATTTAAGCTCTAAACCTAGTTTGGCTTGTATCTACTGAAGGTAATTATTCTGGGGGTTTATTAGCTAATTCATTTGAGCACCAGTTGCCTGGCTAAGCTCTTTTGTTTCACCCTGCCTGACTCCGTAGATATCATTCTGAAGCACTAACAATGCACTTACCCATCATGTTATATAAGCTCTGTGGTGCAAACTGCCTTGGCATTTTCTGTACTGCTTCTTTGTAAACCATAAGGGCATCCTGAAAAGAGACACATAAGTGGGAAAACACAAATTTCAAAAGCATACTTTCACATAGAGTAAAACCAAACTATCTTCCTTCCCCAAATGAATGGTGCAAAGAGAAAACACAACAGCATTATAAATATCACACAATGTTCCAATTTCTCCTTTAAAAAGTTTTTTTTTACCAAATTCAGTGAAGCTTATTGACAAGAGATCAGATTAGTTCCAATATTGCATCTTTTTTCCCAGGCAGAAGTAACAAGAACGTTTTTTTTATCCCCTTTAATGACTGATGAGTTTATAGGCAGATATAAAATTCTGTAGGCTGTCAAAGAATATGGAGTCATATCAAATTGCAGACAAAGAACTTTCTGACAAAAATGTTACACTAAGTGACCCAAAAATAAAGAAATCATTGTCTACTGCCAAGTAATAACAAAACATAATCCTCACAACTGAAGTCTGCTCCACAGAAGGAATGAGATGCTCTATAAAGTCAAGAATGCCAAAATAGGAATCCCTTTGCAAATATGTTGTACCTTAAATTACTTGATCACACATTTACTCATTCAGCACTTTGGATGGTTATTGGTCAGTCTTTTAGCTCTGCATCAGTCACAGCTTATGAAGGCTACACTTAAAAGGAATCCAAATGTATGATCAAATCAAGAATGCAATGACCACCAGGCAGACATATGATGTTTTATATTCTTAAAGTCCCTCCCAGGTATTGAGGTGCAAGGGATTTCAAGAATATAAACCCTCCAGCTCTACACCAGCTGTGCAGACAACATGCTGCTGTTCTCTTCCCTGTATGTGTACATTAGCTGCCTGTGTTTTAACCAATTAGTAACAGCCATCTGACAGAGCTGGATGCAGCAGACAGATGACACAGAATCTGCAGAGCTTGTGCATGCCTAATCTTAAACAGCTGAGGTAACTGTCATGGTCAGGAACACTTATATGGATCAAAACTACACACAACTCCTGTTTCTGAAGTATGCCTGGCAATGCCAGGAGAGAATGACTTTCTTTCAAATACTGCCAAAGGTCAAAACTCAAGTGAATGTCCAGTCTTAGTAAATTCATCACGGACAACGGAGAGGAATCACAATTCGCACATATAAATGAGATGGGATGGCTTGGGTGCAGCATATGGTTACATTAAAAATATCCAACCCACTTTAGCACTTAGGTCAAGTTATCTCAAAATAGCACATAGTGGGATGTTTTTAATCACTGAAGTTTTAAATTGTTTCAACTGGGTCTTATTTTTGGAGACTCAAAAGCAAACATAATTGCATTTTTCCAACTAAGGATGGACTTACTCTGTTTTGAATTATAAACCCAATACATTTTAGGTTGACTGGTCTGTAATCAGGTTATGTCCTTTGCATACCAGCTACAGGTACAAAGCCAAAACCAGTGAATTCACACATATCAGATGTGACCACTACTAATGTTGAGTCTGACATGAGAATATCGCACTGCGTATTAACACCATCACACCTGTGGCTGTAGAAACCAAATATCCTCTGTAGGGAATGCTAATCTTGATTTGGTAAAATGTGTGCCTGTGATGTATTTTGAAAGTCTAGGTGGAAGCAGTAAATATTGTTTATGTATGAAGGTTTTATCACGATATTATAGATAAATCTGGAGTCTTACCTCATAGTGTCCTTGTTCATGAAAAAGTTTTCCTAAGTTATAAAGACAGCTGGTAACAGAGCTTTTATGAGCATGAGGATCTTTCAGATTTTCATCAGGGATCTCTGAGCACTTCACAAAAGTCCTCCTGGCTTCCTCTGTCTTCCCTTGGTTCATCAGGATGATACCAGTATTTAAATAGGCAGCTGTGAAGAGGGAAAAAATGTTACTTTCAATGCAGTTCTGTTATGCTTTATCTACTGTTTTAATTCAAAGTAGCATCTGGTAGACATCCCACGGTTATCTAATTTTGGGTTTTATTATGCAGATCATATGTTATTATTATAGATAAACATATAATGAACATGTGAACATATGAAATGTAAAAGTACAGAGACAACAGAAAGAAGAAAGTGGCTATAAAGACTAAGTAAGGAGGAAAGGAAACAGTGGTTAGGCACGGTACTGCATTTCATTCCTTTTATTAGGACTGTATCAAGCAATAACAATTGCTTGAAACATTACAAAAATATACATATACTTATACATAAATACATGTATATGTATATATACATATATAGAAGATTTAATACTGAAGGTACAAAAGTCTCAGCAATCTTAAAAATCACCCACTTAATTTTAGAACTGGACACTGACAACATCTCAATGATTATTTTCCATTTTCCCCAGGAAAGAAAGGAAAAATGAAAGGACTTTAAAAATATTTGTATTGTTTACTCATGCATACCATAAATACCAGGGAGTGGCTGTAAGGAACAGCAAACAAGAACCTGAAAATTTGGGCAGTAGTATTTGTGGTTCAACATCCCGGATAAGAAGCATTTTAGGTTCTAGTTGTGCTGCTCATTTTAACTCATTATGTGCTTCTTCCTTGTACCACACTAAATGTAGTTGTTTACTAATAAACACTTGCTTTCAAGAGCACAATTTCACCTTTTGCTTTCTCAATTAAATCTTCTTAGAAAAAGGAAAGTGTTATTAAAGAGTAGGAAAATTTTCTATAAAACTATAGTCAATATTATACAAGCTTGTATAGTTGAAATACTTACAAGCTAGTGTGGGTCGGCTTCCAATTGCCAGTTTATAGTAATGCAATGCCTCTGAAAACCTGCTGTTTTCCTGAAGTAGTAATCCTCTGCATGAGGGAAGAAAAATAAAACAAAAACCAGAAAAGAGAGTGAGGTTACTACAAAGAGTAACTTTAAAACAAATATTGAAAACAAAACTCAGGTAACAAAGAAAAAATATGCTGGCTGGTATTTCAGAGATTTAATCACTCTCTTACTAACAATTCAGTGCATAAATTATTTTGTGTAAAAATCTGAATTCATAGACTCAGGTGCATCCATATGACTTTAAAAAAGCAGATGTTAAACGCAGTAGTTTTGACTTCATTGCAAACCAGAAGATTCATTCTCTCAGTTGAGAAAATGCTAGCCTGTGAGAATTTTTAAAGTGGCCAGAGTATGATGGAGGTATTTTTAAGTCATTCAAGTTTAGCATGTTATCTTTTCTTAACTTGAAATAAGCAGGTCTTTTTCAAATGCATGATAAAGTTAACCACCTTGCACTTGACATGTGTCATGTAAACCAGTCCCCTTGTTGAGCAATTTCACTAGATTATTCACTGTACAGCTAAGCACCTACATCAGTTACACTTTCCAGAAAAAAATAAATGAGGTGCCTGGTCTGACATTTAAGTTGCTTCTTAATTTTTTAAAAAGCAAACCCACACAATTTTGGAACTATTTATCAAAGAAATTCCATCCTTATTTTAGTTCTGGAATAAATAATTTAACATACTAAGAAAAGTAACAATATTTGGTCAACTTCAACAACACAAAGTACTTTGGTAAGTGTACAACATTTGTGGGTTTGGGATTAAAATAATTTTTATTTGCAATTATTACAAATTAATCTTCTGTGTTCACTGTATCCTCTAATACTGCCATTCTTGATTAATTACTTGATACTTTAAGGTGGGTTTTTTTCTACTTCTCTTACAAAAGACTTTTTTTTTTTAATCTGTTTCCATTAACAACAGTCAATCTGCCTGTCAGTCTCTCTCACTCTCTCCACCTTTCTCATGTATATATAACCCAAGCAACTCAGATGCAAGACTGGGTGCTGAATTCCAGAAAATGATTAGTTTTTTATTTATATTGTTATGAGGTTTGGTAGAAGAAAGAGAAAAAAAAGAGGGATATAATCTAAAAAATCTTAATTTGGTGTGAAACTGCCTCTTCTCCTTGTGAAATTGGTCCTGATTGTTTGCTAGTTTTCACTGTGGCTTCTGGCAGTACAAAAATTACTAGATTTATGAGTCTCCAGTTCTAGTTTCAGATTAAACAAAGTCAGGAAAAAGTTTAAAGGAAATTAAAAAAAAAAAAACAAACCACTGTTAGTTAAATACAGTTGACATTTTGATGAGTATGCTTCTGAGAGAGAAATTACTTGGATCTTTACTCATGAAGGGATAAATAGTTATTTAAATAGATAAAAAGTTAAGATGATGAACAATGTGTTAAACTTGCAAAAGACTCCCAAATTTACACAGAATATTATAAGAGCTTAAAGCACAGTTATACCTCACTTCCCACATGAAAAAATCACATCCTCTCTAGCTTGAAGCTCAAATAAAATGTAGGCATATAACCTCTATCTAATTAATGACAAAATGCAACTAAAATTGAAACCAAACTCTTCAAATTTAGTTACTGCCAAAATTAATAGTCTGTGAAATGTTCCACTTCTCATTTTAGAGGATGTATTATAATCCTAGTCTCCAACTACATTATTTCCCACTATTACTTCCACAGGTCTATTGTCTCATTTCACCATACAGGAGGAATATAAATGAGCTATATTTGCCTCTGCCTCCAGTTTCTACAAGGAAAAAATCACAAGCTTCTTATAAATACTCAGCTTTTGAGAAAAATATAAAGTAAGTTCTAGAACAAACGACAAACTATTGTTTATTTCAAAATCAGTTCAAGCAAAACTGTAAATCAGGTCCTCTATTCTTCTTTCCATTGTTGTATTTCACAGCATGTAAGCCATTTCCAAAACAGAAATCATGCTGATTTTCAGCTAGGCATTACATCTGAGAGGCAGACACAGGGTTCTGAGGAACAGCACAGTTCAGCCTTGATACTGCATTGCTAAATCAGTGGGCCTGATCAGCGGAGACATCAGGGCCAGTGAAGCATCCCAAGGTAAGGGCCCTGAGAGCACAGCAGGGAACTCAAGTTTCCTGGTTCCTAAGACTCTCTGATGGCGGCTCCAGTAATGCTGAGTTCAGGCATCAAGGCCCAGGGTTGCTTCTGAAAGTGGCTGGCCCTAAAAATTGTTTATGGTTGTCAAGACAAAAAGAAAGCAAAAAGATGGGCTCTGTCCTGATTCTGGCAAGGACAGGGATAATTTCTGCAGTAGCCAGGAGGGGGCATGTCTAGGACTTGAAGGTTATTCTACACCACATCACAACACTGCCGGAGGTGGGGGGAAAGGAGTCTCTTCCAGGGAGAATGGGTTCCTTCCAGTCAAGTAAGTGTGGCAGAAGAAGCAGTGGTGTGGCCCCAGTTCCGAGCTGGAGAGAGCAGTTGGCTAATGCTGGTTCCGAGCCAGAGGGAGTGGTGGCGGCAGCGTGGCAGAAGGAGCCATCGGATATTGCCTGTTCCTGGGGGGTTTCCGTGTTAATTGTTCCTTTCTTGTACTCTCTGTCATTGGTATTGTTGCTGTTACTTTTTGTTTTCTTATCTCATTGCTGTAGATGAAAGTACTTCATAAAGAAAAAGTTACTTAAACCATAGGACACACAGTAGACAGTTATAAACTGTCCATAAATTTATTTAGGATTAATTAGGAGACAAGTTCTATCATAAGTAGCAAGATTCTGGAACGTTACAACAGGACTTTTTTTGCCTGCATTACTTCTAGCTACTTTTACAGTGGAGTGTTAATCATTTATGAAATGGAGGATATGTGCAAACTGCTTGCAAGAGTAGCAATCTTCACCAAGTGACTTAGGAAGTGGCTCAGAAACCTGTTTTTCTAATAGGAAAACAAATAAAAATAAGGAAACAAAATGAAAAACAAGCTCTGACTATCTAGAAATGATGCACATCACCTCTATAGATAGAATTGCTCATTTAATATCTGCAGGAAAACATTTCCCACAAGTGAATTCTTTGTAACCTTCCTGAATTCTTTAAGCGGTCAACTTTTACGTATTTTGCTTGACCAACAATGAAAAATCTTCCTGCCTTCTTCCTCTGCTTTGGTTTTGACCCAAGGTCACTAAATACTAATGGCACAAAAATGTTTTCAAGGACCGGAAGGCAGTCACAGAATATAAACAGGTGGTAGATCATCTATCCTTTTCCTCAAGTTACATATTAATTTCTTCCTGCAGGTAGTCCCTATTAAAGCCAGCTGATCAACTTACAAAACTAATTCCTTAGTGACTAAAGCTGGCATAAATGGACTGTAACTGTCAAAGTAAACACGTATATTAGTGGAACATCTAAAAATATAACCAGGTACAACACTGAAATAGGTTAATAGATTTTCTTTACTGGTTTATAGCAACTAATACATGGCCTGTTAGCTATTATTTTGACATGACTGCAGTTCTTCCATGCCTTAAGCTACATTCATCCCACTGATTGCAGGTGGGATTATCTACCAAGGACTATATTTACCTAAATGCTGCACTGACAAACAAAGACAGAAATGGAAGATAATCCTCTTCTATTCCCCACACAGAAGTATCTCCAGCCACACAGCAAGAGAGGATGTGCTTTGCCTAAGGCAACTTTCACTGTCATTTGCAAAACTAGTGGGTAGAAAGACAGGTAAGGATGCTACCATAAATCCTACTTTTTTATTCAGTAAGAACCCAAACATACAAGAGAATGACCATTCCCTTTGTGGAACTCACCAAGCACAATAACCTATAGCCCCATTAGTTTAAAGAAAAACAAAACAAAACAAAACAATCACCCACAAAACAATCTCCAGTCTTTCAGATAGTGCAGTAAAATTCTGCCACATTCTTCTAGATCTAGAGAAGAGCTTCCCAAACATAAGTAAATTGGTCAGCATATATCGTCCTGTTCTTTTTTCTGTTACTGGTGCAGTTTGATTGAGATTACTACACATCCAGCACCACATCCACTCTCACAACCCTTATTTCCTTGACAGAGGGAGGCCTGCATGGGGATAAGGAATAACACTGCTCCTGTCCTTCTCACTCCTCTGGACAATGGCCAGGGCTGTGCCATGTCTGCAGTCCTCAAACCAGATTTCTATTCCCCCTTACGTGCCCAGTAGTCAACATAGATAAAGAGTTAGACAGAACTTCTTACAAGAGGGGCCTTTTCTGAAACTGAATGGCAGACTCAAACAATTATTTTCCTAATTTTATAAAATGGTGAAAGTTTACGTAAGGACTATAAATGACCACAATTTCAAATATTGAGACGTATAATTGAATAGCTAGGTCATGAATGCCTTTCACATCTCAATATTACTTTGACGCAGAAATAGACAACAGGTTAGCAAAGGCATACAGAGCTTTTGCTAAACGCCGTAAGAGAGTTTGGTGAAACAAACACCTGAAGAAAAGCATAAAGATCAGCGTTTACAGAGCCATTGTTCTGTCTACCCTTTTATATGGGTCTGAATTATGGGTCATTTACCACCACATCTGCATCTGTTAGAACACTTCCATCAACACTGCCTCTGTACAATCCTAAACATCCACTGGATGGATTATGTGACCAACACGTCTGTCCTGGAACAGGCAGCACTCCTAAGTATTGAGGCCATGCTGCTGAGAGCACAGCTGCGTTGGGCAGGGCACGTCTCCAGGATGAAGGACCACCGACTCC
>JAWWES010000041.1:39779341-39810834 GCA_035583135.1 Lophotriccus pileatus | reverse complement strand
CACCAGCGCGCTTGTAGCAAGCGTGGGTAGAGCCCTTCCCAAATCTTCATTCGCGAAGCCTAGCCATGATGATGATTACTTTGAAAAATATCCGTACTTCATACAGGCCCTACAAAATGTCCCAGAACAGAGTTCCACACTGCAGGATACCACTAATCACTCATAATACAGCAACATTTTATCAAGGCATGGTTATAGCAAGACACAAATTTTAGCCTCTGTCTTTGACAGACAAAGAACTAGCTGGCAAAGCAGAGATTAATACCAGACAGGTTTGTAACAAGTTTGCATTCACAGCTGAGAAAAACAATAACCTAGTACTTGGACAGACACCAGATGACACATCCTCTTTGCTTTTTAACTTGACATCCTGAATGATAAAAACTTCTGGGCTACCAAGGAAGAGGAACCATAACCTTGACTTGTTTTCTACTTCATGGTTGCTGTTGAATTTTGTCTGAGGCAGGTTCAACAACAGTTCAACACAGGTTTGTAGGTCAGCCTGCTTTTAGTGCTTTTTGTATCCGATAAGGAGATTTTTACACCAGAACCCTTAAAAGGCAGGCAACACATTTTCAGATGTTAAATAGGCTAACAACAACAGACAAGGAAGAATTTTGCTCATATTGATTTTTACCCAAGGATGCAGAGTTAAACTTTGCATGTAAGCCACTTCTGCAATCCTAGACTTTGTAGGATAAACATTTCAGCCACAATTGGAGATTTTACCTAACAGAAACCTAAAAACATACACGTTTATTAATATAATACCCTAAGTTTTCCCATGTAAAATTTATGAAAATTCATAATACAACCTTATTCAAAGAAATTAAATTATTTCAATAATGAACTTGTATACACATCACCTTATCACCAAAGGCAAAATGAGATATTCCAGAAGAGAACGGATGGCTGTTTAGTAGAAATTCATCCTTTATAGGGCATTGTATACTCCAAAAATACAACATTTCAAGTAGTTAGTATAATTTAAGTAATATTCAGTATTTATGTCAGATTGTGAACATCCTTATAATCAGCTGAGAAACTCAAGGTAATGTAAAATGTTAATATGGATGACAAAAGAATACTTTAAGCACAGCAAATAAAATAATGTATGCAAAACTCTCTCTTACCTGTTAAGCAATTTTACTTTAGACATGAATTAGAAGCAATTTGAGACAATGCAAATAACCCCATGAGCTTTAAGTAACAATCATAGGCAACAAAGACTGAAAAGCCAAAAAAACCCCTAAATTAATTTGTTTTTAATCTACTGAACATTCCCTTGTTTGGAAGAATAAACTATTGTTTTTCAACAGCTCTCTCCTTGGTACTTCACAGTATGAAAATACATGGCTTTCTAACTTAAAAAAGAAAACAAAAAAGCATAGAAACATAGCTCTGTTCATGTTGATTTACTACCCTATGAAAACTAGCTGGAATCAGAAGTGTTACATAGCTTTAAGTTGTCTTGGAGATTTGTTTGTAAAAATTACCTGCAGTGAAGTCTAAAGATGTCAGAGAAGTTGTTTACAGGAGGACACCCTAAATGTATTCTTGAAGCTACCTCATTAAAGGCATATCATAATACATTCTCCATTTAACTATAAAACCACAACTGAAATCCCTTCTGCACTGAAACTGCTATCAAAATCTCAAATGCTTTCAGAGTTGCCAGGTTCTCATGAGACTTTCAGAAAATAAGCTTCCAAACCCTTAGCCTAAACTCAGGTTTTGCAATTTCTTCAGTTTCCCCTCTTTTCATTTTTTTTTTAATAAATCCAAATAATAATAAAAATAATTCCGCTGGTCTCTAAAAGTTTAGGAATTTATTTAATATTACAGGATTGACATACTTGAACACTGGAAAATAATGTGTGCAATCAGGCAAACCTTCAAATGGAGATTATGTAATTATGTAATCTAAATTAATGCATTTTAAATTGTTCTAAATGGCAAAAGCAGCTGTAACTCAGAGCCATAAGGTGTAACATTCAGAAAATAATATACCACTGAAATCATCCATTCATCTACTCTGTTAAATTCTTTAGATTTTAATGTATTAAGAGCTAATTTCTAAGCCAACATCACATTTCAGTTTATTGAAAGAGAAGAGAACAAATGCTTCTGTTTATACAGTTTCTGTCTTTGATTGTTATCCATTAAAATTGTGAGTTAAAACTTAATAGTTTGTTCCTCAACCAGAAAGCACTTGGATTTGTTGCTGCTGTGCGTGAACACTGGGTTGCATATGCCAATTAATATGTATCAAATACTGAGGCATAAGTGCTTAGAAACAATAACAAACATGAGACACATACACTGCTTCTAAATTACTGTAAGGATGCTTCTTCTCTAGACTTCTATTGAGTGACTGTTTCAGCTTCAAAGGTACATACTGAAAACCAGAAACAGCAAAACAGACCTCTTGTAAGCACATGTAAGTCACATTTTACCATTAAAGAGGTCTTTTGTAAAAGACACTCATAGAATTACATGCCAAGAATGGGCTTCACTTGCAAAGGAGCTCTTGAGCAGTTGTGCTTAAAAGAATTGATTCATCTGTGGTCTCGTAATATCAAAGAACACTCCATTTACCATCTAGATTTCATGGTGGATCTTGAAGCACCCGACATTGAGAAAGACTACAAAACTGAAAATATTACGCAAGATTTTTCATCTACTGTTGAGTAACTAATGGTTTTGTGGAGTTTTTTTAAACCTTTTTTCAATATAGTAATAGAAAGGTTAAGAATTAAACTTCCTTTACTTTCACAAGTGACTTTATGCCCTATACATTCCAATCAGCATTTTAGTCAAATTCTTTCCACATAAATTCAGTAGATTTTCAAAAAAAATTCTATTGAATAGAGATGAAGGTTTACAAAAGCATATATTTTGTATATCAGTGGAAGCCTGGAAGACTAGCAGCTTATTCTGAGAATGGTAAAACAACTGAAATGTGATTTTTTTTTTTATTATCCCTGTCTTGACTGTCCAACCCCCTTTTCTCTTCTTACCCTGGTATTAACTTCAGTTTCCCTCTGTGACACAGTGAGTAAGAGACAAAAGTACTGTATAGGTATTCAAAAGATTTTAATAGTTATAATTTTCATCTCCAAAATGAATGGCATATGATAAATGTACAATCATCAATCTTGTCACTTAATTTCCTACAATGTTCTGCTGCATTCATAAGTTATTTTTTGAACATAATAAAAAAGAGTTTCTTCTTAAAAATATGCTTCACGTACTCTTCACTGCCTAACAGAGATAAGAAAATTATGTAAACTTCATTTTCATATATTATAAGTAGCCATTTTATACTGGGTCTACAGGTAAACATTAATTTTTTGTTTATTTATTTGAAGAGGCTTACTATTTGAATTTACTTGCACATTTTCATTATCTAACATTCACACTTTTGCACTGTACTCAGGACATAATTTTCATACTGTTACCTATGGAATGGCAGTCACCTGGATTTTGTCCTGCACACACATCATGAACCAAGAGCATATATATGGCTAGTGGAGGTGATGAGCCTGTCTTGCAGCAGAGCCCCACTCTGGGGGCTTGGGCTGGCTGGGTCACGGCAGAAAGGGAAAGAAGGGCAAGCACCAGCACAACAAGCAGAGCTGAGCAGGAAGCAGGTGGGATATCCAGCCAGAGAATCAGTCCCCTCCTTGTTGGGGCATGCAGCATGATCTCATCTCAGTGAGAAGCTTATCATGACACTTGCTTCCATGTTCATGATCTGGTACATTAATGAGTTAGGAAATCTTTCTCCCTGCTGTATAATTGTTTTGATGCTCATATCATTTATCTGCTTACGCACTTACAACAGGGTTCTAGTAATTAACCTTTGTTTAACCTATGCTGCTCTGAAGTCAGTAAACAGGAGAAAAGTAATTTGCTGTTTTAACATTTCAGACGTCTGGAGCTAATAGAGGGGTATTGGTCTTTGCTTGGAAGGGCTTACATACACTCCTCCCACCAAGTGTTATTCAGACTTAAAAAAGAAGTTTAAATAACACTTCTACAATTTAGTAGAGTCAGAAACAGATGGAGGGACACAGCTGACAACTCATCTATTGGTACTTTTAGTGTGGGGTTTTTTTTTTTAAATCTTTTAAACTGGACTATAAGTTTACCTTCTCCATACCTATTACATGAGTACTACAATAATGTTGACCAAGAAAAAACTTTGTCCACCCCACAGTTTAAGGAGCACAATTAATGAAATGCCTGTTAGAAAGCAACAAATAACATCGTCTCCCTTTCCAGGCAGATCAATAGCTCCATTCACACCAGGTTTCAAAGACAATTCAACCTCAGGAAAGGCGCACATACTCACAAATTATAGAGCATATCGGCCATGTTGCTGCGGTAGTACAAGGCATTTCTATAGGCGCTTTCAGCTTCAGAAATCTTGCTCTGGCTCTTGAGAACATTTCCAAGGTTACCCCATGCTGTCAAGAGGAGAAAACAGTATTCAGAAACAGCTACAATCCAATTACACATGACAGAGTATCCAAGTATCAGGAAGTTCCTTAGGGAGACAAACCTCACAAAGAAACTATTTTTATGGAACAGGAGGGGAGCTTGGGTTTTTTTTCCCCCCCAGTTTTCTGGATCTCTGGATCTCTTATTGTGAGACTCACATTTCATAGAGGTGATTTACATGCATTCAGGTGGGAAAAGGAAATTTAAAAAAAATATATGTCTCCATGCTTTAGAAATTACCGTAGCAAAGGCAAGGGACCATTTTATTTTATATTGCCTCTAAATAAAAATCCATAGAGTGAAATGTGCATCTGGGGCATCTTCCTAGTTTTAGCATTTTTTTAAGCCTATTGACCCTAAACAGCAAGAAATCTTCCCAAAGAAGATGTAGTCCTCACTGAAGTATGAAAATTTGACAGATTATGCAGGAATTGAAAGAATGGCTAGGTAAGTAACCAGGATTAAAAATATGCCATATGGATATAAAAATACTACATGGATGACTAAAATGCTTTTTTTTCTACCAGGAAAACATGTGGTTCCTTTCCATACAATTTATTATGTTACACAGTGTGCTTTTATAGCCCATCTATAAAGGACTTCAGGTAAAAAAATATTTAAGGCTCCACATGTTTCCTTTGCAGTTTTGTTGAGTAGCACAAAAACTACTTAAAAATGGAATTGGAACTAACATTTTATTAAAAAAACCAGCCCATGCTACTAAGAATTTAGAAAGCTAGTTTAACTGGCACTGTAATTATAGTGTGTGTGTGTGTGTGTCTGTGTGTGTGTCTGTGTGTGTACATGGGAAAAAAAACCAAACCACATTATGCTTATAAATATATCAAAGTTGTTTCATAAAAAGTTCTACTTTCACACAGGCATTTTTTAATGAGAAAAAACAATGGAAAGATGATGCATGCTCTTTTCACCAAACACAAATATATGTCAAAATATTCTTCCCTCCAGATATAATGATCATAAACATCAGCTCAAGCAGCAGTTAACTGTGATGCTCAAGTCAAGCTCTGTTTTTACAAGAATTTGCATCAATCTTGCCCAATGCAAAATTTCCGTGTAGTTTTAATCTAACGTTTCTAAATAGGTTGATAATTGTGATATGTGTTTTTTCCTCAGAAAGTGCATTGCTTTCAAGCTACTGTGGTTTGCCGCAGAGTCATCCTATCATAAGGATGGAACAGAATTTCCTTTGAGCAAAATAAACTAATCACTTCTGGGAAAAAAAAAATTAGAATTCATAAAAATCATGTCATCCAACTGTGCACAACATATTCTGCAAAGCTGATGAAAAAAAATAAATGCAATATTTCCCTGAGAAAACATTTCTGTGAGTCCCTTCAGTTTAGCCTAGTACTTAATAAGATGAGAAATAATTCAAGCATTATTTATCAATAAATTAACAAAAGTCACAAAAATGTTTCATCACTTTGAAGTAAAGCTGCTAAAACTATTCTCAGATTCACTCAACTTTTACACTCTTTGCTATCATATGTCCAGAACTCTGAATTTATTTTCCCATTACTGCTACTCTTCCTTTTATATGAAGAAAACATTTTGGAAGCACCAATTAAGGTGATTATCCAGCCTGTAAGCAATAATGCTTGTAAGAAAAACAGAGATTTCTATATGGTTTTTAAATTAATTTGTGAAAACATATCCTGATGTTGCTTCTGCAGCACATGGCCATTTAATTTGACATAACTATATGTTCCATATAATCTGTAGGTACTTTTCACTCTGATCTCCCATTAAATCATTACAGACCATTACATCAAAAGACTGTTTGGACTACTGATGAAAATTTCCTGCTATATAGTTATTTACTCCCAAACATTCTGAAGCTCAGTACATGAAAGGATGCATAGAAGAGTGATCTTTTTATCTGTTAGACTGGAAATACACAGTTATCCCTGTTAAATGTAATATTTTCTCCTCTACATTTCATTTCATACTGTAAGCGCTAATATTTCTCTGAGTTAATATAATTTCTAAGGCAGTACTTTAATTTACATTTTGCAAAATAATGTGTCAAGTTTTTAATATCAATCAATAATTAATTGACATTATTTCACTTTAAATGTATTCCATTTAGACTTTTGTCTAAAATTCTAAAACTGTGAATGATTAACCTTATGTGATACACTAGAAGAAGTGATAGTAGCAGAAAGTAGCAAACATAAAACATGATAATCACACAATTTATCACTAATGGAGACATGAAAACCAGGTCTTTTTACTTATCTGAACTATAAAAGCTTGGTATAAATCTTCCCATCTATTTAAATACAGAATTAGTTAGATGAATGACCTAGTTCTGGCTGGAGATGAAGCTACACAGAACATATTGCAGAATAAATCCTTATGTGTAGAGATCATACTCATAAGCCCTAGAAGTTATGAATAGCTCATATCTGCAGGAACCACATCCTCTTGGTTTTTCGTATATGAGCAAGGGTAAAAGAGGACGGTGCACATACATGGAAAAGAGGCTAAATGAGATACTCAAGAACTTCACTCCTGCTTTGTCTTAAGCAGTGCAACTAACCATAGGAAAAACAAAGAATTTCAATCATTAACTGCCATATCTCAAACAAAATTTTTCCTGCAAAAATGTAATAACAACGGTACAACTATAGGCACATTCAGAAATAGAAACAAAGTTATACCTAAGTGAAGCCACATCCCTGTTAAAAATATACCCTATGACTCCAACTAAAGCTCAGACATCAGCTATTTTCCATTTGTACATGGTGAGAAATAAAAATATATAAATATATATACACACCACAATTTAATCTTTAATTAAAAATTCAAATTTTCCCCTATAGAAGACCCTATTTAGCAAAAGGTAAAAGCAAGCTGTGAATGAAAGAACTCTGCAATATTTACTTTCTGCCTCTGCTTAATTCCCTGTGAACAAAGAGACCAAAACAGACCCAGGTCTTTTAGAAATAATGCTCCATCATAGCATGGGAATAAATGTAACATTCATATTTCACCTACAAAACAGTCAATCCATTCAAACTTTATTTAATTGCTTAATTTTCTATAGATAATACTCAATGTAAATGGGCATATTAAAATTTAATTCTATTTCATCACCTCTATCATAAGTCAGTTATAAACTGAAAAATCTCACAGTGCTTGAGAACTCCTACACTAGTTGCATTTCTTTATAGGAAAACAAAACTTTTTAAAGGGACTTTGTTCTGCTGTTTCTTGGAGTTCTTTTTTTAATAAATAGAAGGAAATATTATTTATAGTTATGTAGGAAAATAAACAATTGTTTAGGTTTTATAATTTTGGCCATATCAAACTAGATTTCTATTAAACTTTAAATATTGCATGTATGCCACCAGGCATTTAAGTGCTTTCAAAATGAAAATAAATATGAGAAATTTCAGCCTCAAGTTTAACATGCCTAATTTCCAAACTATCTAATTGAAACTGAATTGACAAGACTGAAAAATACCAGGCTGGTATATTAAACCTTCTGTAAGCACCTTCGTTCTGGAAGAGAGCAAGACAAACAACAGCAAAGCAAGAACAACAGTGTCCAGTCTAATCCGCCTCAATTTGAGATGCACATTTTACTAAAGAGAACAGGTAAACTTTCAGCTTGCAATTGAACTATGAAAACAAATGTGAAATGGAAATGAATGAGTGCAAATATCTTCATTTAAATAAAACTTCCCCCTTCTACTGAATCAAGGATCATGGTATGCTATTCAGTGAAATGGAAATTTCAAAGCAACAAAGTGTCAGAGAAGAGCACACAGGTGGATTAAAAGCACATATGTAGATTACTTGATTCAAAAGTTTGCTTTAAATTAAAAAAGAAAATTTAAAAGCACAAATCATTAACAAACTTAACTCAATGTATTAAAGCAGGATTCTCCTTTCTACCGTCACCCCTATATAATCCATGAAAAATCTGGTAATAATAAAATCTATTTGGAAACTCACAACCTATTAACATATCTGTTGTCCAAACAGCTCTGCTGGAACATGGAGAGAAAAAAATCCAACAAAAATTGACTATTAAATCATTAAAATACAACCTAGTGAACTTTAAAAAAAATATAGAAAAGGAAAATGATGCCTTTCATACTACGTTATGCCAAGGAGAAAACACTGTCTTTTGCAAACCTTAGTAGGAGAAAACATACTTGAAAACTAATCAAATAAAATGTAGGACTTAAAAAAATTGATCCATGATATTCACAATTAACAGAAAAAAAATTACTGACATTTATTCATTAAAAAAATTACTGGAATTTACTCACAAAACAGAAGTTAAATCATAAATAGATGAATTAATTAAAGAGTGTGCACTAGATTATTAATGGAATGAAACAAACTACTTGAACAAAGGCTGAAGTATTTAGGGAAAAGCCAAGTCATTTGTAATCAACTTGTCAGCAGTTCCTAACTAGAAGCTTTAGTTCACAGAAAAATGCACATCAGGCCAAGAAAACCTCTGTGGAGCTTTATAGATATGTGTGCATTATTTACTGCTCTTTAGCTTGTGAAATTAGAAACAGCAGTTCCAGTTTGCATTCCCTCTCATTACAATCCTTCTGTATTTCTTTGGACTCATCTATGAAAAAGAACTGAATGCATAACAATCATAATCTAATGACTAAGCATATGGGGCTAAGACATGATGTAAGGTTCCAAAGAACCATTCTTCTCCAAACCTTTTGAAAGTCATAGCCATTATCATTGGTAACTCATTTATTTGGATGATAAATGGTGAGAATTCTAATTTTACTTTTCTTGAACACTTTTTCTGTTTCCAATACTCTCCTAAAAGAATTTTCCATTTGCTTGTCTTCCCTCTCAAGATTTACAATTGAATTAAAAGTAAGATAAGCACTTTATATATATATCAATTCACTAACAATCTCCTGGTGGCCACAGCATCAATATCTGAAATCTGCATTACACTTGACGCAAAGTTTTGTTTTCTTTCTCTATAAACTTGAGTAAGAATATCAAAGGGAAATGGGTTAGAACAGTATGACAAAATTTAAAATATTACAAGGAGGAAACAGTTCCAATTACACTGGCCACTTCGACCTGTTGTGGTTTCCAATAATTACATCACAGTATGATTTTCAGGGTTTGATTACTTTACTTACTGAAGTTGTTACCAGAGTAATGGAACCGCATCTGAAAGAACAAAAATAACTTTACAGAAGGGAGCAGCTTAGGTCACTTGGTCTGTTCAGCCTGGAGAAGAGAAGATCGAGGGGAGACCTCACTGCAGTATCCAACTTTCTCATAAGGTGAAGAGGAGGGGCAGGCATTGATCCCTTCTCTGTGGTGACCAGTAGCAGGATGCAAAGGAATGGCCTGGGGTTGTGTCAGGTGATGTTTAGGTTGGATATTAGAAAAAGTGTCTTGACCCCAAGGCTGATTGGGCACTGGAAGAGGCTCCCCAGGGAAGTGGTCACAGCACCAAGCCTGACAGAGCTCATGAAGCGTTTGGACGATACTCTCAGGCACATGATGTGATTCTTAGGGATGGCCCTGTGCAGGGCTAAGGGTTGGACTCAATGATCCATGTGGGTCCCTTCCAACTCAGCATATACGGTGATTCTGTTCTTGCAATACAGAAGAGAAATGTAAGGAATATTTTCCCACATAATTAGTATTCTCAAAAAAAGGGGCCAAGTAAACTACATTACTTACAGTCTAAACTTCGTGGGAAGATTGATCTTTGCCTATACATTTTATATTTTGATCTATATTCTTAACTTCTGTTAAAGGGTTGAACTTCATAACACACATCTGGGAGCATATAAAGTATCTAATTGCTTAAAATAAAATTATTCAAAAAAAAAAAAAGGAAAATTTGCCATTTCTTTGAGTCTTTTGAGGACTTCTGAGTGTGATCTACTTCATGAGACATAAGCTGAAACATTAAGACCAAGCTTTGTAAATGGAAAATTCATCCTACTGAAAAAAAAGTAAAGGTTGATAGTTGCAACAGGGGTAAACAAGAATCCAATATCCAAATATTCCAAACTACCTTTGTTGGATAAGTGTGACAAAATAGCACAGCACGAGTTATATTACTACATTTGAAAGGTTATAACCATAGTTATAAAGAAAACAACTTTTCCTTTTTGTTGAAAGGTTAGATGCATTAGCAACTGATGACTTTTTCCTTCCAAGAGTATTACTTGATAAAGCAGCATGGTGTTCCAGTCTCTAGCATTCACATTCCATCAGGAAATCACTTTGTCCTTGAGGGAGAAACAGTTTCATGAACAGAGGAACAACAGATTTCTCCAGGAAACCTCTGAAAGCTCAGTTGCACACTCAAAAAAAAATATGAGGAGAGCTCAACATCTAAAACAGTTTTGCTACAATACAGAGCTACTACCTTTTACAAAGATACCCAGAAATGTAATTAGATAATGTTTTTTAAGCAGTTTGAGAACGGAAAAGTTCATTTAAATGCTACAGGTTACTACTTTCAAAGTGGAACAGGTTTTGCGTAAGTTCTTTATGATGGTTTCTACAAAGTATTTATATTTTCCTGTCATTTCAAAGAAATAATGATTTTTTTTCAAAATGTCATAAATTCATGCATATCATTTGCAATAATTATCCTCTAAAAATTTCACTTGTTAACAGAACATTTTGATCAAGTCACCCCATTTTGCTAACTCAACCACAAAACTGCCCTGTTTCCTGTTTCCTGGTGGGATAAATAGTTTCTATATACACATAATTTATGAGCTTCATCTACTTTGCACATTGATCTTATTTCTTTTTTATATCAGCGGCTATGTGGTAATGTTGAGACAGATTTATTTATATCATTTGTTCAACAGTTCATTTGTTGATCAATGCAGGGCTTTTGTAATGACGGCAGGTGAAAGAAAAACAGGATTGAAAACTATGCAGTGGTCTGAAAGCTATCTAACACCATGTCAGCACGGGTACTAACCAACTCAGTTTTGGCAGTCAGTGCTTCAGTTTTGTTTCTTAATTCTGAAACCCTGATGCAAATGTGTACCAGTGCATGACTCTCTACTGCTCAGCATCACTGCCTGATATACCCATTTCACTCGCTGTGTTACAAAAGATTAACTTTTCCTCCTCAAGGATAGCACAGTGACTCAGTTCAATGAACCTGAGAGATGAGACTGAGCAGCTGTTAAACTGTTCTGTTAAATTGGCTTCCCCATTTACCCTGTTTAGTCTAGAGTATGGACTCATTCTGCCTAGGACATACTCGCAGACTTCGGTAATCCAATCAGCTTTGATGAACTTAGTCTCAAGTGTGTGAGTGCTCCACCATCTGGCTGAATAATAAAGTGAGCCACCAATGAAAAGTATGTGAGTATACTTAACTCACATACTCACACTTCTCCTATACACCCTGACAGACTACAGTATGAAGAAATTCTCATCAGTGCCTTTGTTTCAGGTGCAACAGGATCAAGTAACTTCTTTACTGTTTTTAGTTAGGTAAAAAGTAAAATATTTTCAAGGTAGCACTACAGAAACTCTTAACAGCACAGACCTCACTCAGTACTAGTCAATAGACAAATTCAAACAGAAACATGCTTCCCAACCACTCATCTCTCTGATGGTGGTAACATCTCACATCTCTCAGAGGCTGCCTCTGTGCAGCCAGTGTGCTACATGTACAGCCTTTCCACTTCTCCCACAACAGAAAGACAATACTACAGACAAAGCTATCCTGTAAACCAGATTCAGCCCTTAAAACAGTCCTGACACTGTAGAACCTCTAAACAGATTCAAACCAGAAATCACAACCTCACTGCAATGTCGTGGGTGCTCTCTGTAAATAGATAAACAAATAAAAACCACCAACATACACACTGTTTTGGATATGTCCTCTCATTTTCCGGTCTTTGTACAACTTGATTCTATTTAATGTTGCAACTCTGACAAAGACATTCTGCTAAAGCTAGTTAGTGCAAGATCACAGACTTGTTGAGAATACAACAGTTTTCTACTTCCCGAGCTGTGCTGGCACACTTCAGTGCATGAGGAAATAGCTTTTCATCCAACAGAAAGGTAATAACGAAAGACTGATAAACACAGATTATATTTTATTTCAATGGAAATCCCACTGTCAAAGGAGATAACTGTCAAAGATTACTTCAGGGCAATGTTTCATGACACAGTGGCTCTGGTGGAACCACTATTTTAAGGAATTTCTACACCTAGCACCCCAGGCCATTCAGTTCTGCCACATATTTCCTCAGGCTAAAATGATTTTTGGGAAGGGTATGGTACAAATCAGAAAACTAAACTGATCCAGGTTAGAGGAAAAAAGAGAAAAAGGTGATCACAGTGCCCTTAACATCTAATCTAGTTACTGTTGTGTTCAATCAGAGCCCGCTCACACCTTTGCACTGCACGTGTGTGAACACCATAAGACATTACTGCCACAAAGTTCCTATTCAATGAAACTTCACAATGGTCAGGAACAGAGCTGAGAACAGTGCTGACCCAGAAGTCTCATGTTATATGGAACCATATTTTTTGTAGAGGCAATGGATCTAAATCATGCAAGAAAACAAAATGAGGACAAAGGAGCAGAAGAATACAAGTGGAACAAGAGGACATCTCTAGGCATCCCAGTCATCCCAGGATTAACCCTGAGGAAGTCCTCAGAGTTCCAAACTGACTCAAGTAAGGAGGTGACCATGTACTAAATCTGTCAAATTATGTCACTTTTTAAACAGCGGGCATGGTTCTAAAAACCATTATCTATGATACATTCAAAATTATCACTTATGTCCAAAGTGATGAACTGTAAGCCAGCCTCCTGCAGCAATGGTAGGGTAAACTGAAACGTCAGCCCTGATCCTCAAAGCTAAAAGTAGATGGATCACTGTTGGCTTCTTTCCAGGAAAGGGGAACAGAGACGACAGTCTCCTGGAAACATGACAGAGTAGCCATAGGGAGGGGAAAATCAGCGCTCGGGTTTGTCAAACCAAGAAAATCTTCAGATGTGCTCAAACAACATGTACCAGACTTGGAAAAGGCAAATTACTGCATATCCAGGAAGGAGGCCTTTCACAACACTTCAAGTTTTATGGTTTTGTTTGTTTTGTTTTAAATCATTTATAAAGGCAAGTCAGAGCCTGTGAAGCTTTGCCAGACAATACGTATCTCCACTGGTATGGAAATATAGGTGGCAGGAAGGAAGGTGGGTCATAAAATTACCTCCTTCATTTTTTGTCAGCAGTGACACTAATTAAAGACAGTGCAACTATTAACTAGCATCTTTAATAGTCCATATTCCAAATACCTTTTGTATTTTAAGACCTCAAAGAAAAGTTCAGTGTGCCAGAACACTGAACGAAAGAGCAGGGAATGGCATTCAGCACTCAGCCATTCTATTTTGGGATCTTTTCTCTAATTTAAAACAAAACTAAATGCAAGCCTTTTATGCATACTATAATTGCATCAGCCATCATTTACTTTTTGGATGCATGAGGGTTGGCAATGATGAAAGTTTAACTGTCAGTAAAACTCCCTGTTACAAAGGAAGGGTATTTGAAATCTTCACAAAATACTTGTATTTATATATCTACACTGGGATTTTACACTAACAGAAGTGGTATATATGTAAATTACTGTCCTGTCCACATTAAAGGTTAGTTTCTCTACCAGATTTATGTAAGGTGACCTCAATATGTACCGATATGAAATCCATTACAGATAGGAAATTAAAGTCACATTAACTCATTGGAAAAAAATCTTTACATAAAAACAAATTTTTCAGAGTTAACATATTTTGAAAAAAAAGACAAAATAATGAAATAATAGGATGACTATCTAATGCATTTAAACATGCTAAGCTTGAGAATCAGTCCAGATAATCTCATTTTCCTCTAATTAAAAGGAACTCTTTTCCCTCTGGAAAAACAAAACAGGATAGTTCCACCACACAAATACGAACCGAAGGCTTGTCCTTTAGTCAAACTAGAAAAGAAAATCTATCACTTTCTGGTAAAGAAAATACCGAACAAGCCATTTTACTTGATACGCTACAAAAAATTCATCTTGCCAAAGCTATTTCCTCCTTCACCAGGGCCGGGGTTTTTTTTGCACTGTAGTTTTCAACCCAGATGAGCTTATTGAATGATTTTGCAGAGCACCTTAGGGAAGGTACCGGAAGAAATAACAGTCTAATAAGTCCATGTCTCAAAATTGTTTGTATCTTTAAAAAGTCTAGCTAGTAGCTAATAATAATTTCTTTTCCTATCCCCCTGAAATTTAAGATTCACAAATTAGAGATGCTGTTGGACTATACTCCAAGGAGAAAAAAAAGAGGGGGAAAAAACCCCTGCTTGCAGACCTCATAGATAAAAAGGAAGAATATCAGGCTTTTTTGTATCCTGTGGAAGAGAAGCACATATCCCATAGTGACTTGGTTTTCAGAGGAAATTACAGCACTACTGAAGAACTGAAAGAGAGAACACTGTCACTGGAGAACAAATTCAGACTTTGACCTGAACTGTAAACCATTTTCCTTCAGCTCTCTAGCATATCTGGCATAACCAGACTGTTTTGCTGAGGCCAGGCTGCCTGTGGCACGCTCAAAAACTCTAGATAACTATGGTTGTTTCCCAAACAACTTACTAATTACCAACTAGTTGACTAAAAAGTATTGTCAAGAATCACCATGATGACTATATATGTATTCATCAACTACCTTAGGGGGAATATAATACTACCATAAATATGGAGAAGTTTTAATATAAAACTTCTTGGATCACCAAAATTCAAATAAATAAATAAATAAATAAATAAATGGAAATCCAATCTCTTACAATAATGTCTTACCAGTTCCATTCCAGAAGGAAAAATTGAGTTTAAAGTGGTTTGTTCAAAGACTAAGGTAGAGCTCATTAGCAGAATTGCTCATATCACTGGTTTGTCTTAACTGTGATAATATGCAAAACTTTTAAGTGTAATTATTAGTATGCTTTATAGTTTGAAAATCTGTTGGCTTATATGGCAGTCTGTGCACTGAAATCACTTTCCCTCTTAAGCCTTGTTTTTCAAACTCTACATTTTCTATTCAGTAAAATGTTATACAAGTGGAACTGTACCACTTTTAGAATTATTTTATTATTATTGAAATTAAATAAACCAAATGAATAAGAAAGAATTACTTTGCAGAGTAATATTTTGGGCTGTTAGGCCAAAGAAGAGTTGGAGTTTTACTGCCAAGCTGCATATAAAAAACCCGAATATATGTACCAAAACACTGAAATCCCAAACGCTCAGTGTGGTGGTTGTTAGTACACACACTGCTCTATTTAGGAGGTATAAAAAACATGAGCTGAACAACAAGCTGTGTGTCAGAGCAATAGCTATATATGAAAACAAAGTTCTAGAGGTGTTGCAGGAGAAACCAACTTCTTTTCAGAAAAATGTAAACTCCTAATAATAAGTATTTGAAGAATGCCATACCTTAAAATTTCTCTTCTCCTTTGATCTCCAGTCATCACTAGTGATATAAAAATATGAATAATAATGGAAAAAATTGTTTTATTGAATCCTTTTTCTTTGAAGGAAATATGGCTTCTTTACCTAGTTTACTACAAAGTATTATAATTGGTTTTCCTCACTGCACTGTTAGTTTGTATTTTCACTGCCTGCTGAAGAAGGGACTTCTTACTGACAGACAAGGGTAACAGCAGCAAGCTGTCAAATTAGATGGAGACAGCTTCTTGTATTTACTTCTACCCAAGTGCACAGAACTAGAGCACACAACCTCTACAATGACTGGCAGAGGACCAACTCTTCAGTAAGAGTAAAGTTGGGTGCCTTTTTAACAATAACCAGTTTATGTAAATGAAGTGGAACAAAACTAACTCACATGATTATTTCTTTCCCCTTACACTAACACTTAAAACTGTTCATATAGCAAATACATTTGCTAGCTCCATTAGTTATGGTAAAATAAAGAGGAAATTAATACTACAAACTATTCAACTTGGATAACAAATTCAACATTAGTATTTAAAAAATATTAAAAGCAGTGAGTATATTTTCTTCAGTTCAGATTGAAAAGCAAGTATTATGCTTCACAGAGAGATTAAATAAGCTAAATTCTAAATTCAGCCTTGAGGATTCCTTCAATTTTATTTAGAAGCTACAATTAGCAAACTAAACAGTAAGCTAACTACATAAAATGACATTAAAACTACAAATGAAAGAAAAATGCACTTGCCACTTTTTTAATGACTGCTCAAATGAGCATACAGCTATCTCACACACTGTTCAACTAAGAAGTTTCACAATCTGAACTCATATCTTGGCATTCCTACATGTATAAAGCAGCAGTCTTTACCAATCCTATGTTAAACTGATGATAAGGGGGAGGAAAAGAGAAAAAGAAACAAAAATTTAAAAAGAAAAATAATTATCCACGAAGTTCTAGGGAATACAATTATCAAGGCTGAATGTCAAAAATGCCAAAGAAGTAAAGAAAATTCTTTAAATCTTTTGGAAGCACAAATGTAGCAGAACAAGGAAGGAAGATCTCACAACCCTGTTGAAAAGGGACCAAAAAAAAAAAAAAAAAAAAGCAAAGTAGGGCAGGGAAAAGAAGCATAGAAGCATTATGGTCCAGAAGAGTATTTCAGTATTATAGTATCTTCTGAAAACATTAAGCAGAACTGAATGATTCACACTCATAAGAACTCATAGGAAGGAGGAAGTAGAGTAGAAAGATAGGAGGATAATGGTTTTCTGTATTTGTATGGAACAAATTCTATATTCTTCTCTGTCAACACCACATCTTGGTCCTACTTCTGCCCACTAAGAACAGTGAGTAATCACTGCCAGAGGCAAGATGCTAAGAACAGGATGTTTAACTCAAAGTAAGAGTGTAAGAGGTAGATAATACTAAGATAAATAAGATACTAAAGATAATACTTTAAAACACAGGTGAGCTTATTCATTTTAGTGTTTGAGTCAATCACCAGGATTATCTAAACAATTTGACTCCAATAGTAGAGTTTATTTGAACCAACAAACTCAATACTCTTACCCAAACTTTGCCTTCGTGTAATGGATATTACGGATTTTTTTTCTCCTGCAGAACTGCTTCAGGAAAGGACTAAAGCACATCTGTAAGTCCCAATGAGTTGCCCAAGATGTGAACATAGAACATTTCACTAACACTAATACTTGATGCAAAAGGACAAGCACCTGAGCAACATGCAGAACTGGTTCTGAAGCCAACAACTGCAAGGCAAATTTTAGTCAGGGCTTACATAGGGCTTATCAGATCAGGTGTAGAGCTAAAATAATGTAGTTATATGGCTTTTGGAAGCAGCCTAGCATCTGTTCTTGCTATACATCGAATTTCAAAAACAGTAGCCATGTACAAAAATTTTGTATGACTAAAGTTAAGGATCCACATGGTGTAGCTGGTCAACTGTGTCCAGGATGGACCTTCAAAGCTGACTTAAAATTGTCATGTTACCAGGAGACTAAAATTTCATCAGTAAATATGATCAAGCAACTAATACTTCTGTGGCAGTCTAGCTGTTTAAGCCTCTCTCCGTTATTTTCTACGTCCTTAATCAATGTCTGTAACAGGTACATTAATTAAATATACGATGACCTTTGATGTTCAGATATGGACTGCAAGGTATGAAACAGCCCAGAGGAAAAAGATTATGCTTTTTCAAGCTTACTTTCGGTACTACAGGGAAAACTATAATTGATGAGGCATAATGAGCACAATTATTTTGTGTGTCATTATAATTTTACATTAAACAAGAGGTAATCATCACCACAGAATGACCCACAGTAATTGAAAACAATGTTACAGCTATCACCCACTTTTAACTTTTTTATTTGTTTTTACTTTGTGGGAGCCTTCTTTCACTATAAAAGAACAGTCAGGTAATGGGAATGGTTTTATATCAGTTGGGTTGCTCATTAAGTTGAAGGCAGCACAGAGGAACACTTTTGCCTTTCCCTCCCTAGAGTCAAAACATGCATATACCACCTACTTCAGGATCCATAAACTAAATCAATCAGTCTTGCATATTTCTCCCTCAAGTGCTGACAAGCTGTAACTAGGTAATTCTTGGATCACTTTAAATTTATTTGAAATACCAGTCATAACCGAAACAGCAGAACAAGACCAGAAAAATGCAGCTAAGGCATCCCAAGTCTTCATTACGAATCTGCCAGCCAAGGGATGGTAGTGGTCTGCCACACACTGAGGTAGCCAGGGAAGCTGTCACACACAGTAGCTTGGAGGCAGCATTACCACCTTTGTCTCACTTGACTCTTCCACAGTGTATTTTGGGTTTTTTTTAAGAGATAGTCCTTGCCCCGTGCTTTTGAGTATTTTTTCCACATAGTCAATGATTGACAAAACAGCCCGGAGGAACATAAATTTCAGAAAGGCTGTGGCTGCCTGATGGGGTAGGGACTTTGTCACCTGAAGCAGAACACTACTCTGTCTGCAATGCCTGCAATATGCCCTTGAAGGGACCAGAAGAAAATGCTGGTGAAGTGCTTATCTCCCATTTCTTCACTGACAACTGGAGATGGAGAAGCCACCGAATACATTTGCCTGAAAGTCCCACAGCGGCAGATGAGATTATATTCTAACACGTACTACAACACAGAGAACCTGATTATAAACCATCACCCTGTAAGACAACTCCATTTCCAAAGAAGTTCAGTCACATTAGTACACAACTGCATCTGTGCTAAAAGCTTGCCTTGCAAACGACCTTATTAGTACAGCACATCAGCTCAGTATTGCTGCACAGCATCCAGCCATGAGTGGCTTTCATCCTGCTAGCCTAGAATACAGATGGATCTGGAACAAAACACTCATCTCTGCTTTAGCAAAGCTGGTCTTCACAGATTTCTGCTTCTTTATCAGTTCCCACACGGGGAGTTTTTGAAGGGATCCCTTGCTGGTTTTTAGCTTAGGACAGAAGAAGCTCTTCGCAGAAGAGAGGAAAAGTAGAACCATGAGGGAAAATGATACTGCCACTTCAAAATTTTCAGAAGAAAATACTATTGAGAAGAAACAGCTATGAGTTGATGGAAACAGAGAAATTAGGAGTGACAGCCTCTTCTTAGTAGCCTAAAAATAAGGAAAACACTTCTCCACTCTACTGTTTCACTGAGCAGGCCATTGTCTCACTCTCTGAATAGCCTATTTATCACTAGCATTCATAAAACTAAAAAAAAAGAGGCAAACAAAAATAAATTGTTTTTCCTATGTCAAGCTCATTTAATTACTGAAGAGTAGTTTGAATTGTTGATCTCCTAATGCTTTGGCAGGATTGGCAGCCAGTCTAGTCCAGTCAGACTTGCCTGATTGTATGAGAAACAGAAAATAAAATTAGCATAGTCAAAGCCAGGGATAATCTTAGAAGTATTCACAATAATGAATAGAGTTTGGTGACAGGTCGCTTTAGCTGGGAGTGTCTTATACCCAGCTTTGTTACAATGTGTGTGGGCTAGTAAATATTCAGCAGAAGTTTAACAAAGTATTTTAAGGAGATTTAAAGTCAGCTCAGTCATGTCTATATCATCACACTGACATGCTGTCTTTGCTTTTGCATATCTTACAAGACACTTAATGTCAGCTTATATGGCAAGAAACCAGATGATCATATATACACAAGTCTGTGCATACTGAGATTTGTATAATGAAAATAGCTCATTTTGTCTCCTGGGAGCATTATTGCCAGTAGTCTAATTTTGAGACAATGCTGCAGTCAATACTACTATTGGATAAAAACTGGCTGCTTTTTTTTTTTTTTTAATTGCAATATTTGGCTCTATGCAAGAAGACAACTATTAATATCTGGGGATCTCCATCAAGAGCAAAAAGGGAACACACATTAACTAAGTGCATACACACTCTTTTCTTTCCAAGGAATGCCAATGTTTTAATACAAGCTTTAGATTGTCACTAAACTGGTAAGTCTCAGAGCCTTGTATAACCACTCTGGCCTGCTGTCTCGCTTTTCATGTGCTTCATTTCTTTCTCTCCTCTTCTAGTTTTGGAAAAAAAAAGTAAAATAAAGGGGATGTGCTTGTTCATAATTAACAGAAGTGACTTACTGCAGTCACAAATTTAATAATTTTCCTAGGGAAAGAAAGGATATGAAGAAGTGTTACAAAATTAGACTGACAAACTACTGTAAGGCATATTATCTACCAAATCTGATTTTTTCACTCCCTATCAGCTCACAGTAAACATCTGCATTTGCCTATTACCATCACAGCTTTTAAACTATGGCATATATAACTGTCTAATCAAGAAGCACAACTGTGTCAGCAGATGACTTTGCATCATACAATGGATTTCTGAGCAGAGGACTGAAAAACTCAAGTGTTCAAGCACTGTCAAATTTTTCTTTCACAGACAGGCAAAGCAGTCAACTGATCCCTTTTCACTTCTGACAATTTGTGAATGAGGAAGGCTTAGTCAATATCTACATTGCACTCACAGGTGGTATTTTGACCATTCTCATATAAACTTGCACATGTGCCAAGAGAAGTACAGCCAGGCAGCACGGAGTTCAGGTTCCCAGCTGGATCTGTCCTACGTGCCGAAATCACAGAGCCACAGCTAAACATTGTTACTGATCCCTAAACTAGCAGGTTTACTGCCTGTTTGGATGTGTTTACATTAGCTGCAGTCACATTTCATTACCGCGTAGATACAACCTTTGAGAGACATAGCTGGGCAATGTTAGAATAGCTGACATTTATACATTAACAGGAAGGCACAAGTATTTGACAATAACTCTTTACAGTACTTGTATGCAGGGGGAACTACAATAATTTCCTAGGCTGAATTATATGACCTCATTTCCTCATTTTTATTATGTAGTATTGACATTATTTTCATCAGATGAAATAAAGAAACAGTACTTCCCTGATGCTGTCCTTTACTATTTTTTACATTTTCTAGTCAAAGAAAACAGAACATCTGGTGAACATATGAAAAAAAGCATGATAGATACCAGATTCCAAATGGAAAACTACGAGGGTGGGGTCTGTAAAACTAATAATGCATCTTTAATTTCAAAACACAGAATTAGTATCAGTGAAAAAGAAAGTATCCTCTTACCTTACAGTCTCATTTTCTCCATGTTAATTCCAAACCTGTAACACCTAATCAAAATACATTCCTGCTTTTCTTCATTTTTTACTAATGCACATACCACTGCAATTTGAAAGGACATTTCATAAAGTATACTCTTTAGATGTAGCTGATAAAATTAGACAATTCAAATACAGAGACAGATTGGAATAAGTAGAGCATTCATCATAAAGAGCAAAAATTACCTTTAGCAGGGTTTACTTTTATCCCTGACCTATACAGCATCTCCTCATTCTGCCAGTCCCCATTCCTGACAACAGTCTTGAGTCCATAGAAAATAATTAATGCAGCAGTGGAACAAAAAACCAAGTTCTTCAAAAAACGCTTTTGGGCTTTGACATAAAGGGCCCTGACACCTACTGTAACCAGCAGGCAGAAGCCCATACTAGGAACATACAGCACACGCTCTGCTATTACAAAGCCGACATAGAAAAATAGGTTTGTGGCAGGAACAAAGGGCACTATTAACAAAGAGAGAGACAGAATGACAATGTTCTCAGTTGAAGGAAGCTGCAGTTTCTTAATTTCATGCTTTTTTATGCCATTCTCTTCTTTTGATGCAAAGCTTGACTTCACCTCCAGTGTCTTGTACTCCATTTCTGAGTGGCAGCTATGCCCATTAGCATTTTGCTTGCCGTTCGTTACAGTTCTCCCGTTGCATTCTCTCTCATTGCTGGAGCCCTTCAGGCTAAAGTAGGCAAGGAGGAGGAGCCCAGCATAGAAGGCCACAGTGTGTAAATTCCTCCAGTCACTGACTGCTTTTAGAAGAGGCACAGCATCCATAGACCAGTCAAAGCTGAGAGTATCTGGGCACAGCAACAGCCAGAGGTTCTTGGTTGGCAAGTAAAAGAAGGTCAGCGTACGTGTGAGAAAACTGTCTGAGTCAGCTGCTGGATTGTCAGAGTTGGAAAAACTTGGGGGCTTGTTGCCCATCCAGTATAAGCGAACTCCCAGCAGTGCGGTGCCCCACGAGGTCAATAAACCAATGCTGAAGAACAGGGTCAAGTTCTTTCTCTGAAAAAAAAAAAAAAATTAGCATAAATCAACACAACTTACTTAGTGTAAATTATACACAAAATGAACCAAGAAATCATCTGATCCAATTTTTTTCAGTAATAGAAACAAGCACAATAGATCTCAGTCTCTCACATTTGGATCACGAAATGCTGGGGTATCTTGTTGACCACAGACTAAAAGAACTGGCTCTTTCATTTAAGCTGTATCAAGCCTGTATCAGACTCAAGCCTTCAGACATTTGAGGGCTGTCAGTCCTTGCTTAAGAGTTAGTTGTGCAACCCTTTGAAAACTCTTTATTTTAGAGGAATTTATTAAATCTTACAATAGTTCCTACATAACCTCCAAACTCCTTTGTTTCTTGGCTGTGATTAAAACACCAGATTGCCTTAACTAAAGTCTAAACAATGTTCCAGTTCCATTTTCCCTAATGAAAGTCTCTCCTAAGGCATTTCACCAGAGAACTAATTAAACTTTCCAAGAAGGTAAGAGAGGAAAACAGATGAGGACTCCATGTTTAGGTCTCCTACCTCCTACCTCTTAACTACAGTGATCGTTCAGAGCCTTCAGATCTACCTACTACTGAAAGTCCCACCTTATTTTGAATAAAACACAGAAAATTTAACTTCAACATGAGGAAGAACTTCTTTATATTGAGGGTGGCAGGGCACTGGAAAAGGCTGCCCAGGAAGGCCATGGAGTGTCCCCCTCTGGAGACATTGAAAACCCACCTAGATACATTCCTTTATAACCTGCTGTAGGGGACCCTGCCTTGGCAAGGGGGTTGAACTACATGATCTCCATAGGTTCCATCCAACCCTAACAATTCTGTGATCTCACAGCCAAACAATACATTGGGTGTTATTCTTCAAGGGCACCATATTAAATAAGTGCTTTAAAACCTTTCACATCTTCATACACAGCTAAGTAATATTATGTGAATCATGCAGCTGACTCCACCTATCCATGTCATCATGATAGCAATTGGAAGAACCTCCACTTATTTATGGAATAACTCCACATTTTCCAGCAGGAGATGCTTCTTGGGTAAGTTCTGCTCTCAATTACATGGGCACCCGAAATGAAAGCTAGTTTATATTACTCTCTCGGCAGAAGAATCTCTAGAAGCTAAAATATGTGCATTTTTATATTTCAATTTCTCAGATGCCTTTTGTAAGAAAAAAAGAACCTATTTACCAAATACTTCTAGATATAGTGTAAGCGCTTTGATAATCTTTCCTCATTATTAGAAGGAACTATTTGTCAATCATTTTTCATTTTACTAGAACTGTTTTTTCCATCTCATACTACACATTCCTGGCATTTTTATTCAATATCTACTTAGTTATTCAGAAGCAGAACCTCACACTGGAATGTTTTATCTTATTTCCTCAAAACAGCTCACTTTTCTCCTTTGTGGGTGGGCTCAACCCTCAATATCACAAAATACAGATGATTGTGTTGTTTCATTTTAGGTCAATTAGTAATTGTTTTCTACCATCACTTTACTGATGTTCTGTTACCAAGATGCTAAGTCTAGTCATGATCATTTATAAATTATCATGAAGAACTTTATTCCTTTTGACATTCCATACAGCTTCTCCTTGTGAAGTTTAAAATATTAAATGGCAGATTAATTCATTCAGTTTTGATGCAATATGGAAGAATTTAATGGAGGCAGTAGTAGGGAACAAACGAATTTATAACGATAACGTTTAGGCACTTATATCAGAAACATCTACAAAATGCTGACACTTTTTATATATGAAGTAAAGCCTGGGTCCATAGATTTTATTTGCCATATTAATTCCAGTTCAACGTATTAGCTTTTGTATATCTCTGTATCTTGAAAAATCCACATGTTTTTGGTAATATATCAATCAAAACCCTCATCTACACTTCACGATAACTACATTCCCTGGAAAGCCTATTAGACCTTTAATTTGTAATCTGGATAATACTTTGCAACTCATCTCACATACGGTTTCATCCATGCCTGTCAAAACTGCGTAAATGCTTTTAATGTTATAAAGCTGTGTAAACTGGTTATCACTGAAACTCCCAACTAAGTTTATATTTGGAATAAAAAGATTACTCCGATTTCATGGATTTGCATGTATGCCCTTAGTAAAACCATATGTCCCTGGTTCAACTTGTCCTTTCATTCCTGTCTTATTTTGCTACATGAAATTTTTTCTGCCCACCCTTCTGGCTCAATTCAAACTCATGTCCTTCAAACATGCATATTGACAACTCTCAAATGTAAAATGTGACTTTTTTTTCCTTTCATAAATTCTTATGGAGAATCTTAGACAGAAGAGGCTGCTTGGACAGAAAGAAGCTCAGAAGTGAAAGATGGTTTTTCTTTGTTTGAATTACACATTCAGAGCAAGTCTTTGCTGGAGCGCTATATACCACTCAAAAAATTAAGATAGCCCAAATACTAAGGAAATAAAATTTGATTAACAGATGAGAAGTGAGCTTTCATGGTCTGATCAAACTGTTTTCTTATTTTGTTAATATTTACTTATCAGCTGGAAGAAAATCTCACTTGCCTTAAGTCCTAACCTTTGCAATTTTCAATTAAATGCTGAGAAATTTCACATTACAAAGTTCTCTGACAAAACCATGCTAGGGCAGATATGCCATTCCTCGTGGATAATAGTGAAACCTTCTAAAAACTTTCAGGTCTTCCTATAGGTTATAAAATAATAACAAGTTTGCCTCTCACATCTATACCTCGAAATGCTAACAATCTGTACCTTTGAGCTAATCCATCCTCGTTGCTGGAGTAACTATTTGCAGCTTCCCTTTTAAGCTTACATTTACGATCTCTAAGATCTGTATCCTCACATCCATGTTGGTTCTACAAAGACCACAAATTATCCATATACAGTATTGTGTTTCATACTTTAACTAAACTTTTTTACTATTTTTAAGCATTTTACATGATTGTCGAATGAAATATCTAAGAACTCACTCATGGAGCTCAGAGATATCTGAGTAGGTGGTTTTCCACACCAGCATATCAATTATCATGCTGTAAAGCACTAGTTAACTGAAGAAGGAGCTCTGATTGATTCTTTAGCTTAGTAAACTGACTACAGGAATGAATTGCAAATATCCTGTTGTTACCTCTGCCAAAAATGGTTTGCATCCTCCCCCAGAAACTATTTCAGAGATGGATCTTTCCAAAAGTCAGTAGCTTTACAACATGTTAACTTCAGTTAGCAATAACCAATGTAACACTGACATGCCATAGTGAATTTTCAGATTTCAGAGAAGACTCAGTCTAGAACCAAGATTTAAAAGTCCCTAATACTTAAAACTTCTGTCACAACAATTTAAAGTAGGATGATTTTTTTTTTCCTTTTTTTTTTTTGTTATTTTTAGTTTTAAATCACACAGCACTGGCCTAGAAGGGAAAAACAAACTCATTTCTCTTTTTAACTCTCTCTATATTCAAGACTTTTGCACAGCTTTTAGCCCTCTGTGTTAATATAGTCAGTGATAATGAGAAAGGTTTAGCATACATTTTGGCTTTACTTTCTTCCAGGCTTTGGAAAAAAATCATCAAAGTAATTTAAAATAAAAAAATCATTCCAGCAATTTATTAAAATTAAATAATATAGCCAGTTTCCCAGTAGACTTTTGCCTTCAAAAAAAGTGCTTTCAAGATGAACTCTGCTCAGACCAGCACTTTCACTAGTAACTCTTCTCTGAGCCTCCTGACAGCCTGTGCTCCTCTGACCTGACTGTGTACATTTAGTGCAGTCCAGCAGCAGAAGAGATCCTCTGTAATGCTTGGCAGAAAGGATTTGGATTACTATACTCATGAGTCCTAATCCAGCCCATCTGCCACATGTTTTGACACCCCCATAAATCCTCTAACCTTTCTTAAGTAGTCATTTTCATCTGGGGAAAAAATGAGCACTGATTTAGATCAGATTTAACATCTCTCCTGCCTGCAAACAGGCAAGTACCACCACTACAATTTTAGTCTTTGTGACTGTAGAAACCTTTTTCATTACCCTATCAAAATCCATCTGCATGACCCACCCACATTGCACATTTCCCTTGCATTAAATCCTAATTCCTCACTTCATTATATGGCTCTTCAATAAGGCACTAGAGCAGATTTCTTCATTGGGCAACCCCTGTCAAAGCTCAGTCATCACCTAAGTGGTATCCAAAGCATTTTCAAAGGACACTGTTCTTTTAACCTCACTTTGCCCACTTCACAAAGCAGCATTAATACAGCATATGGTTAAGACAGTCTAGATATCAAAATCATCACATACAAAATGTTATTTTAAGAACTCAGGAGATGCAGAAATGAAAGTAGATAACTCATCAGGCACTACTCACAGGAGTTTCTTTTCCAGCTCAGAGCGCCTTAAAAATACACTGGCTTGAAAACTGGGACTTCCCATAGTAGTAAAATGTTGCCAGATCATAAGACTGACAGTATCTTGTTTCCATAGTAGGTAGAGGCTACTAGAACCTAAGTTCTGCCAAGTTCGAGCAGAACTAGAACTCAAAACATACCCCACCAGGAATGAAGCTGTTTGCCACAACCCCTGCCGGGCCACAATACTGAAATGGAAGTGGCCTTCAACTCTGCCTGATCACCAGACTAATTTGCTCCAGCTCACATGACCCGCTAAATGAGGTTCACTCATTTACACTGGTGATACAACAGCTGGCCTGAAGGTCTGTTTTTCCTCTGAGTTGGAACTTTGTCTATAGCTTGTCCAATAGTGGGACCAACTGTACGTATTTAATGACATTTACTTCTAGTGTTATGACTCCACACAACTTTTCCTCAGCAAGGAAGTCAGTGCACTTACCACACTAGACACACAGACAGCTCACTGAACATGTAAGTAGGTTGTAAGGAAGAACTGGAATCCAAAATTATTTTGAAATAACAGAGAAATGTTCCGAAAAATAAATCCATATAAACGACAGGGACAACACTGGCTGCTTAAAGCTACACTAGTATGGGAAGTGGAACAAGGAGCTGGCTCATCATTAGAGAAGCATCAGGGATTATCACAGATCACAAGCAACTCTTTTAAACCACTGCTAGAAAGGTAAACTCTGTACTGAGAATACAAATGAAAGCACACCCTCCAAGATACATGAAGTAATCCTACTCTTCTCAATACTAATAAATCTTAAAAGGGCCTGGTTCCAACACAGATCTTTTAGAAATAAAAGAAGAAACTGGAGAGAGCCACATGACAACATAATTCATATAAGCTCAAAGGGAACCAAAAGAAGATTCCAGCTGTGTAAAATGGAACCAGTTTAACTCTGCCACATGGACTACAAAGGAGCAGGATAGTCTCATAGATGAGTGGCACAGCTGAGGTGGGCAGCCCAGCTCAGCACTACACTTGACCAAATTCATCAGTAGGCCTGCAAAACCCCAAGGAGAAAGGAAGGTTTGCCCCATCTCACTAGGAAAGCAATGGCTGTACCTGCTGTATAGGTGTCCTGTTCTCTCCAGTAACAAAAAACATGAAAATGAGTACCCCCGGCAGAGGTTTAACATATCATTTCTATCTCCTACACCAGATTAAGTAAATCTGACCTGACAGTACTTTGGAACTACTCATCCTGTATGAAGTGTTAGCAATTTACTAAAGCCCTGCTTTTTTGAATGGATGGATATGCAGTTTTTCTTCTTAACGAAGTTTGTTCTGCTCTTCTATGCAATGTACAGCCATGCTTAAGAAAAAAAGAGAAAAGTATAAAATGATTCCTAAGAGTACACACTGCAATCCTACCTACCTACCTCCCACCAAAAATTATTATGGCAGATTTCATGTTTCTTACAGTAATAAGAGAGCAATAAATGAAAATTAAAACCTATGAGCTGGTTTAATATGCAGTGTGAGAAAAACACACACTACAAGAATGTAAACAGACACATACTTTTTAACTGACTAATGCAAATAGAAATGGATTTTATAAGCAAAACTGTCATTTAATCCCAATTTAAGCCTCTGGCAATGACTATGCAACTTTATCAACCCTGTAGAAGAAAGTCATCAATTTCTGTACGTGGGATAAATAGCAAGTTGGCTCTATGTTTGACAGAACAACCTCTGTAGGTTTAATAGAAATCTATCAGCTGGATGCCCATTGAGCTACAAGTCAGTTGCTACAGTGGGTAACAGGATTCTGGGTGTGAATCATGGATAACAAGCAGCATCTTATGTGTGAGGGTTTTGGGTTTTCTCTTTGCCAACTGAAAAAATTGAGGTTTTTCGTTTGTTTTATTTATACTTCTAAAATATGACAAAAGAAGCAGCAAAGTTATCTTGAAACTCTACTTAAAGAAAATATATTACAAAATTGAACACTTAATTCTAATTCTTCTAGTAAAGGTTAAAAATGTCTAACATTCCTACGAGAAAAACAAATAGTATTGAAAGTCCACATGAAACACATAACCTGCTTATCAACCCAGAAGGCACTTTATATTATCAAGAAAGATTCATTTAAGATCATACAAGTAGTCATTTCATTAAAAAAATATATTTAAAGCTCATTTTTGTGCAGATATTTTATTTTCAGATCTAGCAGTTTAGCAAGACAAGGAAAAGTTAACTAACTCAGAACTTATCTGTGTGACAAGCTGAATACAGGTTAGGTTGTAATTAAAAAATTATTTAAAAGATCCCACCTCCCTCATCTCCCTTTGACATCCACAAAACGTATTTATTTATGAGTAGGTACAACAGGATGGCCAAAAGACACTCACAAATAGCATAACTATTATACTTGAAGTCAGTACCCTTTAGAAATAGGAATACATTTTACAGTGTCAGCCACTTACTGATGTTTTCTTTCAGATACAGTGCTTATTATAAATAGCAGCCTAAAGGACATCTCCTGTGGTCTAGATGCAATTTCTGTTTAATTACTACTTATTCTATGCTACACTACCATCACATTTCAGACAACAGGAACCACAAAGAACTGGAGAGGCTAAAAGCAACACAGCAATGGCTAACAGTCTCAAAGCCTTCAGAAAAGTGACCTACAGTGAGAACTTCATACCTTAAAGATTCGAAGTCTGACCAACAGCAGATGAAAGATAATTCACAAAGAACGCTAAAAAATAGTAGGTCACCATCACTGGTGAAAAGTTTGGTTTCCAAGTATATTGACAGGAACTCCTTTCAAACTCCTAGTCAAAACAAACAGTCTGAAGCACATCTACATGCTCTTTTCTCACCTAACCTAGGCTTGCTTCCCATGTAGCTAACCAAGTAGCTATGAAGCACTGGCAATAAAATTCTGGAGATGTATGCTTGAAAGTTTGAAAAACTAACTCATTGGAGTAGGAAAACAAACAAACAAACAAAAAAATCACACCTCACAAAAGAAATTACATGAATAACCTTTGTAAGACCTGACCAGTAAGTAGCGCAATCTTGAGAAATAAGACTGGGAAAATTACCATTTAAATAACAGTTTCATTTGTTCCTCTTTTTCATTAGATCACCAGCCTTTTAATAGAATTGGTTATGGTCAAAGACTAATTTGAAGAAGAGAGAGCTTGCTGTGTCCTATGTTAATTACTCAGGAAGTTTTTTTTTTTTATTCGTTCCCTATTGAATACACTAAATAGAAATGGGAATGAATACCTATTAGAAAATGAATAGAGAGAACAAATTAAACTTTTTGCAGAAAACAGCTCTGGTTAACTACTTAAGTAATCAGTACCCAATGATGGCAAAGAGTATTGCAAAGACATCATAGGAGTAGAAATGCACAATTCTAAATTCTTAGATATAAGAATATTTAGCTAATAATAAAAATTTTAAACAGTTCAACAAAAAAACTTTCTCAAAAGTATGTTTGATAAAAATAACAGAATACATTGAATAGGATGCCCTCTACTTTGTTTCCCTACACATACAATGTGTAAAAACCAATATAAAAAACACTGGTGTTATTTTTTACTATCCATAGTCTAGATACCTTTTTAAGGGGTATTTAAAAGAATATTTAAGCACAGCCTTTTAAAAATACAAACTGCATTACTAGGGTCTGATTCAGAGACAGTTTAAGGTAAAGCAATTGCTGATCTCAGTAATGCCAAGTCAAATCCTTAACAATCCAAATAAAGAGAGATTAAAAATAGTGAAGTAGAATATGGACGACAAAGCTTACTTCACGGCATGGAATTTCATTACTCTCCATTAGCTAATGTGAAGAAATGAGCAGTTAGCAATCTCCTGTGAACCTATACCAAGATACTGCTCAACTAAACTATTAGGGGTAAAGTACTTAAAAGAGATTGGTTACTGGTACTGTAAAGGGTATGCTGAAACCCCTTAACCAGTTACATTAAACTGACTTGAAAGCCTGTGCAGTGATCTTGTTTAGCTTGAAATAAAATATTTAATATTTCCTGTGAAGTAATGATCTGTGTGTGGTCAAATCAGATTAACAGTCCAGCTTCTCTGGAAAACACATACTCTTTTAGAAGAACTGAAGAAATTTATTTTTTATTAAATACATTCAGTACCATTATCAAAACATTTGTTTTAAATAAGTTTGTCAGTTTTTCAGACAAAATAAAGGAGGAAAAAAAAAATAGAAATCACGTTGCCTGCACATACTCATCCATATTCACACAGACACAGACACACACTGCTATCCTTAGTAAGTAATGGCCAGTTTTCGCGAACGAAGAGCCGGGGAAGGTCCTTACCCGCATATGCAGATAAGGCCTTCGAGCCTGCGCAGTGGATTT